>BRZM01000011.1:2593917-2917846 GCA_033238685.1 Lates japonicus
GGGGGGGGGGTTAAAATAGATCAAGTATGGACATAATTCAAGCTCCTGATTTGCAAGAAATGGGTGAGGTGGTGGCTCTGGATTAGTGGATTAGCAAGTCTGATCTCATGGCCTTATCATTTTATCACTGCAGGACAACTAGGAAATCTAGTTGCACTGCACATTGGTTGGAAAGGTTCAATGTCAGGTAGTCAAAAGCAATAGGATGTATAACAAAGATCGATAGCTCTGGGTGAATTGTGCTTTTTCTTTTGAGGATGAGGACATTACTTATGAATTCATATCCATTTTTATAATGTATCTTTTTTTTTAATTTCCTGAAGCCTAGATGATGATCTTAGCTGGAGAAATCCCTCCTTTGTGGTGTAGTAGACAGAGTTAATGGGAGGAGTTCATGCCACACCCATAGACCTTCCTCCTCCTGTACAGTTACTTTGGTGCGACTTCTGCATCATCCAAACTCTGCAACTCCTCCATCTCTGCTCCTATACCGCCTCCTGAACCAGCTGGTGGCAGACTTGTCTTGAACCTCGTGTGGAGTGATGCAGCTGTGACTCAGCCCACTGATCTACATCCTGTGGATTACACACACTGTAACAGTCAAACGTTAGTTCAGTTTTGACAAATTTGATTTGTTTCAGAGCCAACATTTATCGGTCACGTACTACCAGAAAACAATCCCTGCGTAAGTTAGTTAGTTACAGATTAAAATACAGACTTTTAACATGTATCACAACCTCTGTATGTGCAGTAGATGTGAATTTACATAAACTACAAATAACCATCCACTTAATGTACACTATATAAAACAACTTATAACATTACCCAATCAATATTTATTCCATCACTCTTTGTGCTGTGCACCCTTGCATATATAGACAGAATATGATGTTGTTCAGTGTTACTTTTTATTTATATCCACATCCACACTTGTATGTGCATAACAGTTATGTTTACCTTTATCTATCTTCATTCAGCTTTGTTGCCTTTATTTCTAGCTGTATATGCCTTCATCTATGTATCTTCCTGAGACTGTTCTTGAAACCAAAAACCAGAGTCAAATTCCCTCTGTGTGTGTGTGTGTGTGTGTGTGTCTGCACTTTTACAATAAAGCTGATTGTGATTCTGGAAACTGTTGTAGTCCGGGCGTTGTTTCTAAAACTGTAGTCATCGTACATGATTCATGAGTTGTGTTTGGTTGTGAAATCAACACATGTTTTTGATCCACACAGACAGGAACAAGACTGAACTTGCCTCATCAATGTCTAGCACAAATAATGAAATGAGCCTGGTGGTAGAACAGGTTGAACCCTGACTTGGTGTAGGGGATTGGCAACAACATGACAACAACTTCCAAGTTATTTTGATCATTTGCTGTAGTTTTTATTGTTGCTGCTGCTCTGTAGGTCTTTCACGTAACTTTTAAAAGGCGTTCCTTTACTTTTGCTGAAGAGCGTGTGCTTTTTGTTAAGAATTTATTTTAATTGGGTATTTTTTGTACCCACCACCATATACAATAGGGAGCAGTGACCCACACTTAAAAAATATTTTTTCACTTTTATACACTAATACCATACAACCATACAATTTCTGTTTACATAGTCTGATTAATCACTAATTTGTTTGAAGTACAATATCCACCCACCGTCTTGTGGAGTTGGCCTTCAAGAAGGAGACCTTAATAAGTTTATGAGCTCATTTGTTGTAAAGTTGTGTTTAATGCTTTGCCTTTTTTTATATGTCAAGTGATTAACACAGAAAATCTCAGACAAGGTAATATTATACCATCACAGTAAAACTGTAAGACTGCAACCAACAATTAATTCCATCATTATGCCAATAATTTACTTTAATAAACAATTTAATTAAATTAATCAATTAAAAGTAATTAATAATCAATAATAAACTGATTGTTCAGTGTATAAAATTATAGTTTTAAAATAGTTATAATGCCCATCATTCCCCAAGACCCACAGTGACATACTCAGATTCTTTTTTTTTGTCTGAACAACAATCAAAAACTCAAAAAGGTTGAGTTTACTATCATAGAACAGGAAAACAAACTGGCAAATATTCACATTTGAGAAGCTGGTAATTAGGATTTGTTGACATTTTTTGTTTTTTTTAAAAAAACATGTAAACGATAAATTAGTTATTAAAATTGTTGCCAATTCACTTTGTGTATCTAAACCTCTAGAGCAGGTTGGTTTCCTGGACGCCTGGGTGAAATGAGGCAGCTGCCATGCACAGTGAGGGTCAGAGGCCCACCAAAAATTTTTGCCACAGGCTCAGAGGGAACAGGTTAATCGGGCCACGGGTAATATATTAACCCGTTCAGTGAATATTTGCCTCCTCACCCACCTTCTGCCCTCTGAATTTGTACCCTGCCACCTCCAAGCTCCCATTAATTCCTGGAACCAGACCTCCTGTGCTAAAATGAAATTTAATATGTTCCAGTGTATGTTAATTTAATTGAACACAACTTAATTTAGCTTAATATGAGGAAAGCATTAACTAAATAATAACGGTTTTAAGCTAGAGCTTGACAAAGGTCCCTCCACCAGGGACCCACTTTAGGTGATATTGAACTTTAGTGGTGCAAATAACTTAAGTAATCGAAAGTAGAACCGGTGGATGAACCAGTGGCTTTTTGGTCGCCTCGGGGTCTGGAGTATCATATTGCCATGGCAATATCTTAAAATGGGACCCAGTTGTGGAAAAAAGAAACCTAACCTTTACAATCTATATACTGACCTGACAGTCATTATTTAGGACAACAAAACCCACATCTGTGGTTGCTGGAGGTGGACGGGGGTGTCTGCCGGAGGAGGCGGGGCAGCAGGCAGAGGAGCTGCCTGCGAGCCTTTACTCGGGACAGCAACTGTGAGGGGGAGAGCTTGTTAAATCCTTCTGCTTTAGCCATACGGGTACGTCGACTCATTCCGATGAATTTAACGTGTCGTACTCCCGCCCGCTTGTGCTGACTTGACAACCAAAAGAAACAATCCACTGGGTGAGTGTCGACGAATCGAGCTCACCCACAGTGTCTTCTCTCCATGCTGAAAACGTGCAAACGTTTCAGGGCGAGGGAACCGTGGTGGACCGCAGTGAACGTGGTTTTACTGCAGGTTTGTTTTCCCAACTGTCATATTTTGGTTGTACGTTAATGTAACGTCGCGTCATTTGACCTGTCTGCTAACTATATACAGTATATTCAGATTTCGCCGCTGGCATTTAACGCGTAGCAGGACTGTTCCGCTGTGTCCATGTTATTTCTCGATAGTGAGTGTTGCGCGGTCGCAACGTGTACAGTGGCTGGTAGACACGCCTCGCAAAAAACACACAGACGGCAGTTGGCTAGCTTAGCAGAGCTGTTAGCATAGCAAAGTAACCTAATGTCAACTTAGCAGCTGAGCAGAGAGGCTAGCTAACTTCTGTTTGCAGGCAGACACATCAGGTGACAAACACGTTTTTCTTGTACGTGTAAGGAATTGCGCAGCTTCCTTTCCCCCTGGTAGCTGCTTTGGGTTTAGCTGGACATTAAAAAAAGGATAAAGGGGATAAAAATTACAAGTTTACAGTGCGTGATGAGCTTCACTAATGTGCCTATGAATATGTGTTTTCTGGAGAAGCTTTTCCAAACATTGGGGTGGCTATGACCGCTCTTGTAAAACCCATAGTAGTTAAAATGGGTGCTGTTAATTCCTAAGCTGTGTAGGCGTTGACCAGCATCTCCCCCTAAGTTTGGCAAGGCCTCAGTACAAGAGTGATGTTTGCAAAAGTGCAGACCCGCTTTTGCAGCGTTCACCTTCCAGCAGTGGGCAGTGCATGTAGGTGGGCTGCATGTGCACAGCAGAGTTCATGCAGGAGTGAAGCGTTCAATACTAGATTCAGACTACGAGACTATGTTTAACCAATCAAACCACATGCATCCTGCTACATGTGTGCTTGACTCATGATTATAGATGATCTGTCTTCATTAGCTGCACTGCAAATTCCCCCCTGTGGGACTAATAAATGATTATCTTATCTTGTCAGCTATTAGTATCGGAGCTGGAGCCATTAATCCAGAAGAAGATGGACTGAAAAATAATCTGCAGCTAGTTTGATGATTGATTAATTGTTTCAGTAATTTATCAAGTAAAATTGCCAAACAATGGTTCCAAGTCCTTTAATTTGTAAGGATTTCCTGGTTTTCCTCATTTTATGTGGTAGTAAACTGAATATTTTGGGGTTTAGACTGTTTGATGGTCAAGACACTAGAAGACATCACATTGGTCTGTGGGAAATTGTGATTTTCTGACATTGTAGGCCAAACAATTAATCTTTTCTTAAGAAAATGATTGGTGGATTAATTGATAGTGAAAAAAATCATTGATCACAGCCCTAATCAGAATATTTGATCAGATTTGTCTTTGTATGTGGCCGAGCTGATTGTATTCTTGCCTCCTCTTTTAGCAGATCCAGGGAGAGGAGCCTGTTTGCATTCCTCTGCAGGTGCAAGACAATGGAGGTGAAAATCGAACAGCAGGACGAAGACATTGCATTCAGCAACAGTGACAGTAATAGTAAGATCATACGCATCTTCATTGTGACAAAGAAAAAAAATCAGCCCTTCATGACCATAATGTAAACCGCATGAATGAGCTCGCACACCAAGTAGAAAATGAATTGAGCCCGTCTAGTGTTATATCCAGCTTGAAATGAAGTGTGTAGATAAATCAGCTAATTAGTCCACTCAAGGGAGGAAAAAGGAGAAAAAATGAAATTTTCTGGCTTCCTCTACATAGCATGTGGACATGTCAGATGGTTGAGGGATTCTCCTGTCCAAGATACTGCTGTTCTGTGGGCCCTGAGCAGATCTGCCCGCATTTTAATCCAGGAAGGGTACATGGTGGTGCTGGACATATTCCAGGATACAGTTGGCTGCTGAATGAAACCCATTCTTGGGGTGGAACATACTGTAGACCTAGCACTCGCCATGTATTTATATTTTTGTCACTTCCATTAACCCTTCAGTAGCTGTCGCCAGTAATGATGATTAGGTTCCCTTTGGCGTTTTATTCTAAACATTCCAGTGCCATAGTCCTACATTTTTTTACACTGTCATATTGGGGTGCCATAGTTGGAATTTGTCCACTTCTGCGCAGTGGCCTTAAAGTTATCACCCCGGACGTCTGTTGTAAATGATGAATTCCTTGTACAGAAAGACTACCTGGCTCAGATTTGTCTTCCCTCTCAGGTAAACGCCCAGCTGAGGACATGGATGAGGAGCAGGCCTTCAAACGCTCTCGCAACACAGACGAAATGGTGGAGCTGCGTGTGCTGCTTCAGAGCAAAGTAAAGACCTATTGAATTCACACAGTGGGCCACATTAGTTGTTGGGCCATACTGCTGTTTTTTTCCATTGATTGCAAGAGATTTTTTTCCAAAGGAAAACCCTCTTTTTCTCCACAGAATGCTGGTGCTGTTATTGGAAAGGGTGGAAAGAACATAAAAGCCTTACGCACAGACGTGAGTAAACAGATAAAATGCTGCTAACGTTTCTGCAGCTGAGGCGAAACTTTAGTTGGGTAATGCCCCTTCTTTTGCAGAATGTGCATGGGTCTTTTTGGACCTAACAACTGTGGTATATTTAAATGATGTTGAGAGATACTTAAATTGAAAAGATCCAAACCTAAATTCCAAATTACTCCAACCCCCATTCATTTAATTCCCACAGAAACAGTCCCAGTTTTCTTGCCAGCACGTTTTTAATCATTTGACATCAAGAATTGACATGCACCGTTAAGCGATTAAGCCAAGTTGACTCATGTGTACAGACAAGGAAGACCTTTTTAGACAGATCTGTTGGATTTTGTTTCCAGTCCTCTTGTGAGTTTCAGCCTGAGTCCAGTTCCCTTCACGGTGTTGAAGCTATGTTTGACCTTGAAGTGACAACAGGTGCCTGAAAGCCTGAGTGGACATAGTCCTTTTTTAGGATGGGATGTAAATCTCTGTAGTGCTCCACACTGTTTATTAAACTTATCTTTGTCCAGGTCACACTTCCTGTTCTTCACTCACCACAGTTTCAAGACTCACACTTTCTCTTCACTTTTGGGACAAAGTGTAGCGTGTATTCAATTAAAAATGTATTCCTTCTCCCCCTCTTCCCTTCTCCTTTACTTTTTTGTTTTTATTTTTTTTATTTTTGGCCACCTTCCTCCGTTGCCCATGTACTGGATCGACATGCCCCTCCTGCGTTGCCCACCTTGACGTTGGCCCAACCTCCGTCCGCCCCTGAACGCCCGCCCGCCCACCTGACACTCCCGGTTGGCCCCGCCCATAAACCGTGCCCCTCCTTAAACGGGCGCCTTACTTGACATCTTGTGATTGAATGCCCCCGCCCAATGCCAACCTCCTCCACCACAACCACCACCACAACCACCACCACCACCACCTCGGCCCATGCAGTACAATGCCAGTGTATCAGTCCCAGACAGCAGTGGCCCAGAGCGGTATGTCCCACCAGTTATTGCCTCACTGCCTGATTAGAACAGTGAAACACATGTCTTTGATAACCTGCCTTCTGTTTCATTTTAACATTTTTATATACATGACAGTATACTCCCCATCCCCCAAACACCCCCCTCCTCCACTTGTAAGAGACGTGTATTGTTCCTTTTGATTTTTCTGTCCATTTTAAGCATCTCCATTGAGTTGGACTTTTTGTCATAACAGTTTATTGTCCATGCAGAGAATCACTGACAACCCACTACCCAGTAGTTGGTATTTTATGGTTAGCAACACAGCTGTTGGATGTTGTTTTTCCCTTGCTGTGGTGTTTTAATTTTACCATGAAACATGTGGAAAGCAGACATCTTTTTTCTCGCTCTGTCCTCTGTGGCCCACTTGGCCTCCCCCCTCCACCCTATACCTCCGACTACCCCCCTCCTCCTCCACCCCTTCCCCCACTTTTTTCAGCATCACTGTCCATGATCTCTGAGAGAGCACTGGCTCTTGTCTGGAGGCTCCGTCTCCCGCCCCACTGTCAGTCATTAATGTCGTCTCTTTATTTCATTGTGCTGCATCCCTTCTGTTAAATTTCTCTCAGGCCACATCAGATCAGAGCTGCCTGCCAAACCTTTCATAATCCCCCACCCCACCCTCCCACCCCAACCCCAACCCCAACCCCAACCCTGCTCTTGTCCTGTGCCACAGAATAGTTGGTAATCACTCACATTTCCTTCCCCACCTCAACTCCTCTGCTCTGTTACTCTTTTCTACTGCCCACCTCGTCTCCTTCTCACCCCAGCCCCAATCCCCCCACCCCCACCTACCCCCTTCTCCCCCCAACCTCCCTGATCACAATGAAGGTGTGCTGGTGGCGCAATTGTCATGGCAAGTTATTGTTTCAGTTTGTTACGTTCCTTTTCCTCAACTTGCTGGTGGTGGGATGGTTATAGAAGATCTCTCTCACACTCCCTTCCCCAAATCTGTGTGGCCAGTCTCACGTTAATTTGAGCCGTTCTGAAGCTGCCCATCCTCCCAAGGCTTCTCTTACTTTGAAAATAATTTTAGATTGAGTGCATGTCGGCTTCTTATTTAATCAGTTTAATGTTGGGGAAAAGTTATAATTGTGCATAGTATGCAGCAGTCTTAATCTCATGTAAATCTCTCTGTAACTGTTTGCTGGACTGAATCTCCTGTATTTTTTTTTATTTTTTTTATCAGGTTTTGTTTTGTGTTCTACTTTTTGTCCCCTCTGTAATGCCTTGCTTCCTTTTGGGCCAAAATGGTTCCTGACAGGATCCTGAGTGTGAATGCCAGCATCGACACTATAGGAGAGATTCTGCTGAAAATTATACCAACTCTAGAGGAGGTGAGCCACCATGTTAATTAGCTTGTTAATTATGTGTACATGAGCAGAGGCTAGTCCAGGATAATTGATGACTGTGCCTGTGTGAAATATGTAGCCTGTTGGAATTAATATAACAGAAAAACACTGGTCATAAAAATGCAGAATTTGAACTTAAGCCTCAAAGCTCTACCCTTTGGAGTTTTTGACCACGACACTACTACTAGGACTACTAGGTCCGCATTTTGTTTGTATCATGTAGACACAGGACACCATGCAAGCTTGTGGGCAACAGAATTCACATCCTACCTTTGGTCTCATACTATTTCACTGAAACAGAAACATGGCAGCACACCAACAATGCCGTGAAGAAGTCTGCAGATCGATGCAAACAAACCTGAATTTGGAAAGAAACACTGAATGTAAACATAACTTTTGTTTATTTAGAAGAAAACTCCACAGGGCACCTTTAAACTGAGACCTGAACCTGGAGCTGTGTCTTTAAGACCTGATTTGAGCAAACTTGACCGGGATGGTCAAGTTTCGTCTGAATTTGACCAAAGGAGACCCAAGGCTAATGCAACACATTAGCTGGTTTCCATCCAAATACAGCAGAAATTAAACAGACTTTCTAAAAAAATCAGCAAAAGAAAATGCTAATTAATGTGTGTTTCCACCCACTACTATTATGTAAATATTAGGAGTTGGATCATAGAAATAAAGAGCTGGTGGCACTAATTCTCCATGAGGGTGGTATTAAACCAGGGCAGAACAAGATGTCATGCTTAAAGAGTGCCAGTCAAACTGCAAATGGTGAAAAACAATGTAGAAAATATGATGAAATGTGGCACTTTCATTTTTGTCATCCATTAATTTGAGGAGGCTTGCTCACTGCTCCACAAAGATCTAATGTTTCCATCCCTTCACTGGTGGCTTTGGTGAATGTTTAAGCCACATGCTTCATATACGTCATGGAAGTATTTAATCTAATCTGTTTCCATTGCTCTTTGTTGCATTTTAAAAGAAAGAAAGTTAGCATAAAAACAGGTAGATGCTCTTCCCACTAGGCACTGTGACATGACTTATTTCATATCATTTCATCCATGGATAAAATAACCAAACCTGACCTGAGCTTTACACAACAAAACTGCCCTAACCTGTCTAACAGCCCTTACTTTATTGGGAATCATTGGGTCAAGTAGCAGAACTCTACTGCATAAACACTTGCTGGTTTACCATCAGTCACCCTTATAATTTTACTGCAGTGGTCTTTCTAAACCACTCAGGTCACCCTCAGAGCCTGTACCTGTTATTTGATCGAGCAGCCCAGTCACTGAAGTAACTCCCATGTAATGGCAGCCCATGCTAATTGATCTACCACCATATTTAGCAACTGGCACACATTGCTTCAGATGTGTCCAAACATCAAACAGAACTATTGATATTGCTCCAGGTTTTTTGCATCCAATAACACATAAATCTTACTTGGCTTTCCTTGGATATATTTTATGGCTATATGGATATATATTTTCCAAATGGCATCCCAGCCATAACTAGCCAATGTCTAGACCATCACAGAAATGGTGATTCAGTGTTATTTTTGAGATTGTTGGTGATTTTCCAACTACTCAGTCGAATCTTGGCTCAGTCTTTGCCACCACTGTTTTTCTAAACCAATACAGTTTTTCTGTGTTTGGCAAATGGTGTCATATTAATTTTTGTGACTGATTCAGTTTCAGTGCCAATTATTTAGGGTCTATTTGTAGGTCTGTCAGTTAGCCTATGTTGCTTCAAAAGCATGTCTTGTAAAGTTGACACATGCCGCTTATTTTACTGCTGTTTTAATATAAGAGTGAGAGTGAGAATTCACTAATCTGAAATAATATTCTTGTTCATAATTTCAGGAAAATCAAATTACTGTTGCTGTTGTTTTTACAGAACAATTTGATACTCATAATATTTGATGAGTTTTAACAGCACATATCCCACGCTTGCAGTGAATTTCTAAACTGCTTTTGTGGTTCTGACACTTTATCTCCTGTGCAGCTTTTACATTTCTAGGTGTGGACTGTTTAAAATGTACATGTTGGATTAACATACAGCCCAGTTGGATGGCCATTATTTTGTTTTTGTTTTTGTTTTTTTACTTCTGCAACATGGAGTATCTATTTGCAGAAATACTTTTGTTAATCAACTATAGGAAGAGTTTTAGACCCCTCTGACAAGACTGATCTTGCGTTGTGTTTCTGTAGTACCAGCATTACAGCGGGATTGATTTTGACTGTGAGCTTCGCCTGCTGATCCATCAGAGCTTGGCAGGGGGTATCATCGGGGTTAAAGGTGCCAAGATAAAGGAGCTGAGAGAGGTAGGACAGAGTCCAGATTAGCAGGAGTGTCGCCATGAAGCTCTGCACCAACAGCTGGCCTGTAGATGACTTGTTAGAAATGTAACAAGTCATATTTGTGTGTTTCTGTGTGCCAGAACACCCAGACCACCATCAAGTTGTTCCAGGAATGCTGTCCACACTCCACTGACAGAGTCGTCTTGGTGGGAGGAAAGCCAGAACGCGTCATCGAATGTATAAAAGTTATCCTGGAGCTGGTGTCAGAGGTGAGTTTACAGCTCTGAGATCTGCTGAAAGCCTCAACGTACTTTATGCAGTCATGTGTTTCATCTCATGCAGATATAATAAGCTGAAATCCATCACCGAGAAGTTAAATGTTCAGAGGATTTTTGTTTTGTTTTATACCTTGTTTCAACAATTATTTCAGAGCATGAGAGTCTTTTACAATCTCTTTAATTCCTTTGTCTTTTTTTTGCAGGCACCAATCAAAGGTCGTGCCCAGCCTTATGACCCTAATTTCTACGATGAGACATATGATTATGGAGGTTTCACCATGTTATTCGAGGAGAGAGGCAGACGACCCATTGGTGGCTTCCCCATTCGTGTGCGTGGGGGCTTTGAGCGCATGCCCCCGGTTCGTGGCAACAGACCTATGCCTCCCTCCAGAAGGGACTATGATGACATGAGCCCCCGTCGGGGTCCCCCACCACCGCTGAGCAGAGGTGGACGAGGTGGCAGCCGAGCGCGTAACCTGCCTCTTCCCCCGCCTCCGCCGCCAAGAGGAGGGTGAGGAAACGAATGAATTTGGTTCAGTTCTTTTGGGCTGGTGTGGAAGCCATCAGTTGGTCTCGGTCTGACCACACAGTAACTGCCCTATCGTAATATTATGGTACAAAAGGCTTATTTGTCACCATTTATGATGAGGTTCAGTTGCAGTCTTGATTACGTGGATCCACTTAGTGATGATGATGCCAAATGAAAATTGCCAAAACTTTCTGATCAGTGAGTTACCTGTCAGTCCATATGACTTGCGAGCTCTTGATTAGTTTGTAAAAAGCAGCTGTGAACACAAACCTGACCAGATCTAAAAGGCGACTATCTGACAATGTTCTTCTTGGTCCAGATCAAATGAACCAAATCACAGGTGTGAATTGGACTCTTAGATACCCTGTTTTTTTTGTTTTGTTTTGTTTTGTTTTCTTTTAGGTACAATTGAATTTTTAAAATGTATTTATTTTTCCCAATATACTTTCTTGTCTGTCATTGTTTGCAGAGGAGACAGGTTCTCACATGGCAGCTACCATGGCAGCATGGACGACAGACCAAGGTGAGTAGTACCGACTGTTAGTACTGTAAATTATCATATAAACGCTGTTTTTCAAATAATGGCCAAGTCACAGATGAATAACAAATGAACAAATAAAAGACTGATGCTAATAAAGGCCTGGTTAAAAGGAAACTTTGAGGGAATTACCTATCTGCAACAGCTCAACTCAACACTTTCTGGTGTTTCACTCATACTAAAAGCCTAACTATAAAGGAAATATTGCGTTTCATGCATTATAGCTTAACATAAATTTGGGATGTGGAACACCAGACATGACTCTTGTTAGACTGATGAGTTAGAACTGTGGAAATTAACAACATGGTGAGTTTCTCAAGAGAACAGGTAAAAATTGAGGAAGTTTTGAGTTTGTGTGAATGGGGGAAATTTGAAATAAAGGCCTGTCTCTAATGTAAGCCTGTCCCAAATAAGGGCCAGGCTCTCTCTGCTACCAAGGAAAATATTTGAGAATTTATGTTAATTTAATTTCTCCCGAAGTACAGCAACAGATATGAGTGAAAGTATCTCAGTATAGCAGACTGTCAACCCACCAGCCCTGATTCAGAGTCTGATCACAGGTCATCTGTAGAGTCTGCATGTCCTTTCACACTCACAGCTTTCTAAATACCAATCTAACAGCAGTGACCTGCTTAATGCTGCTGTTAGGTGTCCTCTAGAGAATATAAACTATACTAATGCATACCTTTTTGTGTGTAGTGACAGAAGAGGCCGTGGAGGAGACCGTTATGACAGCATGGTGAGTGCAGTCTGTGTTTACAGGTGCTGCTGTAATGCTAAGCTGTAATGTAAGGTTGTTGCTTCCCAGATGTGTAGTAGGTGTTTGTCAATTGTGTTTCAGATGAGATGATTGGAATTCCTTTTTCTGAGTGTAGTACAAGCACAGAGGCACGGACACAGTGCTGCTTTTTCACTGTGTATGCACACTGATCCAGGCCTGTTGTTGCCTGGCAACAGTTGTCTCCTTGGTTACCGCAGAGCAGCTGAGTACGTAGTCCAGATCCACCAGGCTAGCAAATGAACTTGAGCTGAAACCAAAGCAATTCCTGAACAGGTTCCCCTCAGGTCTTAGCTGCAAGCAAACTGTTCCAGTGGGAAGGAAATGTAATCAGATAGACTCCAATAGATGTCATTGAATTCCTGAGATTTAAGGACAAACATGGTATGTGTATCTTCACCTATAAAGACCATTCAGATTTTGCTTATCAAAATGCAAATGAGTCTCAGCGTCCACTTCAAGAGATAAAAAATTACCTAAACTGGTTAAGGAGATAGTCTTAGGTTGTAAAAGACGTTTTCTTTCATTCACCCTAAAAGCTTAAAAAGCACAACATGTGGTTAAATGTATATGGAAATGGCAATAGTTGCAAGTGTTTACATACTCAAATAACTTATAATATGTAGCTAAAACATCAGTGTTTTTATTTATTTAGAATATCTAGGGAATGACCTTGTTCTAATTCACACTGTTGCATTAATGTATTTCCGTTACAGTCTGTCAGAGGATGGCTTTATGGGGTTAAGGCAAATTATTACTGTGCATTTAAATGTCCTAAATTTTTGGGTAAAATTAGCACTGTGATGAACCATGTCTATAAAAAAAAAAGCAATATCCCAGATTGTTGAAAGCTCAAGCACTAAATAAGCTGAATATTTTTGACCTAGTTTCAAAGTTCTTGAAGTGCTAATGTCTGAGTTGCAGCCTGTGACTATTTCATTGTAAAGCAGTGAAATGACAGTTTTAAAATGTCAAACAATTAAGCTAAGCTAATAATTCCGCATGTTAATGGTGTCTTTAAGTCATTGTCATCATTACATTACTCAAGAACACGTGTATTAATTTATTTATATATATATATATATATATATATATATATATATTCATCATCTCAGGATGGCCCCAAAGTTAGCTCAGATTGTTTCTCAGGGACCACAGGTGGAAATTACCAATGACTAAAACCTGGTACAAGGCATCTCTCCTTCTTTTATATAAGGATAATGTTTCATTGTGCACTGTCCCTGTTTAAATAAATAAATTACAATTACAATTTCAGTGGTCTGCAGACCTCACATTTATAACCAATAATGCGCTTTTCAGATAAAGTGGAGTGGGATATATGAAGCATGACTGTCGTTGAAAAATGTGCAGTGTCTGCTTAATGCTGTGGAATCAGTAACTGACTGAGATCCTTGTGGAACATTTCCAGCACCTTGCTGAATCTGTCCTCAGATAATTCAGGCTGTTCTCTATACAAGAAAGAATCTTAACCCAGAACTGGCCAAGTTGTTTGTAATGTTGTAGAATGGATACGGAGTGTGTGTCTTACTATTGAGCAGGTGCCTTTTAAAGTTCTCAGAGCATGTTGTTATTTGAGTGACATTAAAACAGTTTAATGTTTTATCTTTGTTTCTTTTTCTCCAATTGATCCTGAAATGCAGAGTGGAGGTGGATATGGTGAGTGTTGATATTTATATAAATCCTACACAGATCTACATTTAATTCATCAAGAGAAAATCATAGAATTTGTTTTGGAAGTCTACAAAAACTAGACATTAAAGTGAGTACCCAAATTGTCTAACAGCAAATTGGATTATGTACAATGTTTCCTGGTTCATCCTCCTGTACTTAGCGTAATTGTGTGCGTTCATAAAATGCAATGGATGATTATAACAGACAGATGTAATTGTATGACATGTGGTGGATATGTTTTTTTTAAATTAGATGTTACGTTGTAATGCTCCTTTTACTGTTTGAAACCTGTCAGGTTGCTTGATCACTCTTGTTACTTGCCCCATTAAACCATGTTGTAAAGCTGTGGCTGCAAGTTCTGACAGGTCCCCACATCATTCAAATTACATTAGTGAATTTCCCATTAAGAAATGAAAACATAATTGTCATATGACATATCTGTAATGGTACATTGAGGGCAAACTTTGTCTTGGGCTTTCTGGCTGTCTGGCTTGTTTACTATCACGTAATCTCCTGTCTTTGTCCCAATGGTGTGTTTTCATTTTTCACCCTCTTGTTTCCTTTTCATCGCTTTCAAAGACAACAATTCTTCCTGGGAGCACTTTCAGTCCGGTGAGTGGGGATGGATCGTTACTATCCCAGTGTTTTGTTTCCTAACCTAAAGGGACTGTTTCATGGTGTTGTGAGCTTTAGTTAAAGACACAGTCACCTTAAATGTACTGTGTCACCTCCATAGGTGGTAGAGGATCATACAGTGATATAGGAGGCCCAGTCATCACAACACAAGTCACCATCCCTAAAGATGTAAGTAAGGCATCTGTTCACACTCGAAACACACAACTCTGACAGTAAAGACAGAAAAGACACTTCACCTATGAATCCATGTGTTTGGTTGTTGTGCAGCTGGCTGGCTCCATTATTGGTAAAGGCGGCCAGAGGATCAAGCAGATCCGCCATGAGTCTGGGGCATCCATCAAGATTGATGAACCACTAGAGGGCTCTGAGGACCGCATCATCACCATCACAGGAACACAGGACCAGATCCAGAACGCCCAGTACCTGCTGCAGAACAGGCATGTGCTTCTGTGATTCCACTCCCACCAAAGAAACTCTAGCATCACACTGGAGCAGCATGGCCTCCTCTGAAGGCCTGTTTACCTAGTACTACTGCTTCTTTAGTTTTTTCCCCAGAAATTGACCAAACTTGCTGACAGAAACTGGGCACCAGAATGCTGCAAATTTTCTCAGAGCTAAAGTGACTGGGTGAATAATTGATAAGTTGATAGGCACAGAACTTTATCTGCAACTATTTTGATAATCAGTTCCTCATTTTAATTGTCTTTTAAGGAAAACAGGCACACACATCAGTTGAGACAATAATTAATTGAATTGAAATAATCATTAGTTGCAGCCCTAATTTGTTAAACTTTGGTGCAAACCTGACGTTTCTTAAATCAGCATTTTGCTGCCTTAGATAAATGTTAAAATTAAGTATTTTATTTCAGAACAGAAGGGTGTTAAGCCTCTTTTTCTCTCAGTTCACACATGTCTTTTCCTCAATCACATAATGGCTAAGCTGGTCTCAGCAGTCATATTGCCTCTCACAGGCAGAATTTATTTTCGGCCTTGACCTTGGCATACTTTTTATGACTTACAATTGTGCTCCACATGAAAAATGTCTTACAGTTTGCAGCATCCAGCATTATCAGTTGCTGACCCATGTTATGTTATGGACAAAATAAATATCCTTAATGTTGTCATGAAATGGCCTTACCTTTATCTGTCTCTTATTTCAGCGTGAGGCAGTACTCTGGCCGGTTCTTCTAGGGAGGAGGAAGTGTGGAGAAGAAGAGTGAAGCCATGCTGCCATACTGTTTGCTCCTTCTATTCAGAGCCTACATTCCTCTGCTTTGGGTAGATGTGACCCCTCCCCTCACTATCACACACTACACCACCTATCTATACATTGCATATATTATTTAGAGGAGTTTTGAAAAATCTTAAGCTGTCAAGCAGCAAACAATGAGTCAACAACATATTTCTGTGCTGGTGTAATTATTTTCTGGGAGATTATTGTGCCGTCATTGGAGTAAACTCATCTGTGTGATAACTTTCTGTGTTGTGAGCCTCCCCTGGCCCTTATCTCCCTCATTTCAGTACAGCATGCAGAATGTAATCTTTTTGTAAGGAACATGATGTGATTTTCAGTTGTTTTGTTGTTTTTTTTCTCCTCAAACGTTGAAGCACCCTCTCCTAATGAAGATGCATGGTCTCAAGAATGGTTAAAGAACCATTTAAATAAACCTTAATTTTTACACAACATCCAACATCCTTTTCCAGTTTAAAATCAAGTGCTTTTTGTAAAATGGCCTTTAAAGGAATAGTTTAACATTTTAGGAAATGGGCTTATTTGCTCTCTGGTTCGGGGTCTCAGGTCAATACCACACACTTCCATCGATACCACCAGTTTAACAAAGATAAACTTTAAGTATGACTTTCATGAGCCTAATAGTCAGACGTCAGACGCTAAATTCATCCATTACACAAAGCTGCCTAGTTCATCATCATTTTGTCAACATAATTTGATCAATCACTAATGTATTAGAAATTTGCACCACTCAAGCACAATATCAGCCATGACGAATCTTCCATCCGCCATCGTGTGGCCTTGTCTTGAAGGCCGCTGTAAAACCCTTGGTTCCCAGTTGTCGCAGTTTCTGCTCAAAAATGAGTCAAATTTGAACACAATACAGTGTAAAATGTGCCTGAGAATGATCCGATCTTAAGCTTTTTATTCAGCATCAGAGCAAACCAGTGATAGTTGACACTGCCAACAGGACCTGCTAATTGGGTGTACCTAATTTCCAAAATGTAGGCAAATAGATGTTTTTAAACAATGAGTGCTGAAGTTTAGCCTACAGCATAATTCAATGAATCCAGGCCTGTTTCTTATAAAAGTTATAAAAAAAGACATTTATTGTTTAAATCATTTAATTATACTGAGAATTAAGCTCATAGCTGGACAAACGCCCCTCTCTTAAATGGAAAATTAAAATTAGGTTACGTTTATGATGACTGGACAGGTTCCAGGCTGTTTTGTTTTTGTCTGTCAAGTCTGGCGACACTGCATGAAACCCCCTCATAAAACGGGTAAGCTAATTGACATTTATACAATTTGGGTTTTGTATAAATTATACAAATGAGATATAACATGTTAATTAGTGAGCTTCTGAGGTGCTGGTTCTGTAAGTGGACTTTGTTACCCAGGGACGGAGCCAGGCCACCAGTCTTTATGAGACCTAAACCTTGATGAGATCACTAACTCTGCCACAAAACGAATGAACCTCTTTCCCAAAATGTCAAACCTTTGCTTTGAGTTGGGATAAATGTGCCAGTGTGATATAGCAAAAAGAAAATTTTAAGAAATTCTGTTTTTCATTGAAAGACAAGGAGCTGTATAAAATGTGTGTGTATATATATTTACATAGAAACAATTTCATGAGTGGTTAGACTGGCCCAGACTACTTCCTACTTTCTTGGAAGGAAATGGAGCCAAAAGATTTGGTAATGTTCTTCTTTTTCTCTTATTATTTGATTTATTTTCTGCCACTCACCTGGATGGACTCGCTGTAATGCAACCTCAATGTCTGACCTGTTAGATACATTTATTCTTGTGTTTTTAATTTGTAAGCATTTTTAAGGGTTTTTGAAATGATCTCTTCAGATGCAGATGGATGTGAGGAGCATACAGCTTTGTGAGTCCATGAGTGGTGTTTTTCTGTCCGTTCATATCTGTATTTTTGTGTCTGATATCTGTAGTACCTGCAGGTGATGAATAAATAAAAGTCTGTGTTACAGTTTACTAAGCCTGTGCCCTTCTTTGTACCAAAAGAGGGATAAGAAAATACATGTCAGGTTCATGAATTGGTTTGTAATTGGTTTCCAGAGAAGGTGGTGTGTCAGCCTGTTGCTCCAACTGTCATATGCATCCGTAGTTTACTAGTTAACACCGGAAATTTGTTCCCATAATGTAATAGTGAAAGCCCACACGGCTTCCCATCAGAGCACAGCCCTCAGTCACATGGTTCACTGTTGGTTCTTTACCCAGGAGTGATAGAGGAGGGCCAGGACAAACAAAAGTGGACGCTGAGGAGGATAACGCCGAACTTCGCCTACAGGAAAGACAGACACAGTGGCGGAAGAATCTCCCTCTTTTCCCTAGAGAATGAATTTTGCAATTTTTGTATCAGTTTGGAGCACTATCATGTAAAACTCCGCCATATTCAGCCCACCACGCCCGGAGCTCAGCCAACAGGGGTAAAGACTCGCTACTTCACTCTTCTTAAGTTGTTGCACAAAGTTAATTTCCTCTTCTCAAGAGCGGATAAAGGTAATACTAACAGCCTTGAGAGCAACGACTTTACTTCCTTAAATTTACATTTGTTAAACCTTGTTTCCAGCTCAGGAAAAAAAAAACACTGTTTTCGGCGCACGCAGTGACGGGGTGGGGGGGATACTGGCGGGGTTTATCAAATATATTGAGTTCGGGATACACAGGGGCTTTTCCTTTTCCTGTATAACCAACATTATGTATGTGTCTGTGCCCTGGAAGGTGAAGTGTTGTCCAGGAGTAATGACTCTGAGCTCCGTGGGAGCGTGCTGCCTCAGCCCAGAGGCTAAAGAGGCTCGCAGGATCAACGATGAGATAGAGAGGCAGCTCCGCCGGGACAAGAAGGACGCCCGGAGGGAGTTCAAGCTCCTTCTGCTCGGTAAGACACCAAGATCGTGTCCTTTTGTAATACTTGTCATGGTATGCTGTAAACACCGCTGGAAAGGAGTCCTTACGTTAAAGTCGCCGTATACCATTGTTAAAATACTGTTTTTACATGTAAAAGTCATGTATTCAAAATATTACAAAGAAAAAAACAATAGAAATGTTTTTCATGTGAAATCCCAATACCAAGCTGTGTGTAAAGTAACTAGTAACTATAGCTGCTAAACTAGTGTACTGGAGATAGAAGTACAACCAAAAAATAGATGTAAAAATCATTTATTAAAACAGTGTTGAAAGTACTCGAGTATGTGATAATGAATGTTGTTTATTTATTATAAAGAGTGGCGTAAGAATCATTTAGATGGTTTATTCAGGTAAAAGTAGCAAAATATTCCATTACAAGTAAAAGGTTTGCCTCAAGATCTTAATGAAAGTAGGAGGAATTATCAGCAAAATATACACAGTGTGAGTGTCAATAGTTAAAGTAATCAAAATTAGAATGCCCCTCTTACTAACAAATATAGTATAACATTACTATTACTGATGCATAAATGTACAGAAACACTTTTTTGTGTTGTAGCTGGTAAAGGCTCGGACAATTTTAAATACTAAATCCATAACACTCATAAAATCATGTTTTGCTCACAGTGCTGGAAAGTAACTTTGTACATTTTCCCATGCACAAATTCAACATGTAAAACATATCAGTGCCAGTGAATAAAATATGATGCAGTGCATTGCATTGCACTATCCAACAGCAATAGTGGAATAAGCAGTGATAAGGAATCCTTAGTATAAGACTAGCACTAAATCCTATTTAAGTGAAAGTACAGAAGTATCATCAGCAATATTCAGTCAAAGAATGTGTCTGATCAGCCTTTTGCTGTGGTATCTGGTTACTTACTTTTATTTGTAACAAAGTATGTATATTCTGTGTTACTGCCACATTTACTAAAGTGAAAGATCTCAGTACTTCTTCCACCACCATATATGATAGAGGAGAATGAAGCTCTTCCTGAGATAGAAAAATTTTAAGAACCTTTTACGTAGTTGCCCTTGAAAATACTGCAGAGCGTAATAAGGCCTTTGTGGTTAAATATGAGCGGTTAATGTATTGCAGTGTGGACAGTAAGAATGAAGAGGCGCCTGGTCACAGTACAGCCCACCACAGAAAACTCTACTGCACAGCTGGTGGAAGAATATTAACATCATTATAACCTGAAGTGGTAACTTTATACAGTGTTAGGTAGTTTCATCTGTAACAGTATGTCATACAGTATACTAGAAATGGAAAAAAGAAATACTCAAGTAAAGTACAAGCACATTAAAACTGTGCTAAATACAACAAATGTGCTTCCACCACTGATTATAATTAACTACTGAGTAAACACATATTAGTCTCATCTGGTAGATAAATGTCTGATTGCTGCATCATCTTGGGAGGCCACATTTTATTTGGGTTACTTGACATAGGATGCATCAGCAATGCTGTGAGTAAGATTAAGGTGTAAGTCACGTTGGTTGTGGTTATTCTGCTTTCAAAAATGACTGACTCATGATGAATGTACAACCACCCTTTCAGGTTCAAAAGTTAGATGTGGAGCTACAGTACTGACAAAACAATAACCACATTTATTGAAGAAATTTTCAAAATACTAATTTATACTTGTGTATACTTCTGTATCATGCTGAATAATCCTATCAAGTGAAAACCCTTTAATATAGAATTAGACTAAGAGTTGAATAGTGCACACTACCTTTAGAATTCATAAATTATAGTCCATGCCAAAACGCCATAGTTTTATTTTCACTTTGTTCTTGACTGCAGAGCTCTCGGTTGCCAACGAATGCTGTCATTTCAACTTTGTCAGCCTCAGGGGGAAATGCTGCAACTTCTTCTAGTTCAGCTTTTCCAAACAAACAGACAGCCATTTGTGAGATGACAAAATAGTGGTAGTAAAACTTGACTTGAAGAATAAACATAAAACCCATAAGCCCCAAGAACAAGACTCAGAACCCAGACTATGGTAAGTTCACGTTTGCATAAGAGTGAGACAATGAAAGTGCTTCAAGCACATAACAGACAAGACCTGTTGCTTTTGATGTTTGACAGCAGACAGAGTTCAAGGATAAGGCTGGTGATTCTCTATATGTTTCGTATTGTTAACAGATTACATGAAGATATCAAAACTAACAATCAGTTGATCCCACTAACAAGGACTGTGTGTGTAGTGAAAACCTGATGTAGTTTATTCATCTGGGTCAGAGACCACTGTGATTGTCCAACAAGACTAAGAGTCTACAGCCATGTTGTCGGCTCTGTGAGGTTGTAGTTTGGCATAGTGGTGGTTAGAGCCGAATGCTAACACCAGCATGCTAACAGGCTCGCAGTGGTAATGCTGAGATGCTAATTTTTAGCAGGTATATAAGGGGTGATTTATATGTTTGATATGGTGATGTTTAACTCATCTCCTATTTTAGGCCACAAACTTATCAATCACCCCTCGTACTGCTTTGCATTTATCAATGAGCATTAAACACAAAGTACAGCTGAAGCTGATGGGAATGTCATTAGTTTTGCAGGTATTTTGGTCATAAAGCAAAGTATTTAACAAACTTGAACACTTGAAACATGGATATTCTTTGTGTAGCTGTTGAGATATTTCAGTCTGGACCAGAGTGCTAGATTGACAGACTGACATTGCCATCCACAGAGCAACTAGGTAGGTAGGTGGGTGGGTAGGACATGCTCCTTCATTATCAAGAACATGGGCATTTTGAGTTGATCCCACATACAGTGTACTGCTGCCCTAAATGTTCACTAACACACCAAATCCAAATTAATTGGTGGTTAAAAATAATAATAATAATAATAATCTGAGAGCCAGAGATGGGGTAGGGAAGTAGTGAAGTACTGACACATGGACTAACAAATTGTTGATTTTGGTCTTAAAATGTTTTGTTGATACTAGAAAAAAAAAACATATCACCAACCTTATTATGTAAGTCTTCTACATGCTTGTACACTAATCTTACGTGTCTGTCCGTGGCCAGGAACTGGTGAAAGTGGGAAGAGCACTTTCATCAAGCAAATGAGGATCATCCATGGCCGCGGATACTCTGAGGAGGACAAGAGGGGCTTCACCAGGCTGGTCTACCAGAACATCTTCACTGCCATGCAGGCCATGATCCAGGCCATGAACACGTTACAAATCCCCTACAAGTACGAACACAACAAGGTAGAAACACACTGTTGTTTCTTTGTCCTTTCTTTGCTGTTTCACACAGACAGATTGAGGAAGAGGTTTTTTTACCACACACTATCCCACAGATGCATGTGCAAGGTTTACTCCGACACTGACAGAGCCTGCAGTGTGTATTACTGTGTCTTCAGGGTGAAGCACTTCTGGTAATTTGCAACAGTGTTTAGTTTTGCAATCCTGCTGCCAGACAGTTTTGCCTACTTATGGAGCAGGCTGTCTTTTGGAAAGTACACATGATGTTAGACTGCAGGCATGTAAAGACAGGTACTGCTAAGCCAAAAACAAGTAGGAGATAAAAGAGGAAGGGAGACAGAGAATTCCCCGTTAATCATACAGGAACCTGTCCCTGTCATACCAATGGCAAGACCTTACTAATCACACAAAATGCTGACTCACAAATATTCTGTTAGTAAAAGTTCCAGGTAAAGATGAGACCCAGATGAGAAAAGTCCATTCTCTGTGTCTTGCGACAGCGTGAGGAGGAGAGGGGGGTGGGGTCATGTGGGCGTCACAGACCATTGGCAGCATTAACGAAGTTTGAGTCAGCATGTGAGTTACATTTTTTTTCACCAGTGAGGATGTAGCTGTGTGGAAGCTAACAGAATAACAACACGTCACTGAGCATGTAGATGTCAGTACTAAAGTCCAGAGTGTCTGTGGGCCAGAGAGGTCAAGAAGCCCTTTACCAAGTGACCATCCACTAAACCCCTCCCCCAAATAATGATTGCCCAATCACAGCTTAACTACTGTACTTTTTTTGACATTTTTTGCGCAGGGTTTGACTCCCTTCCTGTGGAGAGAGTTACTAATATTTTTCTGCGAATGTAGCTCTCATGTAGGCTGTGGCTCTGGTCTGTATTGTTGGGGAGGCCAGCGACATGCTCAGTTGACCAATCAGCAGCCAGACAGTAACGTGAATGAGGTGTTCAATCACTGATTGTTTGTCCGGGTAACTACTTCTCACTTCTCAGCCTTCATAAAAAGTTGAAGAGAAATTAGAGGTAGATTTAGATGCGAGCTGATGTGATGTTTGCAACTTGAAAATTATAATAGCTAATGACAATGTAGTTAGAGTCCCATATGTTAAGTTTGACTGTATTTTAAAACTTAAAAACTAATATGCAAATTAGTGTGTGGTGTCATCCAGGATCAATAGTGACTTTTTGAACAGGCTGTAGCTACTATCTGTTGAAAAAGTTGGCAATAGAGTCATGAAGTTTGGGTTTCACTACATGCAGAAACGACATAAGTAAGAGCGATATTCTGCAAGGTCAAAGTTTTGAGGATGGTCTTTCTTGCCTTTACAAAACCAAAAACACGAGTGCAACTGTAAGGAATGGATTGAACAGTGTGTCTATGTGCTCTAACATAAACTGACATTGTTGGTGTGGCTAATATTGGCAGCATTACCTCCAAGGTCAATGAGCACATGATCGGCTAACTACATTTTATGTAGCTACAGGTTACTTAATAAAAAAAGCTCCACTGTTTTGTTTCAACATTGTGTAGAGGCTGGAGTTTTGGCTAATGTTTGCAGCTCTGTCCTGCTCTTTATTGGATTCGGGGAAGTTTACATTCCAGTAACCCCAGCCAAACTCGTTATCGGAGGTAGTGTTGTGTTCACTGAACAACTGGTTAGTTGTCATCCTGAAAACTGTGTCTTTTACAAGGTTGCCACAAGAAAATACAAATGATAAACCATAAAAATCATCTCTGTCTTACTTGTCCAAATACCTAAGCAGCTGAACAGTTACATCAAACAAGAGAACAGTTGGATTTTTTCCCATATTATACTTAGGCTATTAGGGCTGGCAACCTATATACTGATAAAAGAAAAATACAGTTTCTATATTTACATGTCCTCTACATGGATCATCAAGTAGTGAGGGTGCTACCTTTTTGGCTGGGACCTGTTTGCCAGATAGAAATAATCTGCTTTTGTTTACCTCTGTCTGAACTCAAGGCCCCACTGTTTTGAACATTACAAAGAAAGACTGACATTTGTGGCCACAGTAATTAAGGCGGGTGGAGCTTGGCAAAGGGTCAGTTGGTTGCATTTAATATTTCTAGGGCGTTTGATGTAAGAGTGAGCTTTTGGTGAATTGTTAAAGTTTTTCTGATTGATCTTAGGAGGGCACAGATTGGAGAGAAAAAGGGGTAAAGAAAAAAATGAAAAGGAAAAACAGATGCTGGCACAGCAGTTTCCTTTAAATTTGTCCCATCATTTCTCCAAAGAGTGGGAGCATGAAAGCAGTGAAGCAGGAGCCATGAAATCAATTTTAAAAGATGCAGGGAAAAGGGAAAGGCATCAGAGAGTATGGCTTCCCCCAGAAATATAAAAAAAGTAACCAAAAATAAACTTCCCAGGGTGTTTTGAACACATGTACAATCTCTGGTAGCTATTTCAGACAGCCAGATATAAAAGAAAAATCACTTGCTGCTTCTACAATATGTGCAGAGATATGACTCACCAAACAGTTCTTCAGATAGTATTGGTTTCTTTGGAGTTAACAGTGGTGTAATAAACTGGTCAAACGCATTTACAGTGTGTACAGACGTATTTCATAACAGTGGAATTTACCTCAGTATGGCAGCTCCCAGACATTGTTATCATGGCAGGGTCAAAATCTCCATTTAAACACTGTAGTGGAGGAAGATATTATCAGAACGGCAAACACAGCTGCCCATCAACAAATTTACAATTGCAGTATGTCTGCAGCAGCACCGTGTACAATAAGGCTGTTTATTGATGCTAAGTTACTCCTCCCGTGTGATGATGCCAAAGTCCCAGGCAGCAGCAGATAAGAGCAAACAGACTTAAAGTAATGGTTCACTCATAAATGACCATTAAAATGCTCCAAACAGCTTGTGCAGATATTTCTAAGTGTTTTCTGGCTGAAGTGTTGCACTGTGGGAACACAAGTGATGTGCAGTCAGGGAAATATTTATTATTAATCAGACACACATTAGGGCAGTAAGGGTAAGACAGTGATTAGGAATTCTGAGAAGACATAGGACATCAATTAGCAAACCAGAATAGAGGATTACCTGGAACACATAGAAACTTTAGTACTTCAACGTTTTGCGTCTATGAGTGCATATGAAAGGGAAAAAGACTAGGTACACTAGATGAGGCTGAACAGCAGGTGAGAAAGTAAAGGTAGTAAATGTTGCTTCATCCACAGTCAGTTCACTGCAAAGATTACAGTCTTACATTAGGAGAAATAGAGAAATATTTGGGTCAGAGTCATAAAATCTCTTGGTTGGAGATTCTCTGACCATGGTTCTTGTAACAGAGCTTGTTGTGCATTTATTGCGCATCAGTAAGCTGGTGAACATTAACATCAGGGCTGCAACTAATGATTATTTTCCTAATTGATGGATGTGTCCATTGGTCATCTGGTCTATAAAAGATGAGAAAACAGTGAAAATTGTTGATCAAAATGTTCTTGTTTTGTTTAACTAACTGTCCAAAAGCTATAGAAAATGACCTAAATAATTACTTGACGATGGACTAATTGATTTATCATGCAATCGTTGCTGTAGTCTAAAAATGATAAGTGGTCCAAGTTTTTATAAAAAATGTTCAAATAATTTAATCTCTCAAAGCCAAGGTAGCACCGCTGCGAGGTTTGACTTCACCTCTCTTATCATAGGCAATGGCTCAGGCTGGACAAAAAGCAGTTCTAATTGTGATCACATGCAGACAACCCTAACTCCAGTAGAGTTGGCTAGTCTCAGAAATATCAAAATGCTGCATGAGGTTACTTTACATGGAAGCAGGCGTTCCTAGTTTCAAATCACAGGGTGAGTGAAACAGTTATTTGGTTTCACAGAGTAAGTTTCACAAGACCTTTCATCTCAAATATGTACTTGTTGCTGGTGAAGTTAAGCTGTTGGACTGTACTTGATCATGCCCTTAGTCTAAGATTAATAGTAGGAATCAGATTCTGTTTTACAGAGCATCCTCCTCTAAGCCATGAGGGTCAGCATTACATCCTATTATGACTGTTGCTGAGGTCCAAGTGAAAAGATGTGGCTCAGTGGCTCTGCACACTGTGAGGGTGTAGATGAGCGTACAGCTCTGTTGTTCCCTGACTAATCAAAAACACATCGGTAGTGGGAGATGCATGCTGGGTAAACCCTTTCCCTCTAACATCCATACTGATGAATCTTTCATAATGCCACAAAAACAATGCACACGATCATGTTCCTATAAATCACTCTGAATCTGTGTTTCAGAAAGTGTTGAATTATGTCATTAATTTCAGTGTGTCGTCCTGCTGTTGTTCAGGCCAACGCCAGTCTTGTCAGTGGGGTTGATGTGGAGAAGTTGACAACATTAATGAACCCATACGTGGATGCCCTCAAGAGCCTGTGGAGTGACCCGGGGATTCAGGAATGTTACAATCGGAAGAGGGAATACCAGATCTCGGACTCAGCCAAATAGTGAGTCTAAACAGAGACTAATAACTCCTCAGACGTTGCCAAATAGTTTCCACTCTTTCATCTGCCACTTGTCTGTTTTTATATACTCAAGCTCAGTGGTTATTCCATTTAAGGTTGTTGACAAAAGGCTTTAAAGCAAAGAAATACTACTTAAATTCTCACTAAATAATTAATTATAGTGAAGAGGCTGAAACAGAAACATCCATGACTTGAATATTTTACAATAAACGTCCCCTCATTGCCTCTCTGCTTGTTCCATATCTATCGAACTGGTTTTGTTTTCATTTTCTTAACTGTGTTGTCATCCTGTGTTAACAGCTATCTGAATGATTTGGACCGAATCGCCGACAGTGCTTACTTGCCAACCCAGCAGGATGTCCTGAGGGTCAGGGTGCCCACAACAGGTATTATCGAGTACCCCTTTGACCTGCAGAATGTGGTGTTCAGGTGAGCGTTTTATGTTTTTATGTTGTTGTTATTTTTTATGTAGTAGTGGTTTTATTGCAGCGGGGACCCCCCCCCCCCCTAGCATGTTGATGTTAGCATTGAACTTAAAGCCCCACAGAGCTGCTGGCATGGCTGGAGACTCTCAGTCTTGTTTCTTCCTCTGGAGACAGGCTGGTGAAATCAGGCTGGTTTTGGAGGTTAAATGTTTCCCTATGAAACCAGCAGATCCTTTGGGGAAGTGAGAGTTTCTGTTCCCTGAATTTAACCTCCATACGTGCCATGATAGCAAGTGCCTACAGTGTTCTTATATGCCAGATATTGTTTTGAATTTTGGTTATTGTAAAATGTATAGTTATAGTGCAGTATAGTTATCAGATACAACCTTATGAACTTAATAGACTGTCCTGTTTCGTCATCATGTCCTCATTAATTATAAACGTGTTGCTATAGGATGGTGGATGTGGGTGGCCAGCGTTCAGAGAGGAGGAAGTGGATACACTGTTTCGAGAAAGTCACTTCCATCATGTTCCTGGTGGCTCTCAGCGAATACGATCAGGTCCTCGTTGAGTCTGCCAATGAGGTAAAATGCAGGCTGCTGCCTACAGAATCATCTGTAACGATTACAAGCTAATTTCTTCCTATATATATTGTTAGTCTGTACATGGGAAAGAAAGGGGCTCACTTTGGGATAATGTGAAAAAATCACTGGGAGGAATACAAAGGGACATTGTTTCTTTTGTTTAAAGCCAAACCTGTTAGGTGGAGATGATGACCTAGATTTCTAGAGTCCAGCACTAGTCTAGTTTCTCTCTCTCACTCTGCCTCTCTTGCTTTTCCCTCTCCCTTTCTCTCTCTCTCTATCTCTCTCGCTTTCTGGTCACAATGACAGACCTCATCTTAACCCTCCTCTGTGGCAGTACATGTAGTCCATCTGCAGGGGGAGCTCTTTAGTCGCTCTGTTCTGCTAAGTGCACCTCTCACCAAGGCTTGTTCACTTGATGAGATTACAGCCAATTGAATTTGCTCACTCAGACAATCACTGCTGAAGTTCTGCTTTCTAACACTACGTCTGATTTCATTTTTATTTTTTATTTTTTCTCACGCTGAGATCTCTGTGTCATGTGATTTTCAAAGAATCGAATGGAGGAGAGCATGGCCTTGTTCCGGACCATCATAACCTACAAGTGGTTCAAAGACTCCTCGGTCATCTTGTTCCTCAACAAGATCGATCTGTTAGAGGAGAAAATCATGTATTCACATTTGGTCGACTACTTCCCTGAATACGACGGTAAAAGGAAACAGTTCATTCTTGGTTAAAATAATCAAAAATGCAACTCAGCATGATGATATTTATGTTTTGAAAATAACATTATTCTGTCTTAAATAAGAATCTCTATTGTTGGTATTTAGATATGAAGTGACTTTGGACTCCATTTTTAAGGAAGAAATAAGACAATCTTCCTCTTACAGATGAAATGTTGAATTCACAAGCAATAAAACCCACTTTTAGACACTTCCGTACATACTACAGTCACAGGGTCTGTGAATGGACACATTCCACACATGGACACTAGAAAACAAGATGCCAAACTCACTTACTGACAGCAAGGAGCTTCTTTGTTGTATATGGCTGCACATCAACAAAGAACCAAAAAAGGACAATTGTGTGTGCAGTCAAGGCCTGGGAATACAGTAAACACAATCAGTATACATACAGTAGAAATATAGAAGTGTCCTATTTGACATGTGGACATGTGTGGACCTACACAAACTTGGACAGCATGTACTGAGTTGATCAAGGATGTGTTTTATAAGAGGAAGATTGTGTTATGTCTTCTTTTAAAAAAAGTTACACTGTCTCACTTAAATGCTCTGTAACTGTTTTATATGACAGTGCTAGCCTGGCTCACATTCTTGAACTTTTATGTAACTACTGAAAATACTACAGCAACCTTATTGCATTGTTTTTGCCCTCTGCCTCTCTCTGCCAGGTCCCCAGCGGGATGTCAAAGCAGGAAAAGAATTCATCTTAGATATGTTTGTCAGTCTCAATCCAAACGAGAAAAAAATCATCTACTCCCACTTCACCTGCGCCACAGACACAGACAACATTCGATTTGTCTTCCGCGCTGTGAAGGACCACATCTTGCAGGAAAACCTTGAGGTCTACAACTTGGTTTAAAATGGTGGGGTTGCCATCGTAATTCAATCGGCTTTGTCCAGCTGGCAGTCGGGGGAGCTCTGCGGTGATTCAGTTTGCCTCACACTGCTACTGAACACTATAATCCAAAACAGGAAATTGAGAAGCTATAGAGCTTGTCGCCAAATGACTGTACTACTGATGTATTTCAAATTTTCCTGTTAGGCTCGTTGAAAATGGATGTCTCCAGCTATAATGAAGTGTGTCCTGACAATTAAAGTGCTTCCTTAGTGAGGAATCTATTATGGTATGCACTCGGAAATTTATGGAGCTCTTTTTGAAACAGTATAAATGCACACTGATGGATTGAAAGGCGAAAAAAGTATTTTAGGAGCCTCAAAGGCCTCTGAGGACTAGTCATGCACTAGGTCTCTCCTTCAGGGAATCTGTGGAAGTGGATGTAGACTTAACTGCAATGCAGCACCTCACATCACTAACTCAAGTTGGTCATGGTTGTTTTTTTTTTCTTCTTTTTTTGAGGTCAAAACCTGTTTGAAATACTCTAAACGCTTAGATGGTATCGTGACTTAATGGAAAACGAGTCAAAATTAACACTAATGACACGATTATTTCATTACACAAGTTGATTTGCACACTGTTCCTTTTGTAGCATTAGCCGTGCTGATCTTCTGTGTGAGTGCACCTCACTTAGTTGGGCATAATCGTTTCCACGATCCTCGTTTCAAATTTCACTTGACTTTGTACACCCTGTTTTTGTCTGTGATGGCATTGTTCGGTACTGAACCACTTTTTATGTGCACAGGTATATTTTTTTGTAATTTAACACACTTTTCAAGGAGGCATTCACATTCCTTTTTTTTTTTTTTTTTTTTTTTTTTTTTTAAAAGTATTTTTCAAGTATCAAAGCTGTAGTATTCAGTTCAGGGACTGTTTGTTTGGATTTTTAAGTAGTTTCCTTGCCTAAAAATAATTTTGCTAAAATGGCTTTAGATCTTGCCCTGCTGTTCATTTGAATGCGTAGTGTAAATATCACATGGTACAGTGTTTTCCTAGTTTTTTTCACCTTTGTTTGCTTCAAGGTCAGTGTTGAAATGTTAACTGCTGAAGAGAGAACCACTCTGTTAAATAATCTCAGAGGCCTTAAACTAGAGCATTCTTGGTATTTATTCATACGCTGTTCAAGGTATCAAATGCATGAATAAAAAGCTTATGAGTGTATCCACCGCACTAATGTTTACACAACCCCTTTCCTCTTGTTCTAAATAATTACAGTCTAATTTGTACGCTTTAATTTATGGTTCTGTTTCTCTGTCACTGCGATATCTTAATGCAGTCCTGGTGGGGTTTTTTGTTTGTTTGTTTGTTTTTTTAAAAAATCTGATTGGATAAATAAACAGGCATTTTGCTGTTCATTTACTACTCAGATTTTTCATTCGTTTTTTGTCAACGTTTGTTTACAAATCAGCCCCAGCACACTTCTGGTTTGTCGTTCAAGTGTTTGTCTTCTTGGCTGCTCTGTCGATTCATCTGGAGCAGAGCAGTCCTGAAATCCTCCTCTGTGATACATCCATCTGGCCTCAGCCTGCAGCCGCACTTCTGTTAGAGGCCCATATTTTTTGTGTTGCACGCAGGGTTTATATAGTGTGGCAAAGCACCTTTATTTTTAGAGGGCTGGGGGGACTGAATGTAATGTGGCAGCAGTACATGGCACCAGCAAGGACGGATGAAGGGGTGATGAAGCTGCTGGGCACAGGGTCCTTGGTGATTCTGTTTAATCAATCCAGACCCAAATCTGCCCTGAATCAATCATCCAATCAAGTGTTCCAACCAAACACATTATCCACTGAATATAATAAGCACCAGGGCTGAAACAATTATTTTCATTATTGATTAATCTAACAGTTATTTTCCTGACTAATCAATTGCTTTGTCCGCAGAATAGCAGAAAATAACAGATGTCAGTTTCCCAGAGAAAATCTTCACATTTAGGAAGTTTTTGAAATGCTTGCATCAAAAAAGACTTGATGATTTATCAGTTATCAAAATACATAAGTTGCCCATTAATTTTACTCATGGTTTGAAGCTCTAATAGACATTAGCCATGAGTTAGACTTGTGTCTATACTACCCTACAGTAGTTTTAATATCAGTAATACAATACAACACACAGTATTTTAAAGCAATCATGGCAGTTCCATCATTGTTGCATGTTTATGGTCTGCATACAGTTGAGGGTACACGCTGTACATTGTGTCGAGCAGTTGTTTTCATTATCACTTGATTGATTATTTTTCTTATTTAATCAAGGAATTGTTTTTCTCTAAAAAAAAAAAAGTCCCATCTCGAGTTTTCCACAGTCCACAGTGATGGTAAAACCTCCAAAATATTCAGTTTACCATCATAGAAAAATAATAAAAAAAATTATGATTTGAGATTAGACTAGTGAATGTTTGTCACTGCTGCTTAAGAAATAACTTGAAAAGTAACTTAATATCCCTTGAAAATCTTGTTTTTGTTGACCTCCAGTGGTTTAACTTGTCACTTTGCTGTGGTGATGTAGAGGTGTACCGCAGGACACCGTGACGTCACTGCTGGTTACAGGTGCGAAGAAGTACGACCAGAGGCGAGACAGACCTGAATCTTTCAACAGGGCTTTAAATCTTGTTACTCCTGTGACACCTATGCCCTCAGGTATTATTCGTGCAGTTACGGTGCAGTTTTGGTGTAAATTAAACACATATGCATAAATGCTGTGAGTTGTTTGGAGCTGGGTTTCCTCCATTATGTTTTCCCTCCTGCACTGGACCTCACTGTGGGGAAAGAGTTTCAAATTCAGCGGCCCATGGGAGTACGGACCTGTAAGCAGATACACACGAGCGGTCCACATAAACTTACTCTGCCTTTCACTCAGAGCCTGCCCATCTGCCCGCCTCCCGTGCACAGCAGGAATGTGAAAAGCACCTGAACTGGATCCTGCATGAGGAAGAATGACTCCAGAAAGTCGCCAATGAACCTGTTCCGGGACAGAAGTTTCCCTGGCAGGCCTGAGAAAAATCATTATCCATTCATTTCACTAACACCCCCACCCCCCATTTCAGCTGTAGCTCGGACAACAATGGAGGAGTGCTGTTTGTCTGGTGAGGATTTGGAGAGACTCCGGATACACAGAGAAATAGAGAGGCAACTGCGTCGTGATAAAAGAGAATCTCACCGGGAATTAAAGTTGCTGCTTTTAGGTGAGTGCCAGCTGAGTTTGGTTTGGTCCACATGTTCAGTCATGGCGTCGGAAAGTGTTTGAAAATAATTAACTTCCGCCCTCAAAACTGTTACTCAAAATCTCAGACACCTGATTTACAAAGTGACTCAGTGTTTGTCATAATGTAGATTCTATAGTTCATGGTTACAGCTCAGGTGAATGTCGTTTTTGACACGTAGCCAGCCAGTGTTACTAGCTGTGTCTTGGCTGAATCCTGAACAAAACACTTGACTGATACACACATATTAGAAATTGGTCAATATTTGTTTGGTAAACACAAAATATTAATTTACAACACTATTTTGAATTTGGTTTTTAAAGAACTGTGACTACAGTATGTATCAAGTATCAACCAAAAATGCCAAAAATAACTATTTCCAACTTGCCAGAAGATTAATTGACAATGAAAATAATCATCAGTCACAGCCCCAATTCTTACTGAGCTGGATATTGCATAGCAATGCTTTGAGTTTAATGGTAACTTGAGCATGCTAACACGCTCACAATGATGTTAACATCCTGATGTTAAGCAGGTATGTTAGCACTAAACTAAACTAATGGGAATGTCATTAGATTTGTTCATAAAAGTACTGGACAAATTAAACTTATTATCTGATGATGGCATTAGACAGAAAGCAGAGGGATCATCAATATTTTGACAATAGTGAAGGGACATTTTTTCATTCAAAACCAAAAATGTCAGCCTCAAGGTTGAACTAGAGGAAAAGCTAAAGCATCACTGAAGTTATTGGGTGTCATCCTCTGGGCACAGTGAACATATGCACAAAATTTCATGGAAATCCATCAAATAATTGTTGAGACATTTCATCACCAAAACCAGAGATGTCATTCTCTGGGGATCATGATCCATCCAAAATCTTAAGGGATATTTCAGTCTGGGCTTAAGTGGCAGTCCGACCAACTAATTAGATATCGTCATGACCCAGAGCTAACTAATAACCTGGCTAAAACCTCATCGTGAGTGTCTGTGCACAGATAGACGGTGGGCAGACTTTGGTAGGAAGTGTTTTTCAGTGATAACATGTTATCATTTACATTTACAGGTTGTGAGCGACTGTATCATTGTTTTTGGAAAGATTTTGAGTTGAGTGCATTGATTCATCGTGGATGAGCTGACAAACCCAGCAAATAACAAACGTATCTGGATCAATGGATCGCAAGGCTTTAGTTTGTGTTTTTGGTTGCACTCTTCCTTTAAAGTGGTCGCAGGTTGCCCTTTGCATTCTTCAAATAGTTGGTGAAACCCTGATGAGTCACTGGCATGATTTATTTTTTTTTTTTAACCCTCATTCAAATCAAACCAGACTGACGCATGTTTTCAGAAGACCACGCCTTCAGTTTCATAGACATCTTGCTCACGAGACATTAGGGTCTCCAGTAATAATGCGTATGCAGGTATGTAGAAGCAGGTAGCCTGTATTTAACCTGCAGAACATTAAAAAAGAGAGCAAAGTATCATACAGTGCAGAGAGACATCTTGACAACTGTGAAGATGAGCAAACACATCATGAAATGCATCACAGCTCATAGTAGCTTCAGATGAGGCCTGTTTTCTTCCAAGACCTATCAAAACAACCCACTTATAAAAGCTAGACTGTTGGTTAAGTTGGAAACAATACATTGGACGTGAAGGACTCTGTTTAAAGGTCAGCACTACTTTAAACTTCAACTTGACTTAGCCTGTTTGGAGAACAATACTCTCCAGTAAAGGTCAGTGTAATGGTTAACAATTTTAGGCATTTTAGGTGGTTAGCTGACACTCTTATCAGGAGTAATTTACAACCAGGGGGCAGGAAGCGGTTCACTGTTCCACTCAAGGACACGTGGTTGTTGATAGACACGTTGACTTGCATGGATCAAATGCAGACCTTCACACACAACACATTTGTGCTTTGTAGAAAAAAACCCTCAAATACACACAGGAACAAATAAACCTTTCATTTACATTTTTATTTTTATTATTTTAATTTCAATTTATTATTCTATTTTTTAAATATATCTTGGGGGAGGTCAACTTATATGTTATATGTTTTTTTTTTGTTTGTCTTGTTTATATAAGTGCACATACCAGAAATGAAAATAATGTATAAATAATACATGAAGAACATGAGCATAGGGTGCTTTTATAGAAACAAAGGAACAGTTGGTAGCTTGCATAAACCTGAAGAAACCAAGCGCATATGCACCCACTCATGCACAGATTCTCACATCTGTGGCTCGGGGAAAAAGACTGTTACAACCTGTGAAACTTCAACTTGTGAGAATATTCTTTCACTCTAAAGAATGCAGCCTTTTTGTTGTTTAGTTGCTGAAATCCTGTTTAGCTGCAGCTGATTGATGTTTTTTTTTTTAGTGCATGTCACAGATGTCCTATTTCTGGCATTGCTTTGATCTCATTCCATTTTTCATCCTTCGGTCTCATTCATCTCATTTGCCTAGGGACTGGTGAAAGTGGGAAGAGCACTTTCATCAAACAGATGAGGATCATCCATGGCAGTGGATACACTGACACTGACAAGAAAGGCTTCATTCGGCTGGTGTTTCAGAACATCGTCACGGCCATCCAGGCGCTGATCCAGGCCATGAAGACTCTACAGATTGACTACATCGATGACCAGAACATTGTGAGAAGCTGTACATGTTTTTAAAAGAGACAGCACTGGTTCCTTCTGTAGCAGGACTGTAACAATACTCTGCAGCCATGCTAGAGTCTTTGGGCTAAATGCTAATGACAACATGCTAACATACTCACAGTGCCAGAGGTAACATGCTGATGTTTAGCAGGTAACATTTACCATGGTCACAGTTTTAGTTTAGCATATTATCGCTATAAGATGAACCAAAGTTTTGAACGAATTGAAATTTGACCTGATGATGGGGCTAGATAAAAAGTTTAGATATTGCCAAAGCACCTGCAGTTCATCCCAAGTGGAACAGAAATGACGGTACCAAATTTCATGACAATCCATCCCATAGTTGTTGAGACTTTTCATTAAAAAACTACAAATATCAACCTTGTGGTGGTATTAGGGAAAAAGCCAGGGGAGTCTTTAGGGTTTATCATCTGGGGACAATGGACGTCTGTACGAAATTACATGGCAATACATGCAGTAGTTAATTTATTTCAGACTGGGCCAATGTGGTGATTGAGTTTTTGTCGACGTCCACAAAATCCATCTAATGAACTTCTTTTGCCGCTCTCATCCTCCTAAAGGTCTATTTATAAGTCAGTGAAAGATACAAAGTTTGTTTCAAAACCAAAATCCCCTGTGGATGTTTTTTATGTGTCAGAGCCAAGCAGAGAAGCTGAGCAAAGTGGAGGCAGACCAGGTGTCCACTCTGGAGGCTTGGCAGGTGGAGGCCATTAAGAGAGTGTGGAATGACCATGGCATTCAAAGATGCTACGACCGCAGGAGGGAATTCCAGCTATCCGACTCTGCCAAATAGTGAGACTTTTATATAATTCATATCTGACCATTTACATAAACCCAAGGCTCTCCCAGGGAACCAAATCTTTTGCTGTGCTTTATTTTGCATTCATCAGCTCAAATAATACGAGTGTAGATTTGTATGGATAAATGTAACAACAAGTGCAGTTTTCTGTATGATGTTCCCTTCTATCTGGTCAAGTTTTTTTCAGAATATTAAACTGGATGCACTGTTGTTAACCTTTCAGTTACCTGAGCGACTTGGACAGAATCACCACCCCCTTTTACATACCGACCCTGCAGGACATCTTGAGGGTCAGGGTCCCCACCACAGGCATCATAGAGTATCCCTTCGACCTTTCAAAAGTTATCTTCAGGTAGGGTATTGCAGTTTATTACCTACTACAGCAAAAAATACAAGGAAAATTTAAAAAATCAGTAAAATACGATGGATTTTCAGACTAAAACAATATATGAAGAAGAATTCTATCCCTGATTTGGTTATAGTGCCCAAGTCTTTGATGCTGTTTTGAAACTCTGGGGATCTGACATTTTGGGAAACACACTCCTTTGCTCACTCTTGCCATGGGTTGGATGAGGAGTTTGACCACTCTGATATCTGTGCACTAAATATGAAGCTATAGCCAGCAGCAAATTAGCTTAGCTTAGCATAAAGGCAGCACCTCTAAAGCTTACTAATTAACACAGATTTTTTTTTTACCCTTTGGACAGAGTCAGGCTATATTATTTCCTTAAATAATCAGGTAGTATTTATATTTTACTTAAATCAATGGTCATATGTCTCTAGGATGGTAGATGTGGGTGGCCAGCGTTCAGAGAGGAAGAAATGGATCCACTGTTTCGAGAACGTCACCTCCATCATCTTCCTGGCGGCCCTCAGCGAGTACGATCAAGTCCTTTATGAGAGTGAGAATGATGTAAGTTCAAAAGCCAGTTCAGTCTTTTGCCCATCAAAATTATGATTTTATTCTTAATGTCCTTTTCCTCAGCTGTAGCTGGCGTCCAAAATTCTGCCGTCTTTTATTGCTGTGAAATTTGCATTGTCCGATCAGGTGACACTTTTCTGTTGTCTAAGATCATGTTCCCCTCTTCTTTCCTCAGAATCGACTGAGAGAGAGCCTCGCCTTGTTCAAGACCATCCTCTCATACCCTTGGTTCCAGGAGTCCTCCACCATCCTCTTCCTGAACAAAACTGACCTGCTACATGAGAAAATCGCACACTCTCATCTGGCATCCTACTTCCCAGCCTACACTGGTAAAGCATGCTCTTTGCTCTTTTTGCTGCACATGTGACAGCATTCATAGCTACAATATGTCCCAAATCGCTGCCTATTTACTATTTAGTGCTTTGTAATTGCTGTCTGCCATTCTGACTGCAACTATTTCGATAATCAGTTTATTGTTTCACTTATTTTTCAAGCAAGAACAACTGAATATTTTAGTGTTTTAGACTGTTGGTCAGACAAAACAAGCAATTTGAAGATGTCATTTTGGCCTCAGACAAACCATGATTGGCATTTTTCCACAATTTTTTGTAACAGTTACTCGAGAATATGACTGTCGGACTAATAATTAATCCCATAATAGAACAATGTTTTTTTTCCTTGGCATGCACACTACTTTCTGGTATCAAGCATCTGAAATCTCACTTGAATGCTCATTATCAAGTAAACTATTGAGTAAATGAGTGGACAAGGGGGTGATTTCAAACACAGCTTATGCCCCAGGTGATCTCTCAGAGTGTAATTTCCTCTAAATACACAGATTGACTCTGATTTTGACCCTCACAGGACCTCAGGGTGATGCTGAATCTGCGAAAAAGTTCATCTTGCAAATGTACAAGGAGCACCACATGGGGCATCAGAAACCCCTTTACACACACTACACCTGTGCCACAGACACAGAGAACATACGTGTCGTCTTCAAAGCCGTCAAAGACACACTCTTCAGAGATAACCTCGAAAAGTTCAACCTCGAATAAGGGAGGTTGTGGGACAAAAGCAATGGTTTCACCTTTAGGGACAAGAGAGCTGGTTACAGTCAACATGTTGTAACACTTTTATGGACATTTTATCTGTTCTGTGCTGTCGGCTCTCAGACAGCACTGTCAGGTAAAGCACGTTTATCTCAGTACTGTAATACACAGACAGCATGTGCTGTTTTTTTTTTTTTTATTATTATTTACAACAACACAGTTCAGCATGCTGTAAATGTTAAAAAAAAAAAATATTCTATTACTACAGAAGAGAAATGGACAACTGCAATATCAGTTAATGTTTGTGCTGCACTGTTTTCTTTACTAACAATACTGTTTGAGAACAGATGTATGGTATCAAACTGGTTTGACAAAGTCTTATCTAGAAAGAATGCAACCCACCCTGCCTTACAACTCTGAGAGGAGGAAGTGGAGAATGGCCTACAGGGAAGTACAGTGTCTTAGTATATATTTCTGATTTTATCTCTGCAACAACAACAACAACAACAACAAGTAGCCTATGAAATTATTTTTTTCGTCACTAACCTTCACTTAATATAGATATTAAAACCGCACATATGTGTTTTTAAACAAACTGAATTCTGCACTCCTCCTTATTTTTCTTGTCACTTTGCTTAGAACTTTATTTTGACTTAAAACAAAACAAAACAAAAGAATACACACACACACACACACACACACATATATATATATATATATATATAGATATAAGGAAAAAAAACACACAGAAATGTATGATAAAGTCTGTTTTTGGACACCTCTACTCTGTGCTCTAGGCGTGGCCACGCTGTGGTAACAACCTTTGTACTAAACAATGGTCAATAATGTGCAAAGGTCCAGGCAGGCTGGTGTCTGTCTTCCTGTCTTAACTGTTGGGACTTAACAGTGGTAAGTGAAAAGAGGCATTCAGCGAGGTTAGACCTGCAGGGAGAACAATGCCCGTGTTTCCACACGGAAGCAGAGACTGTCTAGGTACTATTGATTTTATCTGCTTTGTGGTTACAGTTTGCTTGTTTAAGGGTTGAAAAGTTCAGTGCTAATGCAGCATATAAAGGGACACATTTGAAGTTGCTTTATAAGCAGTCGAAGGGTAAGCATCAGATATTTGCTTTGGATAGGTTACTATTTTCTTACCAGCATGTGGTAATGTGTGTGAATATTATCAGCACATGAAGCTGGCAATGTTCTGATTGTTATTGCTCTTTTTATTATTTTTTTTTTACCCCGGGGGTTAATAAAAAATCCTGTAGCTGCAGCAGCCAGGCTCACAAATCTACTGTCAGGCGTTAAACAGCAGTCCCACACTCCTCGCGGGTTGTAATAACACAGCGGCGCCTACACATACACACAGAGTTTATCCCCTCCAGTCAAGGAAAATAATGACACACGAGCACACCCTCCTATATCCCCATTCAGTAGCACTGCCTGCGGAAGCTGCTGTGCAGAGAAGGCTGTTGTAAGCAGGTGATCGCCCTTATTTGGTAGCGGCCCAGATCATGTGACCACAAAATGGTGGAAGCTGTGAGGTGTTTGTAAGCTGAGCATCTCCACCGAAGAGGCTGGGAACAGGAAATAGGCAGGGGGAAAACTTGGAAGCACATCCATGCTCTGAGACCCAGGGAGGACACACATTCCTGAGCCCCGGCAGCGGTGAGTAGATGGTTTTTATTATGTGAATATAAAAAGAGGAGAAAGAGGAATATGTTCCTTTTTTTTCTCCTCCTCACAGCCAGCAGACAGGAAGAGAGAGGGAGGGAGGGAGGGGCTGCTGTCATCAGCACTGTGGTCCTGTGCTGTGCTGGGGAAGTGGATCTGAAGCAGCAGCGGCAGCAGCCTCCTCCATGGAGGATGTTCGTAACAGATGATGCTGATGTTATTATTCTGCAGTGGTAGGGGTGTGTGTGTCAGGGTGTGCTTATTATCTGTGCGTACGTGTGCATGTCTGCACATACAGTACATATTTCTGTGAATTGTCAGCATGACAGTCATTTCTACTGTACAGGGATCAGCCATTCAGCTTTTTTTTTCTCCTTCTGTTGCATCTGCTAATGCAATCATATTTTCCTCGTTCCAGGCTGAGTGTACCGAGGAGGAACAAGGATGTTTCTTTTTCATGCGAGTGAGCACACGTGACTCACTGTGAATTTGCATCTCTGCCCAATCTGTGTTTGGGCAAGCGTGCAGTCATTCGATTTGAATCAGCACTAGGAAAAGAAAAAAAAAGTGCAGCGAGAAGGGGAAGGAGCTTGTCATGATGTAACTAGGCCCACCCTGTCCCCCCCCCCCCCCCCCCCCCCCCCCCCCCCCCCCCCTGTAGAATGACCGCCCAATCTGTGTTTGGGCAAGCGTGTAGTCATTCGATTTGAATCAGCACTTAGGAAAGAAAAAAAAGTGCAGTGAGAAGGGGCAGAGCTTGTCATGATGTAATTCAGCCCCCCCCCACCTCCATCCCTGTCAGCACCCTCCCCCTCCCCCAGTTTAAAATGGAAGGATTATTCACATGGGTGGGGGGGTGGGGTGGAAGATGACCTTTAACCTCAAAATCTTTCTCATTTCCCTTATCCCCTCCCCCTCCTTTCTCCCCCTACTCATTTACTCCCTCTGTTCAGTGATAATGATGTAGCTGTTAATACAAGTAAAACCAACACACCATGTTTTAACACATGCTGGTGTTTGGGGCTTCTAGTATGTATGCTTTGTACTATAGACCGGCCATGCAGGATTTTTGAGGCGATATTTGGGAGTAAAAAAATCTGATATAGGTATATTGGCTAATTTTGATAAACGTTAATACATGATATAAACAACAATCGCGATATGGATCCATTAAGTGGGACATTTTACAATAAAAAAAGTCTTCTTGTCAGTGCTCTCTGGTGGACAAGCTATGTAATGGACACACTGTTTCTAAATGACCTCAAACCTAGTATTTATACGCATTATATACGTATATGCATTTCTGAACTGCAGCTTCTTGTTTCTCATTGGCCAGCATATACACTGATGCCAACACAGCCTCACAGCAAGAAAGTTCTGGGTTCTGGGTGTGGAGTTCTCCCTGTGCCTGCGTGGGTTCTCACCGGGTACTCAGGCTTTCTCTTACAACCCAAAGACATGCAGGTTAATTGGTGACCTTAAATTACCCATAAGTGTTTGTGGCCCTGCGATAACCAGGCGATCTGTCCAGAGTGTACCTCACCTCCCGCCCAATGTTGACACCCACCCCCCCGATGTATGAACATGGGCATAGAATCTTAATCTGAAAAGTAACTAGTAACTAAAGATGTTAAATAGCTGTAGTGAAATTAATAAGTAGCATTACCCTCTGAATTGTAGAGGAGTAGAAGTATAAAGTACATCAAATTTATCTACCACTGGTAATTTTTAAATTTGACTAAGTTGCAATTTGAATTTAACAACAGGTCTACCTCACACTAAAATCAGATTAATGCTCTTGTCTGCAAATCACTAGATGTAGAGGAGTCACAGGCGATGGATTATATAACTGGTTACGCTCCAGGTTTGTTGTTATGTCATAAGAGCCCATGTAATAACTGTAATTATCTCCTCACAGGTCCTCCTGGGGATGGACCTGGCATCAGAGAGTAAAATGAACTCTGAGGGGGGCGAAGGCAGACCAGGTGAGATTGAATAAACCAGTGCTCAGATTCAAGGCAAACCAACATTCCAAAGAGATATACAGAAATAGTTTTTAAAATCTCAAGTGGCCCAAGTGAATAACTGTGTTTATGCACTGTTTTTTTCCTGTAGTCCCTCCTACCTCTCTTCCCCTACAAGGAGGTGCCACCCAGAGAAAAAAGCTATCTGCCCCCCGTATCAGCCTGTCACTGGACCAGAGCGAGGATGACTTGGGGGAGACGCCAGATGACCTCGACATTAACGTTGATGATCTCGACACTCCAGATGAGGGGGACTACCTCGACTACACGGACCACGAAATGGACTGGGAAGGTGGGTTATTCATGGTCCTTGTGTTGTTCATGTTGCATAACGGAGCCATCATGACTGTTATTAGCGATCTCTGTGCTTTTTCTTTCTATGCCGAGTCAAAATGTCTGCTGTGAAAAAGATCAATAAAAAGTATTTGGTCTTTTTTCCACATCAGACCCGAATGCAGCCAGCAGGAGCGGGACAAGTGAGCCTTATGATCCAATCCCGACATACAGCGCTGAGGAGGAGCGCCAGGATGGCAAGCTATGGAGGACGGTCATCATCGGGGAGCAGGAGCATCGCATCAACATGAAGATCATTGAGCCCTACATGAGAGTCATTTCCCATGGAGGTGACTATCAGAGAGCTAATTCACCTTCATAACATGAAATGTCACTGTTATGCACACTTTTTAAAGTCTGTCTTTCAGTGGGAAACAGTCTGAGTTGATCATAATGGTTTAGGTTGATTGTTGACGATAGAAATATTTATTTTTTTTGTCAGACATTTTAATATGACATCAGTACATTATTTATCTTACAAGTATCAGAGTAGTAGGATTAGTGTGCATTATATATTGTTTTTGGTATACTACTTTAAGGAATGCATGATAACCAATTTCATTGCATTATGTTATTTTATAAATGCAGGAAATTACTTTTTTTCTTTTTTGAACAACCTCTGACTTTATTGTGTCCTCCCGCCCCCAAATTCTGACACTAAACCTATGCCCTCTTGATTTGATTAACTCAGACTGCTGAAGCCTCATATTACATTCACCTGAACTTTACAGATCGAGGAATACAGATTTAGTCAACCATCACTTACACTGGAATCACATTAGAGTGGGATCACTTAATGGCCAGTATAGACAGAAGGAACGATTACAACTACCAAAAACTGTTGCACTGTGGGTCCTGTTTTAAGAAAGATTTGTTTTTTAGTAGTCTCCCTACAATAACCAGTATTCATTGTAAATTCTTCCACATGTCAGCACTGCTGGCACAAGTACAAATAGAGATAAGATAAAATGTCCAAGCAGCATTTATTCAGGAGAAGTAATGTTGGGGTTCTTTTTGTTTGAACAATTTAAACAATTTCCTGTTTTCAGTTTTAGCTTTCAAGAGAATATTCTAAAAGTCCAAATCTCTGGTGTACTGATCACAATCACCTATTGTGTTTGGGCAGGAAGACCAGTTGGCAGAATGATGTTAATCATTTTGGAAATACCTCAACTTAACCTTGAACTCAAGCCAGCCAAACATGAGGAAATATGGGCTGTAGTTGAAGCCAGCCACTGAGTTTCACATCACCCAGTGGCCATCACTAACAAAACACAGTGGAAATTTTTAGGGTTCTTTTTTTCATATGTCCACTGAGCATTAGAACAAGAGGGTTGAGGTTGAAAACTGGTAAAGTGGCCACTTGACAATAACATACCCTGCGTGTTTGGTGGAGGGTGACAGACGCTGACCAAAACCACTCACTACAAGCATACAGACAGGTGACAAATTACAGGAAAATCCATGCTTCCACAGAGGGCAGAGGGCATGAGGGGTCACTGAATGGTTTCAGTATGAAAATGGTGTGAATCATATGTTGTAACATTGGAAGTAACCGGATCTCAACACAGTGGAACACTTACCTACAGGTTTGACATGTTAGCCATGTTAGTACTCAACACTACCATCAAAACATCAGGGCTATTTCTTTCTTCTTCTTTTTTTTTTATCCTGTTAACAGTCTAAAACCTGAAAATATTCAGTTTAGCATCATATAAGACAAATTAAAGCCACAAATCCCCACATTGGAGAAGCTAAATAGAGATTTATTTAGCATTTAATTTTTTTTTATTATTTGCCTGTTACTTTTCTGTCAATTGACTAATTGATCAATAGACTTTCAGTGCTAAAAAACACCAAATAAGGGAATATCTTTTGGAAGAATTGTGTTTTTCCCTCCTGAAGAACTTACAAGACTTAAAGAATATTTGTCAAGGAGCATTGAAGAGGAGGCTCATGGTATCCAAACCCTTGCTAAAACAGTTCATGTTGTTTTTTCCTTTAATTTATCACCCATCTATCTGCATTAAGACTGTTGAGAGACCTGGGTCTTATTTTAAAGCCATACACATATTGGTTTCACAGGCAGGGCCCCCATTCTTCTCTCCCCTCTCTCTGCAGGGCCCACTAAAACCCAAGGGCCAAGGGCTCGCCCCCTGATAAGCCTGTGCCTTAAGTAAATCCTGACCATATTACCACTACTGATGGAAATTGGACCCCAAAACCATAGCAGATAGTGTATTTTCTTCCCACTGTGTCCCTCTGTGCTGTGAGCTTAAGTGAAACACAGCCGTCCCGTGGAAACAAGAGACATCTGTCACTGAACAGTCAATATCACCAGCTCTGTCATTTAGATAAAAGACCGTCTGTCTGAGTGACACCAAATCTTCTGATGAATGGGTTGGTGAATAGAAGGAAATTACATTAATCTGAAAAGTAGTGAGAGGAAACAGGACGGAGAGACAGTCAGACAAAAGAGACACAGATTGGCAGATAAATAGAACAAAAAAGAGGAAAATCAGAGAATAATCAAATTGTGAAAACTATGCTAATTAAGGCTAAACTCTCACTGACAATGTAACAAGGTCAACTTGACTCTTACTCCTTTTATTTTTATGTGTTTCTATCAAGGCTACTATGGCAACGGAGTGAATGCCATCATAGTGTTTGCTGCCTGTTTCCTGCCAGACAGTGACAGAGAGGACTACCATGAAATAATGGAGAACCTCTTCCTGTGAGTATTACACTGCAGTTTTAAGCAGTCATTTACTTTTTCAGTGTGTCATACCCTGGCCCACTTTGTAATTTTCAGTCAGTCATTAATTCAGTCACTCATTCAGTTTTTTAATTAAGGAAATGTTACAGTTATTGCTCTCGCAGTAATGTTATTAATTAGCTTTTTAGCCCCACTAGTGTTGGATCCTTTCACCAGTTTGGTCAAGACATAGTATGGCCAAAACCATGAAAGTAATATCCAAGTAGGAATATCCAAGTTAGATAAAATGTTTATCATGTTGACTATCTTTGTTTAACATGTTAGCATGCTAAAGCTTGCTAATTGCCACTAAACACAGTGGAGCTAATGGGAATGTCAGACCAAATACCTGGTCTTGAAAATTTGACCAGATGAAGTGCTAGATGAAAAGTCACAAAAGCTATTTCAATTTATCCTGCGGGGAGCATGAATGTCCGTACCAAATGCCATAGCAATCCATTCAATAGTTGAACAAAGTCAGGGGATACCAGAGTCAATAGGATTAATTCTCTGTGGACAATGAATGTCTATTCAAGTGCACAGAGTAGATGTTGAAATATTTCAGTGTGACCCAAAGCAGTGACATCAGATCAAATATTGATCCCTAGGGCCATGCTGCTTGTGTGGCTAAAAATGGATTTTTGTCAGTCATGGTCCCCAGAGGATTCAAACAGTGACTTTGGTTATCTCTTGAGTTTTCCTCTAACGCCATCATAAGGTTGACATTTTTTATTTTTAGTCTTCATGGTACAAACGTCCAAATACCTGCAAACAACATTCTCATTAGTCTCAGCTGAACTTTGCATTTAACGATGATTAATGAGTTTTGGATGTTAGCCTGCTGACATTGAATTTAGGTCAAAGCAGTACTGTATAACCTTAGAGAGTTCATCCTATGTCCATTCTTGTTTGAGTTATATGAAGCAAATATAGAGATATCGCACAGAAGATGCATTTTTTTATTCTTTTTTATTCTTAAAATAAAATAAAAGCAAGGCTGCAGCCCAAGTTTTTAATCAGCCCCCCCGTACAGGGAGAACTCTCTAAATAAAGTGACAGAAATAAAGTGATAATCTAGCTTGTTTGCTGAGACCTCCCATGCTGATGTCTTCACTGTTGTGCTGGCACAGATGCATTTCATGCTTGGACAGTGTGGTTGGGATCCCACAGGCTGTTCTGTGAAAGATATTGAGTAAGCTGGCATATCTGAGAGTTTTGGATAGAAATGAAAGGAGGTGAACGGTAGTGTCTGCAGTTTCTGATGCCAGATGGCTTGAGGTCTGAATACTTGCGAGGAGGAGTAACTGTCCTGGGTGGTGAACAGTATGCAGCTTTATGTTGGTGGGAGATGATCACAATAGTCACGAAACAGAGTGGATGTTGGTTTGTGAGCTGGAGAAGGACATTGGATTAGGAGGAAACGAGAGTCCAACTGAGCCTCAACTCATTGAAGTTGGAGGAGTTATTGAGGAAACTAGACTACGGTAGCTGAGGATATTGTCAGAAAAATGACAAAGTTCCCTGCTGATTGAGAAGAAGGAGAAAATGTGGAGGGGGGTGGGGGGAGAAATGAGAAAGAGATGGTTTCTTTTGGTTTGAATCAGAGAATTGGATTTTAAAATGGTAGAAGTCTGATTGAGCTGCTGAGACTGATGCAGAGAAGGGAAAAAAAATTAAATTCAAAGCAAAACAACTCATCCATGAAGCAATATTTGCACCAGTTTCTCGTAGCTGACATCAGAGGAAAGAGATTTTTGAAATGCTGCTAGTTTTTCGAATACAGGGCAAGACTCATCTCCTATTCCCTCATAATGTGGGCATTCAGATTCTAATTAAAACTGGTTCTGCATTTCTTGCTCATACATTTCAGCACTGTGACACTCGTAATGTTAAAGACATTGTGACACTTTTTTTCTTCTGGTATCTAGATTTTTGCCGATTGAAATACATGGCAATGGAACTTTGAGCAGATGTTACAGATTTTGCAAGAGGCATGTTGTTTTTCTCCTGTGATATGGCAAGAAGGTAGAGATTTGACATCTTTATTTTTTGGCTAATTATTTTATGTGAAGTATAGTTGTCCGAATTGATCTATGCACTAGCTAATGGTTTGTCATGTTAGAATTTGCCATTTATCTGTTGTGGTATTCCCATTTTCATTTTCAGAGTCGAACATCATAGGTAGAAAAAGAAAGAGAGAAGTTATTTTTTATGATTTTAGCAATACTAGCTGTATGGCTCTAGGGCTTACAATATTGACCTGTGGGTCGGTCCACCACTTTAATCCACACTGATATTTTGGATGGATATATATTTATATTATATATATATATATATATATTTCTGGATGGATTGCTGTGAAATATTGCACAGATATTTATGATCCCCATACAATGAATCCTATTGACTTTGGTGATCACCAACCTCTCCTCCTTTGTTCAGACTGCAAATCTGCAAATCAAATTTGTCAAATCATATCTTTGGGAGAGACTTTCCGTACTGTTATTTGTTATTTTAGTAACTACGCAGTCACTCTGGATGTGACGTCATTGTTATGCATCCTGTCACTCAAAAGGCAATTTGAAGCAACCAGAGCATCTGGACAGAGACCCATCTGTAGAGATCCAACTGGAATCGTATTTCAAACCACCTCCAATTGTGGTTTAGGTCCAACTTGCAAAAATAAGTTTTTTGATGTCCAAGCTTTCTAAAATCAATCTGGATACAATCTGGATGCCAGAAAGAAACTGATTTGGGCTGGCAGTCTTCCCCGCAGGAGGAATTGTAATAACTTTGTTGATCCCTTCCCTTAACTTTCCATCTAGCTCCATTATCCACTACATTATTTTTGACCAAATACCTAATGACATTGCCTTCAGCCTCAGCTTTATTTAGTGCTAATTAGCAAATGTTAGCATTCTGACAGGTTAAACATCAGCATGTTAGCATTGTCATAGTGTGCATGTTATCATGCTGACATTAGCATTTAGCTCAAAGCACCAGCACAGGGTTAGCATGCCTGTAGAATGTTTATCTTGTTGAATTTTGGCTTATTAAAGTGTGAGAGGAGCACACAGTCCAGTGCATTTCATTCTCTGTCTCTCATGAATGTTATTCAAGAAGAAAAACCATATTCGCTTTTTCATTTTTTTCTGACTAGATAGAAGATAGAAGTGAGGGTCACTGATCTTTTAAATATCACACTGCATGGTGTTTGTGTCTGTCTTCAGCTATGTGATCAGCACACTGGAGCTGATGGTGGCAGAGGACTACATGATCGTGTACCTGAATGGAGCCACGCCCCACAGAAGAATGCCTGGTCTTGGTTGGCTGAAGAAATGCTATCAGATGATTGATAGAAGGTCTGTCCCGTTCACTTTTACCTGTTTTGCGATCATACTATGATTTCGTGAGAGGTAACAGAAGCAATGTACAACTCTCAAAACACGGACATGTAAACACACCTAACAATGTGACATATCCTGTTGTCTTCAGGCTCAGGAAGAATTTGAAATCCTTCATTATCCTTCATCCATCATGGTTTATCAGGACCATTCTAGCCATTACCAAGCCCTTCATCAGGTAAAGATTATCCCATTTTTACTTGCCACACTCATGCAATGGGTCTAGGGATTGCAATGTTAGTCTGTGGGTCAATATACCACTTTGGGTCAGACTGAAATATCTCCAAATCTATATTAGATATTGCCATGAGGATCAATTTTACTGACCCTGGCAATCCCCTGACATTTCCTCTAACACCATGAGACTAACATTTTTAGATGAAATGCAGTAACTTTGGTGATCCCTAAACTTTTCATCCAGTGCTATCATCAGGTTAAAGTTTACACTGCTGTAAACTTACTGTTTTACTTCTGTGTGCTTATGCAAACATGTACTTGTCATTGCACTTGTGCTTGTTTTGATGGATGCGTGGAACCTGTACGTTACTCTTGTCCCCAGCACCAAGTTCAGCAGTAAGATAAAGTACGTGAACAGCTTGGATGAGCTGCAGAAACTCATCCCCATGGAATACATCCAGATCCCAGAGTGCATCATTAGGTGAGTCCATGCCCACCCCCTCCTCCAAGCCTGAGTCGTCTTTTTAAATGGCTTTAAATTCAACTTGTCATTTGACCTCTCACCCCCAGACTTGACAAGGAACTGAAGCAAGCAGCGGAGAACTCAAAGTAAGCATCGACTCTCCTGCCTCTCATTACTGCCCTCTGCGGAGGCACTGGTCCCTGTCTCAGTTTTATCCTTGGCTGGAGTGCTCATTTATCAGATGGCACACTTTTAGATCACAGGAACTCTTCTGGATGAGGAGCAATTGGATTTGGCTATGGTTGCAATTACAGAAAAGAGACAGCAAAAAAAAAAAAAAAAAAGTTGCTAAAGATGCAAAATATATCGCTTTCATCTCATTTATCATTACAGTAAAATAAATGAGCCCATCCTTATTGCAGAGTGATCTATTACACTGACAATAACTGTAGGAACAAAGCTGTAGAATTACACACTAATCTCTTGCTGACTAATTGAGCACTGAATCTTAAGATGCACGTGTCTTCAAATTCACAACATACCAATGCATTACAGCAATAAATCCTGCTCTAACGACCTCTTCATTTTTTTTTCCTCCTTTCATTCAAGAGTGAATAGTTTTCTGCAGGGACCCGAGCCAACAGCGGCAGGCAGAACAGAGTAAGTCCTCTTAAGACATTTAAGTTCACACATGGAAGAGACATGGCTTCATGTCAGCAGTCTGTCACCCATACATAAACACACCAGTCTTTAATGTCTTTGTTTTGTTCTTTCGATTTCCCAGACCAGATGTAGCCGGTGCCAGCAGCTCTTAAACCCAAACATCCTAAATGGATGTGTCACCTCAATGTTCAGAAGTCACTGTTGTATTGTATGGCTGAAGCTGGAAAAGCATAGGCAAAGGCTTGTTAAGCTAGTGTGTGTGCGTGTGTGTCAGTGTTTGTCAATTAGACCTTGGGAGTTTAATATGAAAACACAACTTACAATAGTTGACACTCAGATCTCATTCTTTGTGGCTGCTGTAGCATCTACTGTACCTTACACCTGCAATCCAGAAGAACTAGATAGTCAAGTGTGATTCTTGGCAGCACCTACAGAGTAGCATCAACGTTCACGGGTAGCGTAGGAAATTCAATTACACACCAGACGGTGCACTGCGCAAAACCATTTTGTAGAGTCTATAGTGTTGTAGTTGTGTGTGCATGAGAAGCAGTGAAGCAATAATAGCACCCTTTACTGGTTACACAGTCTCAGTATTTCAGAGAAAGAGCCAACTTGTGCGTCAGCAATCTACAATAAAAGCACAAGGTGAGGCCAAAAAACCTTGTGCCATAAACAATGACCAACTTTTGCATTTCAGCAATCCAAACCTCTTTTGTTCTAAAACTGGGAAAATAGATATTTTATCTTTATAGAGTCAAACTGAAACAAAGGAGGAAGGAAGTTAAATATAACATCAAGTTGTCAGTGCAATGTGAGAGCATGTCCTTTTAGCCATGTTCTGGAAATGTGTGTGCGTGTGCGTGTTTATAGTCCGTCTGTCATATTAAAAAAAACTGGGAATCATCTCTTCAGCTTCTCCTGGATCGACAGGAAAAAACACCTCATATGAAAATAACGAAAGGGATCTCTGTCAAGCACAATATCTTCTTTGTGTGTGTGTGTGTGTGTATCCACAGGCATGTGTGTGCATCAGTGCATGCCCCCTCCCCCATAGATAACTGATGGTCCTCTTATCCATTAGTCTTCTACTATGGTGTACTGAGGATGTGCAAAGAAATTATGGATCACTGTCTTAGTAATTCAATAAAAACAGACTTAAGTCTGAACGCTGCTTTCAGTCATTGTTTAACTTTAATTGCTTTGCCGCTAAATGAGGAGTCAGTCTGTTTCTGCTTTGTGTTGACACAAATTACTCTTCTGATGATTTTTTTCCCCCTAAGACTTTATTTGAACACATTTTAAAATCAAAATTCAATGACAGCAAACACATGGGAATAAAGAAAAGCTTAAGAAATACCATGATTAATCAAATTTAAAATGCTAATCCAACAACACAACAATTAACGAAGAGATGAGTAATATGATTAATGAAACTGTCAAAACTGGTAAATGCCCACGATAAATTATGTTATTCGTGGGAGGTCATCATACTCCAAACAAAGTCTAGAAAATCAAGCTTAATTATGTTAAAAGTCTTTAAGAGTGCTAAACGACATGGAATTTTCTGCAGTTCATTTCATTTTGTGAATGGATAACAGTTGTAAAATACAACTCATTATAAATAGCTTCTCATGTCTCATTTGGTTCAACTCATATTCAGTGAAGGATAAATGGGCCTATCCCTCGGGGCAGGGGCAGATAAACAGCACAGAGGAGGGAAGGACTGAAAGAGAGGGAGAAAAGTCTGGAAGAGAAGAGAGAAATATTACAGAATAATTCGAGAAAATCTACTTCACCGGAACGTGTAGCTCTCATCATCGTACTCCAGCTCGTCGTCGTTGTCATCTCCTAGTTGTCCATACCTGAACTTCCTGTACACGGTGCCATCCTGGCCCATGTAAACAATGTCCTCGTCTTCATCGTCGTCATCATCGTCATCTTTAATCCCCGAGCGACGTTCGCCGATGTCGACGAGCTGAGCCTCCTGGAAGCGACCACCGGCGGAGGAGGAGGAGCCGGCTCGGCCGCTGTAAGACGCAGAGCTGTAGCCCCCGTATCCCCCGCCGGAGCCCAGCTTCTCGTAGCCACGAGGGGGGATGTCCGGGGGCGCCCTTTTGGAGCGGGAGTGTCTGATGAGGAAGACGACAGCCACCAGTCCCAGCACCAGCAGGATGCAGGCGATGATGAAGACTGTCAGGTTACCTCTGGCCTCCTCCTCCTCGTCGTTGGTGAATGCCAAGTTGGTGCTGAGGACGCACTCTCCTAGAAATGCCACACAGGCAGGAAGTTTAGACACTAATGTACTAGTTAATGTACTGTCCCGTCTAAACAAAAAGATATTAAAACATTTCTCAATGCCAAAATAATTAACTGACTAGCTGGCACTCCACATATTTTACACATAAAGTTCAGTTTACTCACCATTGGTTCTGTAAGTTAAAGTCCCATTAATTTTCCACCGACTATATCACATAGCTCACAGTTCACTGCACATCTACAGCTCAAACAGCCATCAAACTCCCCTGGTTTTATCATCAGTCCAAAAGATTAACACATGCATTAGAAAATTCTTTGATAAAAAGTTGAAGGTACAAGCCTGTGTGCATAAAAACTTTGGGGGAGAAATTGACTACAAATTCAAAGGTGCATTTCAGCAAGAAATGTCCAACCGCAGAGGTTGATATTTTTTCAAGCTTCTAATGGAGGGGTAAAGTTAAATGATGATGCTACTGAGAGAACAGCTTTTACAATCTGCAAAGAAATTCAGTTCACTTTTAATTTCCGGGCCAATTTTGGGTGAATACAGCAACTCTGATGCAGAGTTTTGTCAATAACTGCAATAACGAAGCGTTTTGAATTTGCAACAACTCTGATTCATGGCAGCTGAATCTCATGGGTATTGTAGTATTTAGACCTGTCTACCAAGCTAAAATGGTAGGAAAAAATGTGATTTCTCAAACAAAGATGAAATAATTGAAACTGGTTGCCATAACATAAACTTAAACGATCATTACACTATCCAGGAGAGTCTAATCTTCCTATGTTAAGCAACTTTGTTTAAAGAAAAAACTGAAATGGGAATACAGAATAAGGAAAAAAAAAGAGTTGCATTAGGGGAAATCTGGAGCTTGACCGTACTGGGGACTGAGAGTCAGGATATCTCTGCTGGTTCAATTTTGACCCTGACCAAATTTATAGAGGTCCAATAGCAAATTATTGATGTGCCTCTTTAATAAATATTTATCAAGGAAAAAATCTTTCTGTTTCTCATGTTTTTCTGTGCTTTTTCTGAATATTTTTGGGGGGTTTTGGACCACTGGTCAGACAAAAAAGCAATTTGAAGACATCGCCTTGGGCTGTTGGAAATTATGATTATCATTTTTAGCATTTTCCCAGTGAGCCCCAGTAATTTCTTACTTAACAAGCGATACAAGGTAATTTCATCTACGGATCATCCCTGTGCACAACCAGAAAAGATGATAAAAGTAATCTGAATGTCAATGTTGACTGACATGAAACCCTGCCACGTGCCCCTCCATCCTCCTTCATTTTCTTTCAACAAACGAGACAAACCCACAACCTACCTCGAGTCTCGGTGCAGTTACAGCAGTCCTGCTGCGTTGCCCTGGCCTCCTCCTCGTCCTCGTGGCGGCAACAAAGCAGACAGCGCCCTCCAGCTTCTAAGATGGCCTGAGCAGGGCACATGGTGCAGTTTGCTGGACCGGGCCCCCGACACTCCAGACAGGAGCTGTCACAGTCTTCACAAGCGTGGCCTGAACCCTGATGAGGGGACCGGAGAAAAGACTGGCAATGAAAAGCCTTCATACCCAAAAACAGAGCTACTGCATTTTACATCATGACTCCTGATCCACTGCTTTCAATGATATGCATGACTTACATTTCTAACAGGACTGAACATAAGTGATGCACTCCCTCTCAGCTTAATCAATTAACATGTCAGACAGTTTCAGTAGGTTGCCTCACGGCATGAGCTGGGAGATCTCTTTTTAAATTATGACACAGTAATAATTTTCACTCTGCTGTTCAAGATTTCTCCTGGTGGAGTAATAAGTCAGTCTGAATTACATTATATGATACCTGGGGCCAAAACATTAGTAGTGATTATTTTGGTGAGGCAAGGACAGGGTTTTATAAAAAGTTAATATTTATGAAATTAAAACCTAGAAAAGTGTTGTTACCTTTATCACAGGATACTGCCCTATGTCGCACATGGACTCGCATGTTCCATCTGAGAGCAGGTATCCAGCGTAGCATGAGTCACAGGACTGGGAACCTCTTCCTGCAAATATATGACAAGTTAAGGGGTAAGTCCAGTGATATTCTGTATTATTCTTATTGTAAACAAATCCCATGAAAATATCAAAACCAACAATGAGCAAACAAGTCTGATATTTACTCCAGTTAAAAACACATCAGTGACCCCCACCATTAAACTTGGTGATGTGTTTCTTTATTATGATGAAAATGGGCTTTGTAGTCAGCCCTGCATACACTGACTGCTGTAAAGAGATAACTTGTATTTTTGAAACTGGGCATTATTTCCCATTTTGTGGTATAAATGATTTGTAAGGACAAAAACCTCTGGAGTTGGTGCAGTACTGAGCAAGAGCAGTGTACCCGGCCAACATGAACAATTGCAGCAGTGCAATCCAATGGGCAACTGTCCACGTCAAAGTACGTCCACTTAAATTCTTGTTTTTCCCACTGATAGGCTCAGAGTGTCTGTCAACATTATGGTGGTGGAAGAAGTATTCAGGTCCTTTACATAAGTAAAAGTACCACACAATAACACAAACAAACCAATCAAAGCAGTAGCATTCCAGCAGCTCCTGTGTTCTGCAAGATAAAATTACTGTTTTTGTCAATGGAGTCTGGTAGCAATATATAGGGATGTTTCTGATAGATAAAAATGTCTAACTCTGTAGGAATTTTCTTGTCCCCATTCATCATTTCCACTCAAAAACAGGGGGGAAATAAGGCCCAGGTTCAAAAGTACCAGAGCTATCCTTTAACTGAACTTAATCCAGGACTGAAATAATCTCCAATAAGAATCTCCCAGCTCTTTTAGGGAATTGTTCAGTAACTTTAATTTAACTTCATTAGGGATCAATGGCCATGTTCTATAGCTTTAGATTAGATAAACATTTGACTTGTTAAATGAATGTCCCTTTATAGGATACACGGTCACACAAACCATTACTATGGTCAACACACAGCACACAAGCTCTTCACCACCTGCAGTCCGTGGAGAAAACCGCAGCATCAATATCTCATTACCTACATGTCATCTGCATGTGTGTTTATATTCATCACATTAAATTGCTGCTGACTGGACGCCTGTACCTGAGCATGCTCTGCAGCTGGCGTGGCAGGGCTCGCAGGTCCTGTGCGCTGCGTCGTGGTAGTATCCCTGGGGACACGAGGGGATGCAACGGCCTTCTTTCCGCATGTAGATAAGACCAAGAGCACAGCTCAGGCAGCTGTCCTCCCCGCCCCCGATGCACTCGCCGCAACTCGGGTCACACCTCTCACACATCCTTGAGCCCGTGTTTCCATAGTGACTACCGGGTAGATGGTGAGAAAGTTATGATAGATTAGATTCAATTAAATGAGATGAGATTAGAGCTTTGTTGGTCCTCAAAGGAAATTCCTCTCCATAGCCACTCAGTCACATATATAACCATAACTACTCAGACATTACTTAGACCAAGACACCATGACAGAACACTTCACACCATTACTGAAGAAAGCGAGTCACAGGTTCTGCATGATAAACTTAAAAAGCCATTTCTTTTTTTGCTATTTGCTGCATTACCCTCACACAGGTCTCAAAGTATGAAGGAGGCACGTCACAGGAATAAATAGCCTTTGTGTCCCTTTTGTGTTTCCTCTTGAGTATTTAACTGCACATCAATTTAACGGCACGTTAATTTAACTATCTCAATCACCGTAACACAAATAAAATCAAGCCTAATTAGCATTTTACAGGCCACATGAAGGGCTATTTAAATCTCAGGCTAAATTAGCTTGTAACTCCAAACTGCACCCCTGTCCAGCTAGCTAAAGAAAAGACATGGTTTAGTGTCCACAGTGACATTGTGACTGGGCTGATCTTTTATTAATGACAATACTGTGTGACCGCACTTAACATGATGGATGAGCAGCATTGCTGGATGGCGAGCAGGTTAAGCTACCTGTGCTGGCAGGTCTCCACACACTCTTTGCCCTCTCGAAATAGGTGGGTTTTGCAGGCGAGACACTCGTGGCTGTGCTTTCCAACACAGGTATTACAGGAAGGGTGGCAAGGCTCGCATTTCTGCCCCGACTCCTCCTCATAGTAGCCTGCTGGGCATTCATCCACACAGGTGCCATCTGCACCAAAAGAAAAACACAACAACAACAACAACAACAACAAAAAAAAAAACACAAAATGATCATGTGGCTACACAAACAAGTCACAGATGCCTGGAGAGAGCTTTCCAGGACAAGCAAACCTCAGGAGAATTCACAAGCCCCTTACAAAAGACCAAACTCGACTCACTGAGCAGGAGATGTCTCTGGTTGCAGCTCAGGCAGTGGGTTTTTCCGGGACCTGAACACCTGTGGCAGTATTTGTGACACGGATGGCATTCCCCGTCCTGGTCTGCGTACTGGCGAGGTGAGCACTTGTTGGCTGATGGCACACAATGGTCATGGCCGTCCAGCCTCTGATCCTCTCTGCAGCTGGTGCAGGAGCCAGCGTGGGGCCCCGAGCAGGTGAGACAAGATGCTTCACAGTCTAGAAATACAAGTAAAAGAGTAACTGAATGAAAGAATGTTGTCAGGCATATAAGGAAAATAAATATATTTTCAACTAGACTCGATATTTATCTAATATATAGTAATAGTCTATCTGATAATAAATATTCGGTTCTCACAGCGTGCTCTCTGCAAACATTTTCTGCAGGCCAAGTTCAGTTCAGATGAAAATAAACATTAAAAATCACCCACTGTCCATTTTGCAGCACTTCCTTTAAATGCCTTGCTGCTGGCAACTACTGTAAGTAGCAACAAAAGTGGGCATCGCCTACAACATTTTCCTGGGAGAAACACACCATCCTCTGTGTTTTTGAATAACAAAAACCAGAGCGGTGTGTCTTTCTCTAGGGAACTGTCTTTGGCATCGCTGTTCTGTTTTCAAGGTTTGACAGCTGCCTGTTAACTGTCTGAAAAGCGTTGCTATTTTGGTCTGAGCTAAAGTCAGGAAACACACTCAGGCATAGTAGAGAATATAACTGAGAAAATGCATGAAGGACGCTCTACAGGACGGAAAATGTTGCATCAGTCAGAGAAGAACAAAGTGCCAGGAGAGATGGAGCATCTCTGAGTTTGTCAAAGCCAAAAGCACAGGAGTTCTGAATTTATGGTTAAAAAAAAAATAAGTCAAATAAAATGAACAAAATACATGTCCTCCAACTTAGTTTTGATCGAAGGAGGGCAAAGTTTGCTTGTCTGACCCTCTGTGTAATCCAGCATCTCAAATATCACTTAACAAACCTTTGAGAAACTTGTGCCAAGTTTCTGTTATACCTTTACATTCTCCTGTTATGGCATCCCTGTAGGTATGGGAGGAGCAGGGTGTCAGGCATGCCCCATTGTGCAGGGTGGCCTCAGGGTGCGTGCAGTCATCGCAGTCATTGTTGTTTGGCCCGTCACACAAGGCGCAGTCAGGGTGGCAATGCAAACACTCCCCTCGCTCTTTGTCCTCAAAGAACCTCTCGGGACAGTCTAGCACACACAGGCCCTCGTGGAGAAAGTGATACTCCTCACAGCCTGCACGAAGACCAGCTTTTAGCACTGAATGGAAGAACAATTTAGTACAACTCAGTGGAACTACACTAAGTACTCTTAAGTGTTGGAGAGGAATGCAAGGGAAAGAGAGAAGTGCTCTCTGTCTCTGTCAGGGATGGATTTCACTTTGGCAAAAGACATGAATGAAAAACAGACTTAAAACATGTGAGTCTCTTATCCTGGTTCCAAACACTGCAGTATAATAGTGTGTTTCCAACAGTAATTGGAATCGTCATCTAGAAAAAGCTATGAAAGCAGTGAGAGTGAACCAAAACAGTAAAGTCGTTATCTGGACAGCTAAACGATGAGCTGAAACTCACTATAAAGCTCCTTAAAGGTGTTATATGTAAGTTTTTGCTATTGATACATAGCTAATGTTAGCATTAACAGCTGTTTACACAGCCATTGTTGCGTTGAGGTTAGACAGTACCACTTATTCATCGTCTTACATTGGACTGAGGGCAGTCACTATCACAAAGTGGTATTATGAGACAGGACAGGCCAGGGCTAGCTAGTTAGCATGCTAACTTTAGCAGAAGAAAAGAAGTAACAGAAAAAGAAGCAAAACAATAGTTAACACTGACATTCTAGACAGACAGGTAAGTAAACAGCTATTAATGCTAACATTTAGCAAAGTGGCAACAGCTACAACATATATATAGCACCTTTAAAGCTGAAGGAAGCTTAATTTTGGGTAATAATTAAGGTTGAAGCAACACCTTTCAAACTGTAATTTATACATTATGATTATAAAATATTGATTATAGAAGCTTTAAGAGACTGGCAGTTATTACGGTTATTAGACATGAACATGCCAATCATATTTTATGGCAATCCATACAATAGTTGTTGAGATTTTTCACTAAAAATACAAAATGTCAACCTAAAGGTGGTACTAAAGGGAAAGTCAGGGGATGTGTCTGGGATTACCAAAGTTGTTATAATACATTGTATGGAAACGACAACATGAAAAATTCCATGGCACTTATATTTCATATTTCAGTTCAGATCAAAGTGGCAGATGGACCAACTGAACAACACTGTCATCCTTTTAACCAAGCTGCGAGTGTGGCTAAAAATAACAAACACCCAACAGGCTGGTAATAATAATGCCATCCGAAGAGGACCATAGAGAGGTAAAAGCACACTGTGGATCAGACTCAACAAGCTCTGCACAGCTGAGTCCTGGTTTGCATTGTGTTTCAGTACCTGTGCACTGCCCAAGTGGGCTGCACTCCTGACAGGCTGAGGGGCAGTGCTGGCACTCCCCATCCCGGACAGTGTGCGCTGGAGGACACTCCACCACACACTGGTGCTTGTGTAGGAGGAGAGGTTCTTCACAGCTCAGACAGTGAGTGGCGTTTCTCCCGCAGGACGCACAGCCTGCCGCACAGCTACGACACACCTGGCCTGCAGGATAACCCCTGTTGAAAGCCAAACAGACATCAGCAGACACACATGCACAGACTCAGGACAGTACACTGAACCCATGTTTTGGTCATACATTGTTTTTGCATCCTTATATTCATATATATCCTCATATTCTGTTGAAATCACATGAACCATGCAACATAATGTACATACATTAAGTGTATCACTAGACAGATGCATTACTTTCAAATTCCTACTTTAGACCATGGCAATGCATGTGAAATAACAACATTCAACTAATTGGTGATGTATTAAGCCTCTTAACTAATATGTTAGAATTCCTTATTATACACGTCAAGTTTTTTTTTTGTTTTTTTTGCTACTTGAAAAAAATTTACATAGGCTGTCATGAATGTGTTTAGTGCTGCTGGGGTAAACAAGAGGAGTGAAATTTCACTCTGTGCTCTGCTCTCTGCTTCACTCTACAAAGGACAGCCAATAATTTACCTAGACAATCAAGTAGTACTTAAGCTTTGTTAAATAGCCGTTCAGTAGTTGGTAGTAAAAAATAAAATAAAAATAAAGCCCTCATGGCCAAATGTTAAAATGGTCATTTCTGTGCTAATGGAGCTTCAAGGACCTCTTCAGCAAGGACGAGATCTTCTTTCAGTCTCAAGGATTTCACAATTTAATGGCATAGAAACATCAAGGAGGAAACATCAAAATCAAGGCCAGAAAACACATTTTCTGACCTTTTATTATTAGCTCTTTAGGGGACGCATCTTAAACATCTGGCCTGATGTTCAAAAGATGTGACTTCAACATGATTTTAGCCAACAGGGTCAGTATTTACAAACTGAGAAAAACTGATTTGGAGTTTCCCAGTATGTAAAAAGCATGTAAATACATTTAAATATAAGCCTAAAAGCAAACGTGATAGGATTGACTCCTGACCTGGCACAGTGTTGAACACACTGTCCATCCTGTAGGAATAACTGAGCTTTGCGAGTGCTCTGACAGCGGGTGCAGTGCTGAGCATCCACACACTGCAAACAGCCTGGAGGGCAGGCCTCACACACACCGTTCGGCCGACTGGCAAAGAAACCCCCTGGACACTTTGACACACATGTTTGCTGTGGGGTCAGAAACTGCCCTGAAGGAGGAGGGAAGAGTAAACATCATCACAGTGTAAGAGCCAGATATCTACTGCTGTAACCATGAAAATATGAAACTGCTGCTGCAGGTCTGAAAGCACAGAAACACCTTATCTACATTAGTGACTTACAGACCTTTTACACATTTTGTACACTGGTTCCTCTCCTCTCCTGAGCAGGACTCACAGGATGGGTGGCAGTCCTCGCACTCTCCATCATCTGGAGGGGAAACAACACAGTAACACAGAACACACCAGTCACTTTAAGTATTGAATAAAAATGTGTTATGGTAGCAGCACTGAAAATCCAAAAACCAAGGATGGACCAATGCTAAATATGAAGCTACAGCCAGCAGCTGGTTAGCTTAGCTTAACCTGAAGAGGGGAAAAATGCAAGCCTGGCTCAATCTGAAGTAAAAAAAAAATCTGCCAACCAACATGAATAATTGCTGTGAAACCTTGGGATGTTACTTTGACATGTAACACCCACCTAAAGATTGTCGCAGACCAAGCACACCCCACCGTGACAAAAGCACTCCCCAATGGCAGGGGCCTTCCCCAGCAGGACAGGGCTCCCACCACACCAAGAGATCATCAATGTTATTCACTTCACCTGTCAGTGGTTTTAATGTTGGGACTGATTGGTGCATTTTAGGAAATACCCCCTATTTGCTGATTTTTTCTTGCTGAGAGTTTAAAAAAAACAATGGCTAGCCAGGTCACAAAATAATTCCAGCAAATCTTGCTATAAAACCACAACTGGCCATTTTTATATTTTGGCTTTTGTATAAATTGAAACATAATGTGTGAGCTTTAGCGTTGCTGGTAGGCTAATTTGTTTTTTGTTTTTTTTTTTCTTTTCTAACTCTGGACAAGGAAGCGTTTCCCCAAAAGTCCTACAACACCAGCATTTATAAAAATATTACATTAGTATTCATGTCACTAAACTGGCAATTACACAAAACCTGAGCTGCATCCTGCAATATTGTGCTATTCTAGATTTTGTGGGAAGGTTTGAGGATTTAATCTAAGGTTTTGTGGTGGCTGAGATTCAAAGTTTAAGAATAACTTAACTTCTGCATATTCACTTTCAACCTTTGAGTTAACCTATGTACTTTTCTCAGAGTTATTTTAGTACCTATAATTAAGATGTCTTGCCTCCCACTAATTACAATATGTTGTTTTAAGGTCTGTCCAACTTATTCTTGGGGGGAACTAAATGTTCAGCATATACAATCAATTATTTCAAAGTCTATATCTGGCCGACATTCAGTAGCTGTCTGTTTTCAGTACTTAAGTTGGTGCAGGGTTCAGGGACGGTGGCACACAGACCAATTACCCTCCAAGATTTCTTTTCTGCCCCTGTGAAAGTGCCCAAATCCCTGATTCATTATGGGCAGACAGTTGGATTAGTGGAATACATAAGTATTAGTCTCACCGCTGCGAAAGGTCTTAATGGGACAGACCTCATGGTCAGACACACACTCTCCATTTTCTAGCGTCTTCCCTTCATCACACGACAGACAGTCATTGTCCTCCGGGCCGCTGCATGTCACACAGTCTGAGTGACACTCCTCACAGTCGTTGGTGTCTTCGTCACCATAGAAACCATCAGGACACACTGAAACACACCTCCCCTCTGGAAATAAAAGGAGACTTTTTTTATTTTGAGATCAATATTGCACATAACCCACTGAGATGGGCACGTTCACCATTTCCAGTACTTGGAATATTAATGTGTATGTGAACAAGCTGTATAAAGCCTTTTGTGGCTTCAGATGGAGCTGTGTGAAATGATTACTCAAGTGGGTCTCAGAGCTACAAGTTTGTAGTTTTATCAAACAGTTATATTGTTATCGCAGTGCAATGCTAAATTGGCACTCAAAGTATTTTCATTTTATGCTACAGTTTCTCATACTTATAGTATATATAGTATAGTATTATATTGTATTTATCACTCCACTACATTTATTTGACAGCTATAGTCAAGGCTAGATTACTAACCAGCCAATTGCACTGGGGTCCCAAACCCTGAGGTGCCTGAAACACATCATATGTGGTGACTACTTTTTGCTAATTTGATTAATTGCAAATTTGTCTGTTGACATGCACCACTAAAGCACAATATAAACTGAAATTGGTAGAGGCTTACAGTAGCTTCAGCATTATAACTGAGGCCATGACTTACACAGTTTAAATAATATTAGTATTAATATCTGTTTAAATGGTACATCTTTTTACATAAATTTGTGTGTAATCCAAACATCTCAAACAAACCTTGGGGGAATAGATCTGGGACCCAATCTCATTTTCAGTCTGGATTAATATGGTGCAGGCTATAGTTAGTAGTGACACTGGATGAATTAATATTTGAAATACAAAATGTGTGATTATCTTGTAAAACATAATGTTATACATCAACTTACTCTACATAAAGTTGTGTATAAAGTAGCTCAAATCAGCTTGACCTGTATCATTTAAACACTGTTTACACACTATGATAACGACTCCAATAAAACAACAATATAATATACATAATGATATAATAATATGTCAGGAGCCTTAATGCATATTGCAAATACCTCTGTATTTTTCCAAAACTTTGTAGTACAGGACTTCCCAGTGATGGAATGTAACAGTACATTTACTCAAGTACAAATATGGGGTACCTGAGTATTCATCTTATGCTACTTTATACTTATTGCACTACATTTCAGAGAGAAATATTAAACTTTTTTTCACCACTACATTTATCAGACAGCTGTAGACAACAGTGAAATGCTACTTGCACATTATCGCAAAACTAACAGTAATCCAAAATATAATATATAACTGTATAACACTCACTCATTTCTACCTTTGATACCTTCATACTTTTTGCTAATAATACTTACAAACTCTTACTTGAGTGACATTTTCAGGGCACTTTAACTAGTAATAGAGTATTTTTGTATTGTAGTGTTAATACTTAAGTAACAAGTCTGAATACTACTTCATGTCCTGACCCAGCGGGGCCGTTTTACCCGATAAGAAGAGGTCGGTCTCACACCAGTAGCACTCGTGTTCATCACAGCTCACGCAGTTGTCATCGCACGGGACGCAGGTCATCTTCTCTTCCACGCTGTACGTCTTAGCTGGGCAGTTTTTGTAGCAGCCATCCTGAAAGCTGATAGCAAAAACAGCAGTTGATACCTGCGGTTTTTCCTCTGACAGACACACAAAAATCCACTCTGCTTCTACAGCAAAAAAAGGGCAGTTTCATTCTAGTACAGCAGTGAACTGAAAGGCAGAGCGAGTGCAAAGAGGCAAGATCACACATGGCGACAGCGAGGCACACAGCCTTACTTGTAAAAGCCCTCAGTGCAGGACAGACAATGCCTGGGGTTATCTGTTGAAAGCAGACAAAAAAACTCAGCTCTCCCTTTTAAAACAGGAACTACCAGGAAAAACCCTTGAACATGGTTAGCAACACTCAGGGGTGGGGGGAAAGTTCAGTCTACTATGGCCAGTGTTCATTTTGGGAAAAATGTATTATGGCTGCTGAGCCCTGACTTACACAAGACACACTTGCTGCAGCCCTCCTCACAGGCCATGCAGTCGTCGTAATCTGGATCCTCTACCTCCCCTGAGAAAAAGGGAAAAGATTCAGAGTGTGGAGGAAAGATACAGTGAGAGAAACAATCAGATAAAGAAATCGAGAGAGCACAGAGTGTGGACAGCAGTGAGACAGTGCTCTCCAAGGTCGTCTCTGACACCGTGTCTCCGTGTAACACAAAAGATAAAAGAACCTCGTGACCTTGTTTACCTTCTCCACACTCCAGCTTCGCACATGTGCCATCGGAGACGTAGTAGGAGGAGTTGCACTTGAGGCAACGCGTGAAGCTTGTGCAGAGACGGCAGTGGTCCGAGCACGGCTCACACGTCCTCTCCTTGGTGTGGTAGTAGGCCTCGGGACAGGCATCCAGACACTGGCCTTTATACAGGTAACGCTCCATTCCAAATTTATCTGGAGGAAAATCAGCAAATCGTGGCGTGAAGGACTGTGATGCTGATCTTTGGCGGAACCTCACAACTGCCTGGTGATGATTATGTTTGGTTTCCATTAGCTTTTTCCATTTGGGTATTGAGTCACTGATCTCCATTCACAAAACATTCAACTAAACAGGAAATAGATGATCTTTGGGCAAAAGCTTTAATGTCAGTCTTTTAAGTTGAAATTCTTTAAGCTGTTCTAACCAATATTTCAACTGAAAATGCATCAAATGTCACTTGTCACAGCAGCAACTGATAAACATGACAACAATATATAGTAAGGCCAAAAATGTAGGGTCTCTGGTCAAATCTGTTTCTAAACTACCTTTTTCTGTTTTTTAAATCTCTGACTTTCTCCCTCACACACACACACACACACACACACACACACAGAGCCTGATTCACTCACCAGTGTCACAGCTGTTACAGTTAGCGGGCCCTGCATCCACACAGGTGGCACAGGTGTGGTCACACAGGTGACATCGTCCACCTGACTGGTACTTGCCCTTGGCACACTCCACCACGCAGTGGCCCTCATCCAGAGCCCTGCGGCCAGAAACATACATCAAGACCTTTTTTTTTTTTTTTAATGTTCCCAGCTTCAAATAGCACAAAATCAAACACATATGAATTATGTCTGTGCAAATGAGCTGGACTCATTTACATCCAAGCATGTTAACATATGGCAGAGTTACACTGATTTAGCTGAGTGTTGACACAGGGAGGAAACATGGGAGTTTTTAGGTGCTGATTATTTGACATTTCCAATAACCAATGAATCTGTTGATACACTGTAAATGCAGAATATATCAGCACTCCTACCCTAACCTATCTCTGTATACAGTAAGTAGTAAAAGTTTTGTTTTATTTGACTAAAAGTCCAAAAGCCAAAAATACTCTACTTTTTTCATTATTTTTAACAGACTAAATTTTTTGAAGGTTTGGTTGAAATGAGAAAACTTGAATAGCATACACAGTTCAATTATTTATACAGAAATGATCAACATCTTACAGCCTTTGAACTGATACATCTGTGGAAAACTACGATTTTTGAATCTACACCGTGGTGTATTCATTTCCCCCTTGAACCTAGATCCAAAAACTGAAGGCCAACTCACCGTGAAGAAACACAGCTGATGCAGTCTTCGCTTTTCGGCCCCGTGCACTTCAGACACGTTGCATCACATGCATGGCACTTCCCGTTACTGTCCTGGTACTCTCCTGATAGACGTACAGCAAGAGAACGGTGCTGACTCAGAAATGAATAACCATCTGATGCATAGAGGTGGGCTTCATGTCAGATGGCGAAGAACGAAAGCCGCATATACACCCCACAGATCCACGCTACTCAGTTTTGCAAATAAACACAGCTGACTTATGGCTGATTCATATTATGCATCACATATAGTGTCACGCTGCAAATATATACATATATAGATAAAAATGTCAATTTAAAAGCCTTTATACTCTAAATGGTATTATTTTTGCAGTTAGAGAAGTTAGAGAACTTAATATGTCAAGGTTGCATTATGTTTATCTGGATGAAGATGGTTGACTGACCGTCTGTGCACACAGTGTTAACAACACACACTCCTTCCTGCAGGCTGTGACCGCTGGAACAGCTGCTGCAGTTCCCCCGGCTCGGCCCCACACAGGTGAGACAGCTGGCGTCACACCTGAGGAGTAGAGCATGGAGACTGAGCACATGCACACACAAACACACATATTGGCCATAAAAGAAAGAGAAAAAAAAACCCACCCATACAGGCACATAACAACAAACACAAGCGTGAAAACAGGTGCACACACACACACACACACGCGCGCACAGAAGCCAACCACCAGAATAAGGCCTGCCATCAGCAGATAAACAAACCACCCACACCTGAACACACACCAGTGAACTCACCTCCTACATATCCTGTGCCCATCAGCTATCTCTGGGTTTGGCTCTGTGGCGTAGAAGCCAGCACTGCAGGAGGACACACACCTCCACTCCTCCATCAAGTAGCCTTCTGCACAACGGTTGCATGCTTCAACACCTGCACCTGATGCCGCGGGAGCCAGAAACAAACATGTTTTTAAACGGACGAGGGGACGAAAAGGAGCACTGCAGACAACACCGGCCCCAAGTCGTGTATTTTAATGACATTTAAAGGCGTTTTTTTGCACACAGTTCGTGACCCTTGAGCCTCCGCTCTCACCTGCACAGGTGGCGCAGGCCCTGTGACAGGGCTTGCACGCGCCCTCCTGCTCGTCGTGGTAGAATCCGGCCGCGCAACTCCGCTGGCACCGATTCCCCTGCAGACTGGAGAGGGCGGAGAGAGCATGTGGCACCGTGACACACACAGCCAATCATGTGACACCGTAACGATGACTCACTGCCTTCAGACCGCAGGCTTGCTTTTCCAACCCACAGCACACCACCACAAGCACTTGGTGAACTGAGTCAGTGAACACGGAAACTTTAACTCAACAATATGGTGAGTTTTTTCAGAGATGTTTTGTCCTTTACTGTGATGATATTGAAAGGAAATCTAGATACATTTTTCTTTTTTGAGCTGTGTATAAAGAGAGACACCACACAGTTTTTAATACAGTTAAAACTACTGTAACCTTTTCTAATTGTTATGAGAAGTTGTGTGCACAGGGACAATCAGTATTGCCAGAGGCTGCAAGAGAAGGAGCAGTGTTTACCGAGCAGTTAATTCAAGCATCATCAGAGAATTTGCTTCACCTTGTGTCTGGTTTGCATTCAGTGCAGATGCTGTAGGAGGTGCACTTCAAGCAGTTTTCGCTGCACTTTCTGCACATGTTTGCATCTGTGGGGAAATCAAAACAATATGCACAGAATACACATCAGAGTGACTAATCAATCTTACTCACACAGCCCTCAACTGCGGTTACATCAACTGACTATTCATTAGCAGGTTCGTATGCAGCTGTTTCCAAACGGCTCTTCTGTAAGCCACGAATCCTTAAAGGTTCACTCGAGGATGTTCCCTCTGTCTTGTGAAGTATAATTACAAAAAAAATATGTGACACAAGCACTCTTATGAAATACACAGAGGCTTTAAAAGGAAGAAATCCAACCGTGGTCGAGATAGTAGTTATCCCCACAGATTGCTGTGCAGGTATTGGTCCCCTCGGTCAGGTGATGACCAGGTTGACAGGAAGTGCACTGGTCGCTTCGGCTCCCAGTGCAGTTCTCGCAGGAGGAGTAGCACCTCTTACAACGCCGGCGGTCGCCCCAGAATCCCCTGGGACACTCTGATACGCACATCCTATTGGACAGACACGGACCGAAGCACACAGAGGACAAGAGCTGTGACTCTCTAAATGAGTGGGAGTGGGAAAAAATGACATTCTGGGTCCATTTTCACCATCATAATGTGAACTCACACATTTTTTATTCTCACATGCAAGCCTTAACAATGTGGCATAACATATCAACACATTATTTTCATTCGCAGTATGCCGAGCCATATGCTTTGCAGCGACAGCATCAACTGATAAAGTACACAGCTTTCTGGATCCACCAACTGTGGTCATGCTAACCTTGTGTTGTTCTTGAACTTGAGGAAAAAGTGTAAGCACGTGACACACTGCTGCGGGCTGGGCCCCTCACAACCATCGTCACTGCATTCTGGGTCGCAGGGTCCTGGAAGGGCAGATACTCACAAAGTCACCGCACCATCATGGCAACAACAGAGAAGTTATTTAAACTGCTGATACAGTTTTGTATTTGTATAAAAAAAACCTTCTTGACGAATTCAGAGGATGTTGTAAATCTGCGCTAGAGAGAAGAGAGGGGCGGGGATGCTGGATGAGCTGGGACACAAAGTGGGAGTTTTTCGATACCGATGCGGATTATTTGAAATTCAAATTTCCAACAAGCAATCGATCTGATTATACAGTAGCAAGAAAAAAAGGATGTGAACGGCCTGGTTTTCTGCATTAATTGGACACAAAATGTGATCTGATCTTCACAAGTCACAAGTACAAAGAAACACAATGATCTATGTGCAATAACACGTACAACACTGAAGAGACAACTTTTCTAACTGAACACACCCATTAAACATTCACAGTGCTTTTGGAAAAAGTACAAATCCTTCTATCTAATGGTGGTGTACCTTCCTTTGGCAGCAGTAACCTCAAACAAGCTCTTCCTGTATCTGTGGATCAGACCTGCAAAATGTTCAGGAGGAATTTTTGACCATTCTTCCAACAGAAATGCTTCAGCTCAGACATATTCTTAGCATATCTGGCATGAAGGGCTCAGCTCATTCCACAGCATCTCTGTTGGGTTAAGGTCTGGGCTCTGACTCCAAAAGGAGGATTTTCTTTGTCTGAAGTCATTCTGTACTTCAGTGTTTAGGGTCATTGTCCTGCTGCTTCACTGAGCTTCAGCTGACACTGAGCTGACACACATCTTTGCTTAAATTACTTAAATGATAAATCAATTATCATAATAATTTTCTTTCAATCAGCTAATTGATTAAGTGACTAAAAGCTTAAACTCTGCATCATAATAACATACAATTCATTGTGATTCATGTATTCTAAGCATCTGACTGACTTTAACTGAGCTAACTGTTTGTAACCATATCAAAAAACAAAATCTGAAGTGACTTACACTGTAAATCTGAGTTACAGTGAGTTAGACTACATTAAGCTGCTGTCTGAGAGGTCTGAGCCTGATACTAAGTTCATGACTCACCACTGTATTCTTCAGTGAAGTCACTATCCGTCAGCATCTCAGCTGATCGCGCCCGCTGATGATGCACGGGGTATGGCTGCTCTGCGGTGCCATAAATCACCAGGGACCACTCCTTCAGCATCCCTACAGAGGAACAACAGAGAAACAGGGAGAGAGCAAGATAAGGGCTCTGTCCCAAGAGGCCTGGACTGTATTTTAGCTGCTGCTCTAGTTGAAGTTCAATGTATGTTTCACAATACTGAAATGTTACAAAGAGGAAGGGCAGACCTAGTTCTGTGTTGTCTCTCTTCTGAGATGAAGAATCTTGGATTTTCAAAGTCCATTCCCCCGCTGCCTGCTCCCCCCAGCAGTGAGTTGTCATCAATTCCCAGTTGTGAAATCCCTCTTTGGAGTTGTCAAGAGGCCTAAAACAAAACATTACATAATGATACTACTGCTGCTGCTGCTGCTGCTAATACTACTTCTTTCACCACTATTACTACTACTGCTGTTACAAGTGCTAGTACTAGCAGTGGGTAAGACTTATTCAGATCCTTTATGTAAAAAGTAAAAGTAAGTTATCAGCAAAATGTACTTATCTTTTAAATAGTAAAAGTATTACGTATATAGTTTTTCTTCAAATGGTTTCTACTGGTGCAGTAACATAGGTAGCATTTTTAAATGTAATTAAACTTAATATTGCACATGTTCATTCTCACTTTATCTGTCAAGTAAATGTAGTAGAGTAAAAACTGCTGAGAAGCAGACAAGATATATAAAAGGAAAAATTCAAGTTAAGTATCTCATGAGTGTACTTAAATGTTTTGGGCAATTTGGGGGCAGCATAACAAGCCATGATGACAACACGAACATGTTATCGACTTTAAAAGACGGGAAACTTTCTAGCATACAGTTGATTGTTTACACATCCAGCAGATATCATTTGAAGTCATGTTTCTGGCCACCTGATTTCAAACTGTTCTCTCTCTCCTTCAACTCCCGAGGGAAATATCTGCCTCTTTAGCTGCTAAATGCTCGACTATGTTCACCAGCTGGTTGCTAACTAACTGTGTCTGTCTGCTGTTTGGTGCTGAGCAGGTAGCGTACAGTGGTACCTAATAGATTTTTGCTAAAAACAGCTGCCTGTTGCAGCTGGAGGTTGATGACAGTGGTGAGAGTGAACAAAAACAGTAAAAGCTACAGGTTGGAAGACCAAAACAATGAGCTGAAAAACACTAAAACGCTCCATGGAGCTGAGGGAAACTGCAAAGTGATGTAATAATTCATAGTTACTTTATATCAATGTGCTTTAAATGTGATCTTAATTAGGTTTCAACACTTTGTTGCACTCTTGTTGTTCATTTGTGGCTTATTTTTGGCACTGCAGTTTGCTCAAAGTAAGGCACTACGTGTAGCAGAAACTTGCCAGAAATTAATTTCGCCAGAAACCTTCCCAGATATCAGCTCCTTTGAAACACCATGTGAGCACCGCTCCTGCAATTTTCCAGTAGCATTTGCCAAAAACCACATTTCCCCCCTCCTAATGGGACAAGGCGCCAAACTGAAGAATTTAGCACCGTGGAGTTGCTCTAAACAGAAATAATGATGCTGCTGGTGGTGGTAATATTTTAGTCTGGATGAAGCATTGCTCTTGGTTACCTGTTAGCTAGCAGCTGCGACACGGTGCCTGAAGGTGATGTGAGCGTAATAGAAAGGTCACCGCGACGACCGTGAGTGATGGTAACACGGACGACGACATGCTCCACATAAACAACACGCTGTTGGGGTTTGGTGGAGCAGCCTGTAGCCTCGTACACAGACGTCAGCACCGAGCCCGGATGAATAGTTCTGTCATGAGACGGAGAGAGAGAGAGAGAGAGAGAGAGAGAGAGAGAGAGAGAGGGGAAAAGAATTAAGAGACACAGTGAGCGGTGGAGATAAGAGAGGAGGCAGAAAACAAGAAGCACAGGCGAGAGTTACAAGGAGAGGAGCAGTAAAGAAAACGACACCCATTAAAAGTGTGTGAGAATCAGTGTGAGAGAAATCCACGTGAGACAGAAATAAACAAAAGTGTGATAAAAGAGGGAGGAATCAAGGGAAGCCCTGACTCAAAGCGGAGATCTCTCGCAGTGCGGTTGGTGTGATACCTGCTCAGCTGGATGGGAGCCTCCTCCACGCACTCACGCTGCGAGGGGACTTGTTTCCATCGCTCAGCCTCCTTCACCATGCTCTCAGCATCGAGCAGGCCAAAGCCATACAGGTGGCTCACTGACAGAGACCCGAACATTCCCCAAAACACACACACACACACAAACACATACACCACATTAGCTGGGGCATAAAAGGTGCTGTAGCTTATAAAAGACTCCACACACTCCTGGGACTTTGTAGGCGTTTATCACTGTTCTGCTCTCAGTATCTCATTAGTTTCATGCTCACTGTTTTATAGTCCCTCTAAAAAGAGCTGAGAGAACATTTACCAAAATACGCTTATCAAGCTATCTCTGCTCATCTTCTTTATTATAAGTTTTGAGATGATTGCATCTGAAACATAATATGTAATTGTTCATGTTCTCCAAACTACTAACAAATACTGAAATAGAAAAGCAGTCTGAAATGGGACATTCAGCAGAAATGTGATGGGAATACCTCTGTATCCGGCTCCATTAATGTGCCAGTCAGGAGCAATGAGATGATGAGCTTTTGATGTTCGGACAATAATGTGCTGCACATCCCTCCAGGTTAGCGAGGGGCTGAAAAAAGGTCAAACGGAGAAAAACCATCACGCTCTCATCACCCGATTATGCCTATTGATTTTAACGGTGTCTGCATGTATGGATTTTGTGTGTGTGTGTGTGTGTGAGAGCTGCTTACTTGGCGTCCAGAGTGAGAGCGATGACACCTGCAGCGATGGAGGAGGAGAGGGAGGTCCCAGGCTGAGCCCGGCTACAGCTCTGCTGCGGACCCAACGTTACCTGTCGAGGACACCAGATCTTTGAAATATTTAACAGTATTCACCTGCTGTTACACAGAACTGGGCTTCTCTTCTCAGCTCGATGGAGCTGGCCACACAGGATGTATATATTTACCACTATAAGATACACATTTGTCTATGATATCATCAAAGATTTTAATGTATTGGATCATTGTGGGATTGAGTTGTACCATTTGCAGTGTTGCAAATCAATGACCAGGACTGCTCTATTAGCAGAGTAGAGATGTCTGGCACAGCTTCGCCTACTTCCAGGGTGCAAAGCTAAAAAGTCTGAGGTGGTCAAAAATTCCAGCACCTTTTGTAGTATAAGGAAGAACTTTGCTGTCAGACCAACATATTACAGCTTGTGACCTTCATCATCCCAGAAGATCAGAGTCAAACTTTTGACCTCTCCAACTAGACTGTTTATGGATAAAATAACCAGACTGGAATGTCTGTTAATAGTAAATTCAATACCTGACAAACCAAAGTACTTTATCACACTGATGCAAAGATCCTATATATTTATTGATGTTGCAATAAAAATCACCTATGCCATGAGCCATATGTACTACTTAGTATTTATTTATTTATTTACTTAATGTTTAGTTGACAGGGACAGATGCAGTATGCACGGGAAATTGCACGACAATTATCCAATGCAATGCATCACAGCATTTATAGCCACTGCTAATTTCCAATGCCTGTGCCCAGAAGGGCACTGCATAGTACATACTGAACACGCTGGATGTTAACACACTGTGTATGCTTCCATACATTACTGTGCTTAGATCTCTCAACTAGGTCTCTCACGTTATCTAGAGGACTGATAAACTGCACACATAGCATCTGTTTCAAAGAGCCAAAATGAAAGTGACTTTTGTGACAAGCTGACTCAAGTCTCAGGTACACGTGAGATCAATCAGAGACAAAACCAACAATGGTTTATTAAACTAACTGACAAAACATGAATCAGGTCAATGGGTTTTTGAAGTATGAGGTAGTGGAGTATTGCCAGGTACCCACTGTGCTAACAAAGAGACCCTGACAAAACAGAACACAAGTGAAAAACCCCTGAGGAAGCCTGAGGAGAAAGAAGAAGAAGAAGAAGAGCACAATATACCCATGACCCCTGGAAAATACATGAAATGGGAAACACATTGATTTAAATCGTCTTGATTTGAACTGGATTTTTTTTTTCCTGACAAAGATACAATGTGGATCAAAATATTGTTTCCTTAAATGAGAATGTGGAGTCAGTGTGCAGTGCAATCTGCCCTTCATTGGTGTTATTTTTCAATAGCCTTGCACCTACAGCACACATGATTACATGTAATTAGGGCCTTTTGTCATTTGTGGGTTGCTTAGAAAAACATAAAAATCACTGCCAATCAATCAGGCAAAAACAGAAGAAGCAGCTTATTAGATATTCCATAGGAGCGCTCATTTGCCCATACTTGCTACACTGGCATGCTACAGTAGGCCCCCTGAGGCTTTGTTTTCTTGGTGTTTACAAAAGGTTTCTACTGTATAATTAGCCAAGCTGCAAATTGACTGAATGTTGAAGCCGATGTGGAAGTTTCTCACAATGCAGCTCCTCTATTGGCTTTTACTATGAAGGAACTACAGCCTCCAAAATACTCTAAATCTATTAAAAGGGAACGGGAAAATGCCCTCAAGAGTCAGAGCAACTTTCCACAGGAGGTTATAGGGTCTAATTAGCTAATTTCATTTCTTCATGTTTTTGTGAATTTATGAGTTTTTGTTCCAGGAGGAAGAAAGTTTAGAGTTTATATCTGGGGCGTATTTGTTTGATTGACAGGTGTCTCAGACGATCACGCTCAACCGCAGAAGTTGTTGCTCGCTCGCCCCCAACACTGCCCTCCCCTCCCTCCAGCCTCCACCTCATTTCCCAAATGTGTATTTTCTGGCTTTAAGCAGCTGGCAAGATGACAGTAATTATTAAATCCTACTACAGACTTTAACACATCACTAAACCTGAGTTGTCATCATCATCATCATCAGAAATGCTTGTCTAGTCTCTGTTAGGCTCTATTACGCACTCAAGGGACTTGAGGGCAACAAAATTAATATCATAACACAACACACTATACATTTACTGAATGATCTCTACTTCGCTCCCCAGGGAAAGCAAATGGAGTTTTCTCAGTGTAAGTCAATGTTCCAGCTGTTCTTGGATAGTCAAACCTGACTCACAATACTTTTCTTTTCACGCTATGACTCTGCAATTATCCAAAAAATTTCAAGACCTTTCCTGACAGGAACACTGTAATTTGCTATAAATTACAAAACCCAAAATACATTATTCCACTTAAATGTTGAATTACATGCTTGTCTGTAGACAAGTTTCACATTTTTGCACATTCAGCTGACCTTCTGTGCACAGACTAAAAGATTCTTCAGGTTATTCAGGCTATTATTTGGAATTGTTAACTGGATGTTTACCAGGTAACATCTTCAAATTTTTTTCAGAAACGAAGCACCTGAAAAATAAAGTGTTACCAGACAATCTTGAATGGCATAAAGCCGGTCCTGAAATTATGCTGCAATATCATTGTTATGTAAACACATGATTTAGCAGAATTTCTAAAATTTGGTCTTTGAGTTTATCTTACTTAGAATTTTTTAATTATGGCTTCTTTTTTTTTCATGTTATCAAATCATCTCTTTATATAAATAACTCTAGTATATCTTACTCTGTAGTACTTACTCATACCAGTACTTCAGCTGTAAATGATGCTACTGCTTTGCACTGCTAAGTGAATTTCTCTAATATACTGTGTCCAGTTTTATCCCTTATGGCAGCTTTTGTTGCACACAATAAGCCCAGAAACAATGTCCCTCAAGCTGACCCATATAACTAAAATGCCTCACACAAAAAGGAACAGGAAGTGTCTGAAGCTCTTACCTCTTCATTATGGTTTGCACTGTTTTAAATCTGATCAGACACAAAAACTATCTGACACACATACATAAAAAGACACACAATCAATCATGTAACTTTTTCATATCAAAAAGAATTTTGGATTTCTGGATAATTTTATCCTAAATGATAATGAATGAATGATGATAAAAGAAACATTTTGGAGTTATCAGGACTCTTGAAGCAAGACTCTAGCTTGATTTGATTTTTACTTTGAATGCTGATATTTTGGGATTCTAAGGCCTAACAACTTGTGATTGCTACATATGGCAAAGAATATAATTTGGTGCTTTTACAGAGTAGTTTTGAATTTGTGGTTTTGGCCTCAAGTGAGATTTTTTTTTTTTTTTGGGGGGGGGGGGGGGGGGTAAAATTTGGGTAAACCCACACTCAACAGTTTGGTTATTATGAAGAAGCAGTGTGCAGAGTGTGCTTGTAAGTGGTGATTGAGAAGGGCCGGTGTAATTTTCTGGACTCTCGCTGAATAACATGGCACATAATTCAGCATTCAAGTGTCTCCATTACCTCCACATACCCATTTCAGCACACACGTAAGTATATATTTTTTGGTACTTAATGATCAGGCTGAAGATGTTTCTTATGTTTCTCACAGCCTCTACTCACCATCTCCTCTGTCTCCCCACCAGTGTAAGTCGTCGCCAGTGTGGAAGTGCACCGCTCCAGGTAATCTGGCTGGCTCCCATGCCGGGTGCTACTACTGATAGAGATAGTGTAGATACTGTTGCTGTAGCCGTCACAGGAACAGTGGTCACCTCTTCGCCCTCCGCCCTCGATGCCCAAACAAAAACAGAGCCCCTCCCCTGCCGGCCCTGAGATTAATTGGAGAAGCAGACAGAGGCGATTAATGTATTAATGATATTTACACATTGATAAGGAGAAAGTGATAAGCCCTTGAAGTAAATATACAGCCGCAGGTAGGACAAAGAGATAAACAAACAAACACAGCCAACAAGCTTCCCCCCCCTTTCTCTTTCACACACAAACTCTTTCTTTCTCTCACTGTTTTAATGCCGTCCTGTAAGGCAAGACGAGTCAGAGGCCCAGGTCCCTCCAAAGTGGCTCCGTCATCTTCTGGCCCCCAGCTAGCTAAGTAAATATCAATATACTGTGGTCTGAAGCTCAGTGATTGGGCCTCTACGATGTCTGTCACGTCTCCATCCAGCATACGGATGCCTACAGGTGAAGGGGGGCAGAAGAGCAAAGATAATGTTTGAATCCATTATATGCAAAACTGTGACCTCCAGAAGTCCCATGCAAGCAATTTCACTATCACATGGACTCACCGCCATCCGGTATGTGAAAGAGATGCCAACGGGTACACTGAGAGTTATTTGCAGCTGCAGCAACCATCCCTGCACACTGGAGTCCCATGGCTTCAAGGAAAGTGGAGGAGAACATCAGAACATGAGGTTAAATGCATATGGCCGAGGAGGAGACAGGCTATTTCCGCTACATCAAACCAGTGAGAAGACAGAATTCAGATTGGGGAATTTGCATATCCATATATGCATGTAATTACTGCAAAAATGGAAAGGAAAAGCATGCATTAATTAAAAGGAAAAGTGGAGAAAGGGAAGTGCAAAACAGGTGCAAAGAGAAATTCAAACAAGAAGTGCTCACCAGTTCTCTGCTTTGTCTGAATAATTCGGAGAAGGATCTTGGTCTTGTCCGCTCACATCATAGCTGGAAGTAGAGGATCCTGAATCGATGGATAGTAAGTAGCAGCACATAACAAGATGCCAGCGGCTATCTGTCTTCGTTTCATCAGACAAATCACAAAGAGCATTATTCACCAGTCCACCCACAGTTAAGTGGATCAGACGTTTAATGTCCGTCTAATACTCTTAGCCGGCCTTTCCAAACCTTGGCCCAAAGCTCTGCCTGCAATATCTGTCCCAGCTCTGTGCTCTACACTAAGAGCTCTGCCAAATTGCTTATGATTAATGTCCCCTTCCCGAGTAGAAGAGCCCCATCCCGGGCACTTACATAATTTAAGCTTCAGATCCGATGCTTCTCTCAATGCCATCATCTAGACAGACACCACCACACCTTTCCCGTGTACCCTTCTCTCCAGGCCACAATGTTCATAAGGAGACTGACAGCCTTTTTGACTCATCAATGTGCGTTGTGAGCAAATAGGACATCCAATTTAGCCTATGGGAGTAAAGAATAAATCAGTTTATTTTTAGGCTCTGTCTGTCTGGGTTTGTGTCTGTGTTTCAGACTTGGCTTAGTAAAAGAAAACAAATCTGACTCACAACAACACACAGGCTGTTCCACACTGGGTCATTGAAGTTCAGTGTCTGGGCGTAAGCCATTGAGGATAGGCAGGGGAAGGTGTTTGCCTTTCATGTTCAAAATGGAGAAGATGTGACTTGCTCTGGAAAGTCTTCTTTGTTCTTCTTGACCACCTGCTGTTGGTTTTATTCCCACCTTTAAAAGGAGCACAGAGGGTATTTTGTACTTATGTAGGATGCATTTGAGCCATGCTATATCTATCAGTCAGTTGGATAGACGGTCCATCACTGGTCCAGAGAGACTGAAATATCTCAACAACCACCGAATGGATTGCTAAGTGTACCTATGCTAAAACATTCATGGCTCCTAGAGGATGAATCATAATAATTTTAATAATAACTTAATAACTTTTCATTTAGCACAAGCAGCAGGTCCAATTTTTCTACTTATCCAGTGACATCTCTGTAAATCTACTAGATCGATTTTGCAGGAATTTTGCACAAACATTCACATGTTTCCCAGAGCATGAATCCTGATAATGTTAAGTGATCCCCAGTCCTTTTCTTTTTAGCAACCAATAACAACTGTTGGAGGGAGGATGGTGTAGAACTGATCACCCAGGAAAGCCTGGCACACACCATCAGGATGACTGACGCTGGAAACAGGAAAACACATACAAGGATGAGAGCACAAACATTAAGGGTAAACACCCTCCAGACCCAGAAATACATAACCAGAATCACACCAGAGGTGCCCATGGCCCGTGGAGGTGATAGGCTTGATTTGGATTAACAACTTTATACAGATACTTTTATTCTCATTAAATTTAAATTTAATAAAATTCTATATATATTTTTTTTTCAAGAATAACTATTTAGATATGGTCAGTTTAGCCAAATAACTAATTTGTTTTGACATTTGAGCACCACCCTGCAGGTTGGTTGCAGTCCAGCTATCAAATTCTGTCCCATCGCCTGTATCATCGCCCTGTCTCATTATCACACCTCCTTAGTAATTAACCAAAGGAGTGGAGTGTGTTTCCCTCTTTAAAGTTTTGTACTTTTCCTCTTGTATGTGCTTTGTCTTTGGGGCAATTATCACTTAAATATGGTGAGTAATACTGGGCATTTTGTTCCTCTTTGACTCTTGGCATCTTTGTGTGTTTTGTGTGTGTGTGTGTGTGTGTGCGTGTCTGTGTGTTGGCCCATGATGTGAGGGGATGAGCGTAGGAGGGGCCACCACATGTGTGTGCTCATGTGTTTTGTATCTGGAGGTAGTGAGGGGACCTGCAGCTGATTAATAATCCAGCAGAGTCTTCCAGTTCTCCTCATATCCCATTACCATACCTTGGTCTCCTTGGCGACACTGACAGTCACCTCTTTGTTGGACGCATTGGATCTCTTTGCTGTCTCTCGGTGGCGAAAACTGTAATAACTCTTCAGGTCTCCAATCTGGTGAAACAAACAGTCATCAAATCCTCTAAATTAATTTGTTTTCAGGTGAGGGTGTGCCGCTCATCCAGCTCTGCCACTGCACTAAATAGCTGTTAAATTATGAAACAACCTTTGGTGTCTTTCATTAAGGCGGCTACCTTACACCTGTGATAGGCTTTCAGGCGAAGGGAACCTGAGCCACAAGACTTCAGCCACACTGCTGCTTGTGTGTGTTAGTGTGAGTGTGCCTTATACATGCACATACTGTACGTGTGTGTGTGTGTGTGTGTGTGTGTGTGTGTGTGTATGAGTCTCCATAACACCATGATGTTAGCAGATTTTTTAATATATACAGTAAGGAGCGGAGTTCTGGGTAATTTATGTTTAATAAGAAAAAAAGTGTTGGCCATTTTCTGTGACTGACAAGAATAAATTATGGTCCTAATTTATTCCCCGATGGCTCTGTTGTGAAATTTGCTCTTTGATTTTGGACCTCAGCTCTATAAGGCAATGTATTTTTTTCAGTTTCAAAGGGTCTCTCTGGTTCACATCACCCACAGCAAAATACAGACCCAAGACCAGCAACTTTCATTACAGCACCTATCCCAAAGGAGTACATGTGTTGAATTTTACGGGCCTGGCCTCTGTAACTCGCTCCGTTTTATCTATTAGCTTTATTATTTATTGATTTTGTTTTTATTTGGTCATTCTGCAGGTGTATTGACAAGGCTGGCCTGATTGATCCCTGGTTTTATTTCTTTTGTGTACATGAGTACTGACAAATTCTTTGCAACCTTAATTGAAATGGCAGTAAAAGCAATGGATGTTGGTTCTTCGGGGTTTAACTGTTCAGATACTTAATATTATACGGGCGAGGTCAGGGAACTGAAATAAAGGCAAGAGATGAGAGAACAAAATGTGATTTCTGGCAGCTTGACAGGCTAGTAATGTCGATGAACCTTTGACTTCTGATACAAAAAGTTCTCCAGTAAGCCACAAAAGTAAAACCCTGACAGTGTTGAGAAAACATTCAATCTATAAGACAAACTAAGCTTTGCTCAGTTTTGAAGTGGTGGTGGCAGCTTAATTCTACCTCTACTGGTTAGAGGTAACGTTTTTAAATCTTTTGAGATATAATCACCTACTGGACCTATACCAAATATGTCTGACTGGCAAACATCATCAGGAATCTTTAAAATCCTTATCAACGTTGCTCTTGTTTCTGCCAGGCTCATGGCTGCAAACACAAGGACATGCATTGCATTTCATCACCAAATTTCACATAAACTACAATTTATGTTAGCAGTCCAGCTGATTGTTTGCAATGATATTGTTTTGTATGACACACAGATTTTTAAGATTTGAGACAATATTTTAAACACATTCTCTATTTTGTCTACACGTGTTTCTTGTCTTGCTGTAGCTCGTGTCTCTCAGTTGCCTGAGGCCTTGAGGTGTTGTTAATCCAAAGGCCTGCAGCCCGAGTCTACATAATAACATAATGACAGACTGAGAAAATTAAAAGGCTTTGACAACAATTGAAATCAATAATGTAAAGGCTCGGTGTGTCCGTGTCTGCTGTTTGTTTGTGTTGGATAACACATACCTGACCCATATTTGTGAATCCATATTTCTCTGCTATTCTGTTCACAGACTCCAGATCACCTCTTATTCTTATCGCCCAATCGTTGGTGTAAACTGTAGCCTGACAGAACTGAAGAAGAGTTCCCATCCACAGCGCGAAAAAACGCACCATTACTGCAAAAGTAAAGAGGCTTCCTCTAATTAGACGGTGCCCAGGTGTTTCATGCGTGCCCCCTGTTGTCTGCTCCGCTGTTTGAGGTGTTTCTCACAGCTGACAATTCACGTCCATTGTTGAATAAACACAGGTTTCATCAGATGTTCTGCAGGAACGGAAGGATCTTTGTCGGCTGAAGTTGTCAAGCCTTGACTCTGGTCCACTGGGAACAAGCGGTGATCAAATTACTGCTGCAACATGGGAGCCAGGGATCAACTATAGTGTGTACTTTATGAGGAGCCGACCTGTGGGTTGCAGCCCAGCACAACATGTCCTTATTTGTGGTACAGCCTCCTCTGTCTTCTTCACAGGCAGGGACTGCACCGGGGACCAACATTAATGCATGTCCCACTGCTGTATGAAGAGGCGGAAAGGACGGTCCACACACCACGTGGTTACTATAAATAAAATTAAATGAATAGACGACATCAATGATAATAAGAATGATACATTTTTCTATGGTACCATCACATTAGAGTTGTCATTAGGCTTATTAATGAACATAGAAAATTATTGTTCCCCTCATTGGAATGAGTGGTGGAAAGTAACTAAGCACATTTACTCAAGTACTCTATAGTTTTGAACTACGTGTACTTTACCTTAGTATTTACATTATATTCTACTTTGTACTACACTACATTTCATAGGGTAATGTTGTACTTTCTTTACCAGCTGTGGTACTTTTCATATTCATATTTGACATTAAAACATCTGTATAAAAACAGCACTTGTCACTGTGCGGTTACATTTAAATAACATTCAAATATTTTTACCAAAATCCAGGATTAGAGACAGACAATACAACAAACTAACAAGGAAAGAAAAAAAACAAATTTTTTCTTTATTTCTCTTTCATTAATCATCTCACAACCTCTCAGATTTATCTGGTGAACCCTTTGGAGGGGCTTCACTTGGATGAGACTGTGAAATGCTGCTTACATAATGATATAACACTGACAGAGGCCAGTGTTTTCTGCAGAATGATTACTTTCACTTTTGATACATTGATACATTTGCACTGAAGTAGGAAGGCAGGAATTTTACTTGTAACGGAGCATTTTTAGACTGTTGTATTGGTTCTTTTTCTCAAACAAATGGTCTGAGTACTTCCTCCACCTCTGATAAAAAACATATTAGCATGAAAAGGAAAAATGGACTGATGTTAAGGATCTCTGTATCATCACTTTATGTCAGTATGCAAAAAATTTGTGTTTCACAGTACACTCAGTATTTTAGAACAAACATCTGTACACAGAGAGGTTGGTCTTTGAGCTATAATGCCAGACATTTATAATTTGGTGATCCACAACAGCAGCATTGAATCATCTGTGGAGCTGCCTGCCTTGCCAGTGTGACCACTCTGCTGTAATCTGTTCTTCATACATAATGACAGTCTCAGTCATGTAGTAGTCACTGTGTAAACTGATTGTATACGGCCTCTGTGTTTGCAGTAAAAAGCCTTATCATGAACCCAGGGGACATGTTAAGCATTTTTTTTTGGAGGGGGGGGGGGGGGGGGGGGGGTAATATTTGGTATATTTGTTTTTTTGTTTATTTTATTTTAATTTTTTTTGGCCAAATGCCTTTCCCCTTGGCACCACATCAGCCAGTGTATTGTGAAACGATATCCCCGCATTTAAAGATTCACTGCTTTAACTGGGTCAATCTGAAGCAATCAGAAAAAAAATCCTTCAGGGTGTATAAAAAGACCATCAAGATATTCTTAAATTTGCTGCAATTCTATACAGATGGGAAAGACTAGAAACTTGAAGGGTGATAAACTGCAGTCAGTGAATTGAGAAATCACCTACAGCATATACTGTATGTACTGGATGGTGTCAATACAAATCTGTGGGTTGTTGACTTCTGCACATCTATGATTGTTAACAACAGCAGCAATGCAGTATTTTGAAGAAGTAGCTTGACATACACTCATTTAGAGATAGATAAGAATAACATTCCCACTGTCCTGTTGTCTGTATAGAAAATATGATGCTACAACCAGCAGCCACTTGACTGGAAACAGCTAGGCTAGCCTGATAGAGACTTTTTGATAGCTATAGTTATTATGTTATATTAAAAAATGTCTGCAGACTTCCTCAGACAAAGGGCAACCTGTATGTTTTCTGAGAAACAAAATTCAGGGCAAAGAAATACACAATCCCTCCCTCCTGCTTGGAAAGCTCAAAAGCTCCACACATAGGGTAATAACTGATTGTGACTCTGATGAATATTTTAACTTTTTGATCAACGCAGAGCTTCTCCCATGTGGATTTTCTATGAGGACACAGTAGTTTGGCTGTACTTTAGTGAATGAATCAAACTGTAAAAGGGGGGGGGGGGGGGGGGGGGGGGGGGGGGGGGTGGGGGGGCTGCAGTATGTAGTTGGGTACAGTTATTAGTGAAGAACTGGGGGAGAAATCGGAGGAGGAGATGAACAAAGTGAAATCCTTTGTATGATCTACAAAGCTGGAAAACTCTATTCATCTTCTTATACTGTAGCATACGACAGAGAAAGCCGATCTTAACTTAACATCCATTGCCAGCGTAGCTTATTATTGCATGTTTCATACACTGCAATGCTGCCTTACATAGAGAAATGCAAATGGCTGGAGTTGATAAGAAGTGGAGGAGGATTACCAGAATATGTGATGCAACATGTCCCAGTATGATAATTTTAGTTGAATCTTTGTGCATTACTTCAGAAGAAATGTTGCTTTGTTTTTCATTACATCAGACCAAACCTAGTGAAAATGGTTGTCTTGGCATTGACAAGGTCCTTCTCATCTCATGGTTATATTTCCACTAACATCAAATATCATTGTTCTGGTTCATACTATAGATTACACTCTGTGACTTTACTCTGCCTGAAAGGGCTCCAGCCCAAAACATGGAGATAGTTCTATAATATCTACTGACAGTGATCTTCAGGGACAGTAATTTATGCCACAACATTAGTCATATAATTATGCCACTAGAGACCCACTATGTGTGTGGCAGGTAGATGAGGTTTATAATGCCATGTATATTGCATGTTGTTGGAGGATCCAGTACTAAATTAGAGGAGTTACAGGCATCAGCCTCTTGTTGTTGATTTGATGCTGTGGGAAATAAAAGTCAGCACATCAGCTGATCATTCCTGATAAGGCAGCAGCTGGTCTTTTCTATCAGACTTTGTATGTGGATATATAGCCAGATGGATGTCATTATGAATTGTTTGAAGCGCCTGGAAACTGGTTCGATATTTCTCTATGACCTTAAATATTCATGACTATAAGCAGCAATCATAATTAAAGTTAAAAACAAAACACCTTCGGGTACATATTATTAAAAGAGCAGTTCAACATTTCAACAAAGGGAGTTTTTCTTTGCCACTGTCGCCAAGTGCTTGCCCAAGGGGAATGTTGGGTGTCATGAGGGAGCATTGGGTGTAAAAATATTGTAAATTGTACAGTCTAGACCTGCTCTATAAGAAAAGTGCCCTTGGATAACTTCTATTTTGATTTGCCACTAAATAACTAAAATTTACATGACTTGAAATTTTTTTTGGAAAAAAAAAAACACTTTCTTGCCAAGAGTTATATGAGACTGATACCTCTCTGATTTCTCTAAACTAAATATAAATCTACAGCGAGCAGCCAGCACGGCTCTGTCCTAAGGTGACGAAATCCACCTGACAGAACCATTAAAGCTCACAAATATTATATCTCAGTTATTTAACAGTGAAGTGTAAAAAAAGACTTAGGGTTAAGGCTTCTAAGGAGTCTAATGTGGTGGACTATTTCTTACCCAAGAGCCATAACTTCCAGAAGTCTTGGACAAGGCAGCCTCACAGTGATGACAAGACTCCAGAAAAGGCAGAGTATTGAAAATCTGAAGAAAATCAAAGTTTCAAAATTCTAAAATAATGTAGTGCTGTCAACTCAGGTCAATTCATGGCAACTGCTAAAGAAAATTTCAAAAAGAAGAAGAAGAAGAAGGGTCTTTCCACGCTTTGGTGTTTAAAGTCATGTGCAATGTCCATTGTGTCCTTGAATCGTAAATTACAAAGAGCAGGTTCATGATGCAATATGTACTCATAGTCTTTATCATCTAGTCCTCAATGGAGTAGAAAACAAACTAGCTGAACAAAACAAAGGAAAAGCACCTCTCGGCAAAGCAGTCACAGGACTTTGAAGTTATCTAACATGTCTTCAGAGAGACTGACTTTGATGTTCAGAAAACTCCTCTCAAACAGTGACACATTCCCCTGGAAATAATTGTCAAACGTGTTCCTGAGCACACTGACTGCCCTGCAGGCAGCACAGGCATGAACTCTTATTTATTCTTAGTTCAAAATTTCCTGCTGTTTTCTAAACTCTCGTTGTTCTGCGTCATGAGTTTTGCCGCATGACATGTCATGGTAAGTAGTTCACATTTTGAAGCTCTGAACGCTGTCACCCATGGTGTGGATTTAGCAGCTTTGTTGAGTTCTGTTCCTTTGCTTGTGAGCTGTCAGACCTTAATGCTTGTGTATGACAATGTTTGTGTAAGAGGCCACTGATTAGTAAACTGCATGCCTTACCGCCAAGTGTATTTGTGTGTGAATTACAATTCTGTGAAGACATCAATATTGTCGCACACACCTTCCAAATCTCAACTGACCTGAAACATGCCAGCTGTTTCTTTTATATTTGAACATATATTCACATGAAGGTTTGGTTGGCAAGGTGTACTTGCTTGATGCAACGCACTGCATTGCGCTGTAGCAAAAGTTGAGACCAGCTCAACTTTTTTCCTGGTTGATGATGTGTTTTGGCCAGTGCCCTCTGCATTGGCACCTTCACAGCATCAATAGAATGGCCGCATTCAGATGAAAGAAGAGGCTGTGTTTTTCCAGTGCTGAGGTTGGTATGAATCAGATCTAACTCCAGGTTCAAGCAAACCAACTGATTGATCCACCTGCTTTCGGGATGCGGGTTTGAAACGAAAAGAACAAAATGCTGTGGGAGTTTATGGACGAGTATAAAAGAAACAGCTTCATGAATGTCAAATGAACCCTGTGTACGTTCACCTAATGGCATCAAAGAGAAACACAGAGGCATGTTTCAACCTTAAGATTAATTGTTGTATGACTGCATTTGGGGCATAAAAAAGTAATAGCATGTGAAGGAATGAACTTCACTCACAGCCCAGATCTTGTGTTGATGTTCCTCCAAGCTCCAATTATGTACATTTGGGAAGTTCTTCTGATTCTTCTGAACCTCCTCCAACATGAATTCAGTGTGGGCCCTTGTCGCATACCATCCCATTCTTTATTAAAATCTTTGCTCTGCCTGTCTTCTCTGAGGTTTCCTGTGAAGGCAAAATGTCCAAAAGTCATGGAGCTTATTGACATATTCAGCACATTTTCCCTCCGCTTCTTATTGCCTCTACGTGTGCCATGAACATCTGATACATATTTCTGTCCTGGTTCTGGCTGGTATCTCAGGTCTACAGTGTTTCTGTGCCCCTCTCAGCCCAGCCACAATGTATTTACATTTCGTTGCCCTTTTTTGCATCAGTGACAGCAGTGGCAGGGGAGAATTTAGCTCATATTTATTAAACCAATCTGCAGCTATCGCAGTTGACTCAGAAACTTGGCGGGTCGTCTTGAAATGGGTACTTTTTAATTCATTATTTACAATTTCCCAGTGACGCAGACACACACACACACACACACACACACACACACACACACATGTACACCGTTTGTGGTGCAGCTATCCTTCATTGCATTGACTTTATTCATTATGGACGATAACTGAAACCCTAACCTTAATCAGGACCCCTCAGAAATGACATTTTGCCTCATTAGTATTGGGCTTTGGTCTAATACTGGGTCCTGACAGAATTAGGTGTTTTCCTGAAAGGTCAATAAAATACACAGACTCACAACTTTGTGGGACTTATCACTGACATGTTACAATACTTAATTCTAACTCCCTAAAACCTTGTCTTGCCCGCTGGACCCCCCACCCTCCCCAACCGACAATGACTGGGATACTGTGTGTGTGATGCCTCTGAAATCTTAAGAGCCAAGCCAGAGATGTGCCCTAGGCATTGTTTGTGTGTGTGTGTGTGTGTGTGTGTGTGTGTGTGCACATGTGCATGCGTGTGGGTGTATTTTTAATTTGAATCCTGGTCCCACATTGAATCATATTTTTTCTTTATTTGGTCTTGTGGGGTTCTTATCTCAGTTCAAAGAAAAGCACATTCTTTCAAGTATCATTGCAACTTTGAGCCCTTGTTTATCAACATCATTATTGATCATTGAAAAAAACGTTTATATTGTCATTTATTGCGTGTATTAAAACAATATTATTTCGCTGCTGGACTGGCCGGACAGATTCTGTCTCAGCACCTCTGCCTTCTTGGTCTGATTGACATGAAATGACCTCTTTAGTTGTAATGTGGTAAAGTGAGCTTATAATATCTCTATAGCAACCTAAGCTCAATGACTCATGCAGTATTAACTTTGCTGCTTCCTCTACTTAGCATGCAAGGGAGACAGTGTGCGTTGTTTCACACATGCCCATTATGCATGCTTGATGATGCCTCAAGACATGGTTATTTTTTCTCCTTCATTTTCCAGCCGAGCCTCGACTGATGTTGCGGCAATTCGTGAGCCAACTTTGACCCTTGGTATTTCTTTGAAGAGGCCTCAAAATAAGCTTGTTCTCACTCTCTCATTCTCTCTCTCTCTGCAAGCCACCGTGTTTCTCAGTGACCTGGACCAGAGCCCATTTACCTGATGTGTCAGTGACCTTCAACAGGTTGGCACTTTCCATGTAAAGCTTTTCTCCCTTTTGTATTATTTCCAGCATTCATTCTTAAATAGCACCTACCTTATGCCCCCCAATAGTAGTTACCCCCAGTCTACACACACACACTGCATTTTGGTATTTCACATTAGCACTCACTTCCTTTCTCTTTACTGGATTCAATCTGAAAGTCTTCTCTGGCTCCTTTGTTTCCTCGAGCTCGATAGATTCTCTGCTCTCTGTAAGCCCGCTCCGCTCTGTGGGTTACAGGCTGTGCTGTAGGTGTGACTGACAACTCTACCTCCTCTCAGCATTTACGCCAGCTGACCTCGGATGGAGCATGTGCTTGCTGGTTGTGTGAGGAGGAAAGGTGCTGGGAGATAATACATTGTTGGTCTGAGAACAATATATTAGCAGTGTGATTGTGTGTGTATGTGTGTGTGTGTGTGTAGTGGGGTGTGGGACTGGGTGGTGCGTCTTGGCGTGACAGGGTTTATGTACCGTCGTTGCATTTTGGTGGTGGTACGTGCAGCGAAACCCTTCCACCTCAGTGCAGCACAGCAGGACAGAGGAGGTTAAGTCAGTGAACATGGGGCCTCTGTAGAACAAGCTCAGGACATGTGTTTGTGTGTGTGCTCAGCATGGACATAACCTTTTCCCTATATCTTGGTGAAAAAGTGGCAGTTACAAGTCCAGTACTAAGGGACATGGACTCCTGACCTCTGGCATGGATGCGGAAACATCTATTCCCTCCAATAACGCTTCCCAACAAAAAACAAAACAGTTTCTAACTGCTTTGTTTGGAATAAATTGGAAGCTGGCGGTGGCTGTACAGTCAAACAAACAGGCAAACAAACTGGAGCTAACACTTTCCAAAGTTGAACAATTCATTTGATCCTTGCCTCAGAGCCTCATGAAACGCTTGTGTGTCGCAGATTACTAGTATTAATATTTGGGAGGCTTCTCACAGCTATAAACGCTGAAACAATTTCCTAGAGACTTGCCCTGGGTGTCAGGAAAGTGGGCTGCTCTGAGCATGAGGCTGAAACTCTATTACTTGTGTTTGCTGCGATATCCTTAAATACATAAAATGTTTTGCTCTATTGGGTGGAGCAGTCATTTATCTCCTCTTGTTTCTGATGACTGTGTCTAATGATGGCCAATGGTGATAACTAAGTACATTTATTCGAGGCCTGTGCTTAAAGAATATCTGTTATCTTTAAACCTGGGTGTATTTTGGGTGCTGTAAATGGTGGATAGGGACAAAATGTAGATAACCCTCTTGGAATTAATTGATATTAGCAGGCATTTTAACAGCAGATATCCACTTTCCTAATGTATTCCATTACCTATGTCCATTAAAGTGCTTGTTTTGCCACTGAAAAGCTCACTGTTAAAACAGTAAGATCCTTTTTGTCTAACTAGAAACATCACTACATATCACTACCAGACCCCATTGGCAAAAACAGTAATTTTACTAAACATGGGAGCTACAGGAATATGGCTGCCTTGGTCGTTTAGTCGTTTGTGTTATTGTGTGGTACTGTTACCAATGTAAAGGATCTGAATACTTCTTCCACCCATGAGAGTCACACAATAACAACAAACTAATATTAGGGCAGCAGTTTACAGCAATCCTGTGTTCTGCGAGGTAAATTACTCTTTTGTTCAAGTTAGATTACATTAAGTATGCAGTAGCTGTTTAGTAGCTTGCATACACGGCCTTACTCAGTACACACACAACAACAACTTCCCTATTACCACTCAGGAGAACAGGCTGTACCCTGAGGTATTACACTCTCCTTGGACTATTATTCTGAGATGGTCCCACGGCTGGCTGCTTTTCCATCACATAGCATCCCAAACTGTGGTGTGGCTTTAAAGATCCTTATTTGATACCTGCATTAACATTCAGATTGGAGTGAGATGTAAACAGATGCGTACGTGTCGTACAGTCCATCTCTGCGTTGTTTCGATCTAACATTTGATTCTCGCACAAAATTGTTTTTCATCCAACCAGGTGTGATTTTGCTCAGCTCATAACTTTCAATAAACTCTACAGCAGTGAGACACTGAAAGGTTTAGAAGTAAAAATAAGAAATCTTCTTCAAATACAGATTCACACACTCCCTCAGTGTTGTTTTGTAAGTATGTCACTATGTACTGTGTTATAAGTATAGCATTTTCACTATGTGCATGATCCAACCTCAGTTCTATTGCTTATCTGTAGGGGTAGCCATACCCTCTTGAAACAAGGAAGGAAAAGGAGAGGTGTGCGACAGATGGGGTTGTAGAGCACTGATCAATACTTGTGAAGTCATTCAAGGCAAGTCAGGTGAAGTCTAGGACAAGCAGAAACTCTGTGAGAATCACTTAGAAATATTGGACAGTAAGAGCAATTGACCGTCTAGAATTTGGCAAAGCAATAAAACCTGAATGAAAGAGAGAAAAGATTAAATTGGTGGTGAGACAATTACATCACTAAAGTGAGAGCATGAAGCCTCTAATAAAGAGTTAAGAGCACCACAAAATATGAGTTAGAGCCACATGACTAAGAATCATAAGCTAAGGTAAATGCTAACGCCAGCATGCTAGCACGCTCACAATGACAACGCTACCATGCCGATGTAGGCATAATGTTTACCATTTACACTGCCTTAGTTTATCATGTTAGCATGCAAACATTTGCTCATTACCACTAATAATTGTTAGTTTTGCAGGTATTAAGATTAAACAGAATAAAACTTTGACTTGATGATGGTGCTGCAGGAAAGGTCTAAGGGATTGCTAAAATTACTACAATTCATCCTGAGGGCAACATTAACAACTAAGGTTTCATAATAATCCATCCAACAGTTGTTGAGACATTTCACTTTCAAACAAATATATCAACCTCAAACAAAACCTTGGCTCCAGATAATTAAGTGGTGATCATGAGAAATTGCCTTACATCTAAGGATGATGAAATAATTAAGGCGCGATCTCAAGCTAGACACCCAGTCAGCCAGTCTACAATCAAGTTTTGTCGTTGTCAGGTTCATTCCACTGACAACTGGCTGAGACATCTTGTTTTGTTTTGTCTGATGGCTCAAACTGATTGTGACTGACAGGGGGCGGGTCCCAGTGTAGCCACAGGTCTATCACAGGAAGTTTTATTGAGTCGAAACCAGTAATCCTGCATATCCAGTCATTCATTCATCAAGCTCACAGAGGTCTGGGAGAAATCTCATCACAAAAACTGAAGATATACAGACGGCTTCACTAACAAGATAGTGGACTCGGGCTACGACCGATTGAAATTGATGTCTGAAACAAGACGAGAAAGTTAAGTGTTATTTCGGTTTGTATTGCTGGGAGGAGACTGTCTGACTGAGCAAGAAAAAACAGACACTGACACTGCAAACATGACTTATACCTCAGGGACTCATCATCATATGATTTATGCTATCCACGGTAGGGTTTGACTATGCAATGTAATTTATGCTAATCATAGGATGCTAAAAACCTAAATGCACATCAGCAGCAGTCAGATCACATTGCGCCACAGCACCTCTTAACATATGACAGAACAATATATTGAATTGAAACAATGTGTGCTAGGATACAAATCTGGCCTTTTTCAAGGTCAGTACATTTGGCTTTATAAGTAAGTGCTGAAGTTCTTGGCAGAAATTCAGAATAAACAAAGGGAAATCTGTTGGGGATGATTTTAACCTTGTGTAGCCGTAATATTACTGTCTCTCCCTCCATCCGTGTCCTCCTTCTTGCATCGTTTTTCCATTGTGTGATAATGAATGCCTAATATTTACATTTTTATAGCAATTACTCACATAGGTTTTACTAATATGACCTTATTAGCGACCTCTGGCACTTTCCACTGTGCTTTGTTTTCAAAAACCAACAGCACAGCCTTTCCCACTGAGAGAAAATGTGGACTCTCACCTTGTTTGTCTTTCTCTCCATGTGGATGAATAAATAACACAAAATGTTGTTTATTGAAGAGACCAGATGAAGAACCAGGAAGGTCTGAGATCAGAGAAAATCCTCTCCATCAAATAGCTTTGTAAATACAGAGCAAGTGGGGTCAAGATTGATTACTGGGGAAGCCTAAGCTAGGGATGAGGAAATAAAAGCAGATGTAGGCCAGGAGCTTGCGGTCCCATCAGAGTTAGCCTGTACCAGCTTAAGACCTGACCTGCTATTGTGGTCTAACTCTCGGTGCTTTGTTTACTCTGTAGAGCTCATTGTACCATGGGACGATGCTGTACAAAGTGTATAAATGAGACAAGCTTACATACACTGAACCAGCAGCCAAAAGCAATGCTGCCAGTGCTGAGCATCCGGGATCTGCTCTGTGGGGGGAAAAAAGCTGTTCACTGTGAATTCACACTCCTTACTGGTTTACTTTGGGAGTGCTCTGTGCCTGCATGCTGCTATCACCTAACTGCCTCTGTCAGTAGCTGCCTTCATTAAACTGATAAGTAAATGTAGCATGAAAGAGGTAGTGGTAGGTGAGTCGTAGACCATAAATGTATCACGCATGGCTGTTCAAGGACGGAGTAAGTGTTTCTGGTCACCTGACCAACAGAAGTCCAGAAGTCACTCTGTTTTAGCTGTTTTTGGTCTCCACCAACTCCTAGGGGAACATCTGTCTCTTTAACTGCTAAATGCTCAACTTTGTTCACCAGCTAGTTGCTACCTGTGTCTGTCAGCTGTTTGGTGCCCGCTGAATCTGGAAACAGCTGCTGCTGAAAGTGAACCAAGACATTAAAGCTGCAGGCCGTAAACCAAAACAGTGAGCTTTAAAATGCGACAAAACTCTGCAGAGCTAAGGGAAACTGCAGAGTCAGGTGATAATTATCAGTGAGTATTTGTCACCATGAACAATACCTTTCACATACACACAGTTATTTGATCCACTTTTAATATAAAAATATTGATTTTAGCAGCTTTAAATACGTTGTTGCTTAAAGAAGGATTAAGCAGAAAACAGTGAATTCAATCACAGATTTCAGAGAAGTTACTTCTTCAGCAGTCTTAAACTTCCATTAGCGTTAATGGTAAAAGTTTCATACAGTATGTGTGCAGTTAGCCTATGCAGCACTGTTTCTGAGCCTCTGAGCAGGAAAGTTTGAGCTATAGCCCGGTTAACCTTTCCATTTTATTGTGGGCCACGAACTGCTGAACATGCCATTTCAATTCAGTTGAACTGTAAGTCAAGTGAACTGAAGTGGCAGAGTTTTAGTGTTAAAGTAGTTAAACACAACTCAGTGTGGATCTGTGTCGACACTAGCTGAGTGTTGATATTGAGGAAATTGGACCAAAATTAACTGTTCGGCCTCCTGGGGCTGTTGTGGGCCAAATTTAGTGCAACATATGTGATGAGGTGTGCTTACCCAGTCTGTGCTAAAATTCAAGCCAGGATTTTTCCTCAGCACCCGCCCACAATGGATACTTATCCAGTGCTCAGCAATGGGCAGACACAAAAGTACTGTAGAGTTTTTCCTGTTACTGGGAAAGTTTTGTTAAGTTTTGTTCACCTATTATCCTGATACAGGAACTGTACAGTAAGTCAGCTAAGGTGAATTAGAAGGCAAGAGGTGAGGGCTGCTTGCACGTAGTACGTGTTTGTCCTCAGCACCACTGAGGTATTGAGTGATAGCTGCTGGAGCGGAAGGCTCTGATGCATGAGTGGCTATTGAGGAGATCTGAGAGAGAGAGAGACAGGGAGAGGGAGGTGTGACGGCAGGGTGGCAGTTTGCCATCTAAAAAAAAAAACAACTAGCGGTTAAGATCCATCTATCTTTATAGCTGTCATACCCATTGATAAACACACACTAACGTATTGAGTCCTGGTTCATAGTTTTCTTGCGTGCGTGGGGCGTGTCTCATTTCACCGCTCTAGCATTTGGAGGTGGGATGGATAAAGACAGTCTCCGGGGGGTAATGAAGATTAAGGGCTAAGGTGAGCTGCGGGGAGGATCGCTGTGCATAGATGCAGAAAATAGGAAGCTGATTAACACCAATGTTTGTCTCAATTGTTTGTGACTGAGGAGGTAAAAATACATAATAGGCACAGTATTACAATGTTTTGTTTTGTTTTGTTTTGATACTACTGCCAAGACTGTACAGGTTTTGTGTCTGAAGATCATTTTCAGTGTAGCTGTGTTTGTGTTGTATGAGAAGTTCACCTATCATTGACTAGTTCTGTTGTATATAAATTCATTGCTACTTTCTGATAAAAAAAACAACAACTACTCTTTAAAAAAAATAATAAAGAAGATCATTTTGGTCAGGATTCCCTGTAGCCCAAAAGTGGCCAGCTGAGCCACTGGTGGTGGTCTTGCTGGTGGTGCTAACTAAAAAGATAAAGGAAGTGTCATGGCGTCAGTACGCTTCCACAGAGGTGCCCCCTCCATGCACACCTGCAAAGCGTTTGAATGTCATTTATTGTTTGGAAAATAAACGAATGCAACACTATTTCTTCGAAGAAAGACTGCCTGAAACTGTGCGCCATTATCCTCATTTGAACAATAATCATGTCCACGGTTGGTTTTTCATCCCGCCTTTGTGATTGTTGGGAACAAATATAAACACGTTGTATAAACTAATTCATTTACAGCATACTCATTCATGCTGGAGCAGCCAAAGTGATTTTTTTTTACAACCTGGCAACTCAGAAACAATGCTTATTACTGATCAATATACTTTTGTAAATTATTTATTCACCATTATTGAAGCAAATAATTACCACTTACAGTATGTGAGAAAATATTTCTCACATTAGCAGTGAGCATTTAATATCTCATGTATCGATCATATCTGATAATGACAGAAGCACAGTGCCAATGCAGGGAGAAGATTGAGAGTGGGTGCTAGTGGAAGAGCTTTAGGGATCTAATTTAGCTGTGGGTGTGATTCTAACGTGATTAGTATTTATATGACACATCATCCACATTAGGCAGTGCTTCCCTGTTCCACATGCCACTCTCGATCTTCCTCTCTCCTCCCCGTTTCAAAGACATGGCACAACGGTGATGGGCACCATCTGGCACTCACTGTTGGCACGACTTCGCCTCTGTGATTATTGCCAAACAGCATGAACAAGGGTTCTCGCTCCCCCTCTTCTCTCGGCGTGTCTCTCGCTCCCTCTCCCTCTGTTTCACACCCAGCCCTATATCTGTCATTTCTTCACACAAACAAACTCCTGAGTGGATGGATACACATTTGCAAGGACATATAACAATTTTACGGTTCCACATCTCTAGTGAATGGTCTGAGACGAATGTGGTTTTTTAGATGTATGCACTGCTAACACGTCACACACCACTGTGCCTGTTTTTTTGGGGTTTTTTTGTATTTTATAACTGTAGTGCTGTCAGCGGTGCAAGAGAAATACAGAGGACGTGAAACAAATAATACTCTTCATATCTATTTTCTTTTTTTCTTGCTCTGAAAATCTCATGCTCCTGCTGGCTGAATGTTTCCTGTGTGTAGTTTCATATGAATGAGAGTGGTGCCTACAGAGTATTTACTCTCTCTCCCCTGTGAGATGCCTGTTGCTCCGCGGCTCAGCCCTGAAGTAAAGATGGATTACTGCAGAAGAACTGCCTGCCCTGCCCTTTACACATTTCACACACACCACTTCTCCATTATCAGCCTCATCCACGGGGGAAGTGCTGCGCATGTGCACACACACACACACACACACACACACACAGTCATGCACACACACACAGGTCTGAAAGCTCTGACAGGGTTGTTAGCAAAAGGTCAGTCAAGAATCTGACAAATTTCTTTTTTTTTTTTTTTTTAGAGAAACGAAAACCTCTCATATCCAGTTAAACCGAAAGAACACGGTCTATTTTTCCTCTCTTGTTGTTTTTCTATCGGTTTCTATTTATCTCTGTCTCTCTCTGCTTCTCTCAGTCTCTGCTTTTTGGTCAAAGATACAATGTTAGGAAGAAACGTGTTTATGTTCTGATCAATTTCTTGGCAGGAATAGACAACCTGGCAGTTTAAATGATCAGTGAGAAGATTATGCCCTGATGTTGATTCACTGCAGCAACTTACCCTGAGGATTCAATAGGTGTATTATTCACTCATTGGTAAGCTGGCTCATGTTTGATTACTTGGGGTCTAACATTTGCACTGTTTATTTTCTTTCTTTCACACAAAAACACTCTGTATACACAGTATTTTAGATTTTCATTACATCAAGACAAATATTTTTATACTATTCATGGCTGGAATTTTTCAGCAGTAGCCATTCAATGTATTTCCATTTTTTAATTGTCTCTCTGTACTCTGGTACTTTTCATTGCATCCACCTTTCCCATCTGACAAAGTCAAAGCCAATATGCATTTTGTTGTTGCTCTGTTTTTGGTCTCCACCAACCAGAGGGATATATCTGGCTCTTTACTTGCTAAATGCTCCACTCTGTTCACTAGCTAGTTGCTAACTGTGTCTGTGTGCTGTTTGGTGCTGAGCAGGAGTGTTTTATAGCTTTTGACTGAAAATGAAGCCATGAGAGCTGTGAGAATGAACCAAACAGTAAAGTCGTGGACCAGAAAAGCAAAATAATGCGCTGAAACTCACTATAAATCTCTGTAAAGCCGAGGGGAGGTGAAGAGGATGAAGGTGATATTTCTCTGCAGGTTCATCACTATGATATACATTCACATTGTCACGTTGTCCTTTGATAAATTGTTAATATAAAAATATTAAATATACTGGCACTCTAAGGTTAAGGAGAGATTGTGGTTACTGTTGATTAAAAGGAAATTACTAGAAATGTCACATTCACACTAGTATGTGCCCATTCACCACCCTGACCTCCACACCTTCAAAGTTTTTATGGGACACACTACTTCCTGCTCTGACACTCATAATGGTCCAATATGAACTTAATTCTTTAGCATGTTGGGATGCATGATTTAAAAGTTGCTTTTAAAATTCACATTATGTCTTCCCTTTCTCTTGCACACACACACACACACACACACACACGCACACAAACACAGGTTCCTCTGTCACTGCAATACACTCTGCTCTGTTTCTTCTCTCTGTCGCTTTTGCTTCGTTGCTTCTTCAAATACAGATGCACTTTCCCTCTCCTCCTTTTTCTCAACCTCTGTATTTTCCTGGGATTTCATTTTATATTCTATTCAGTCAGGTCTTTTCACTCCCTGTTATGATAATGGCAGAGAATTGTCAATGTTTAATGAATGGCTGGAGGCTGGATACAGGTTCAGAAATATCCTTGTAACCGTGAACATGAGAAGTTCATCTATAATTTGCTCACACATCATTGTGTTTCAGAGGAGCTCAGCCAAATGTGCACACAGCGAGGCACAGATTTATTTTGGACAAGTTTCTGCTCATTTCCATACTGTATGTATAGTGCAGATGTTGGTTTCCCTGAATAAAATGCACACAGAAACACCTCAGGTTCTGGTTCATTTGGCTGTGGAAGGGAAAGCAAAGCTGCAAGTAGCTGCCTGGGCAATCTTTCCCACTCACCTCCTCTCTGACGCTCCTCTCACCCCTCTCTCCTGCTGCTCCTACACCCAATCCGGAGCTGCGAGTTTGCACCACTTCTCCTCATCCCCATTTAGGTGTGAAATGTATTTATATTCAAAGCGCAGAAAAATGGAGAAGTGGGGAGAGGGAGAGCGGAGGAAGTGACACAAGCAATCTACTGGAAAAGGCGCCTTTTTCTGATGTCTGTAAAATAGCATACTCCTCTAGATAAAACCAGGACAATGAGGAGCTGTCAGTAGCTATGGGCCAGTGTTGGGACCACGTGGAGAGTGTTTGAATTGGACTGCTATGCCTTTCTGGGCCACATGAGAAAGTGAGTCAAAGCTGGTGAAAGGAGACGTGAGTCCAAGCTGAGAAGTAGCACTCTGGAGACGGGGAAGTAGACAGAAGCACATTATAGAGGGCAGGAGTAGTGTGAATGAGGGCTCCATGCACCACGGCCCACAGCTCTTAACGCTGCCTTAAGTGACAGCAAAGACACTATACATTGTTCTTCCTAGATTCCCCACTTTAGAGTACAAGTGCTTCATATCCCCTTGACTCAGATGCGCAAAAAACTGACACTCATTTCCCTACACGATGTTTAGATTTTTTTTTTTTTATGTGACCACTTAATTCTCTCTGAAACTCATCAGCCTACATTTAACTGCCTGTTTAATCATGCAAAACATGTAGCTCTGCTCCATCACAGAGTTCTATCGGACAAACGTGCCTGGCAGCCATCCCTCACCCACACCAGGCCAACAGAGAGGTCTCTTTTAACACTATTATTACTTTTTAAAATCTTTTAAAGCTGCTCTGATTAAGATTTTATGCGAATGAATATTTCACTGCACACTAGACTTAGGCATTTGTAGAGAGAGAGAGTAATTGGAAGAGGTTTGAGGGATACTAAAAAAAAAAGTTGGAGATATTGAAATGCATGAGGAGTCATCCCAGTTTCCTTCCCGGTGCCCAGTTTCCAGAGTCTCTTATGCTCCACCACCTCACTCTCTGGTCTATCGCAAATCGAAGGACAGCGTGCGAGTATCCAGTCCTGTCATGCAATGTTGTGTCAGTGGAGATGTGCGTCAGGAAGCGCTGATTCATGATGGGTGTGTGGTGAGAATGGCGAGTGATGAGTTGTTACTGTAGGCGCTGTCACAAAATGTTCCGTCTCAAGCCCTCCCAATGGATCAGTCTATTCGTTCTACAAGTCTTGGGAGACTCAGTAGAGGAATCCTCCACTCTACCACCACCACCACCACCACCAGTGTGCCTGGCATGCATACGCGTATCAGTGATGTGAAGAGGCATTCATTGACAAACAGGATGCTTAAAGAGTCAGCCCAGACTGTACATGAGAGGAATAGAGAGACAATAATACAAGTGTGAAATGATGCCACAGTACAGATATTAAATGAGCATGAGTGACGTCCCCATAGACAGCAGCTATCAGGAAAGACAGAAAGAGCAAGAATGCTTCCTCAGCAGCCCTATTCTCAATTATCTGCTGTTCAGCGAAGGCGATGACGGATTGTGTTTGGGAAGAAGAAAAAAAAAAACTCTTTGTGGACTCATAGTTTAGCTGAAATCGTATAGTCCAGAGAGTCATTAATCCATCTCAGAGTAGCAGCCCATCGAGCTCCTCCAGCAAAATGCGTGATCGAGCAATAGACAGAGCAGCAGAGATAAAGCAGCAGAGTGCAGATCTGATTAGGCTGCTGTCTCTGCACACTCCACGGGGATTAAGCACAACAGTTCCTTGTTAGACCTCCCTACTTTGTTTCATAAAGCACATTTGCCATTAGCAAAAAGAATAATGTGGGAGAAAATCACAACCCCACTCACTAATTAACACTCCTGCACGGCCACACAATCGCATTCACGTATTAATATGCAGTTAATGTGCTACTGGTGCTGGATAAATAACATCACATATATCATGCATTATTCTTGCTGTAATACGAGACCCTTAAAAAGCAGAACAAATGAAGTGCTTATTTATGAGTCTTGGTTGGGTACAAAATGTTCAAAATGTTACATTCTGTAGCCACAAGTATCTACATTTGCATGCTTAAAGTGTCATTAGCATTTTTATATAAGCTTTGCCCTAAAAGATGTCCTGAGCAACCAGAGAACAAAGCTCTGTGTGCAAACACACAAAGACACACATGTATCATAATAGCTTTGTGCTTAACATATTAATGTTGTTTTTGTTAGACTTATTTCTCTAAAGAAATGTTCTCTATTTCCTGCTGTTTACCTTTATCTCCCTAAAAGTAAACACTTTTTGATTTTCCCCTTAATTTTGCTCCCTTAGCTTAAAAAAAACAAACAAAAAAAACTCACACATGTTCAGCATGTTTTTAAATGCCAGTTCTTTACAACTAATGGAAATATTCTCAGTGTATCATGCATATTGTTATGCGACAATACAAGAGGTTGGAGTAAGTCCTCTGAGCAGCGTTAATTCTTTAGGGCAGCCTGAGCACTACACCACATCCCTATCGGAAAGTGACGAGACGAGGGGCTAGCTGGTTAGCATGCCAACCTCAGTACAAGAAACGTGATAGAACCAGAAGCAAAACATTGGTGTTGCTTTCCAGTGCTGGAGACAGCTCTTGGCAAGTAAAGGAATGAGGTTTGATGCTGAACTCGTAACATTAAGTAAACACCTGTTAATGCTAACGTTGACCATATAGCAAAACTTACAAATAGCTTCTTTAAAACTTGTAATACAACTTTAACATCAAATGATAAAGTCAATATGAAACTTGTTAACAAACAGTTGCCTATGTACACGCTAAGCAGATATGGAGCAATATTAGTTGCATTTTTGGCCACCCCAATATTGTAAATTTAATATTCACTCTCCTTTCAGCTCTTTTCTGCCTCTGGGCTTTCTTGGCTCTAGCCACCAAATGCTTCACCGGGTTCACCAGCTAGTTGCTAACCTTGTCTGTCTACTGTTGGATGCTAGGCAGGCAGCGTGCAGTGGGTTTGCAGTATGGTATCATAGTTCAAATCTGTATCCAGAGTTTTACTGAACACAGTCATGGCTGATACTGTAAGTTTTTAGTAATTGCCTTGTGTGCTTCATATTCTGCATAGGAAAATATATTAATCATGAATCTATATAAATCAGATAATAAAAATGATTTGTATTTGAACACACACAAAAATCACACAAAAGTCTAAACTGAATCTTTATAAAAGCTCTGTAACTGTTAATGTAGAAATAGAGCAGGAGGTTTTAACAATGGTAAATGATAAGGCAGAACTGCATACTGATTGATTTTCACTTTAAAAAATCTGTACAAGGAAGGAAGCCAAGATGAAATATACAAATACAAAATTCTTATCTGTTATCTGTTTATATGTATTAATATTCATCTACATCCCTATTGAAAACAGCTGACTGCTGTAGCCGATAACAACTCTATGACAACGGTGAGACTGAACCAGAACAGTAAGGTTGCGGACCAGAAAACCAAAGCAGTGAGCTGAAATATAACAGTGTAGAGCTTAGGGGAAGTGGGTGATATTTCTCTGTGAGCTCATCCCTACAAGCGATCCCTTGCATTATACCTAGTCATTTGATCTGTTGTTAATATAAAGAATATTGATTAAAGCAGCTTTAAAATAAAGTTCTATAGCATTAGATTCACTCGGGTCAAATTTATTAGTAGCTTATTGGGCGAGGACAAATGTTCTCGCAGACAAATCTGAAATTATTTTCATTTTTTCCAAATAAAGTCCTCTCTAAGCTTTTCAAGTAGATTGATAGTATGTGGTGTGCTGAGCTGTGCTTTTCTTTGAGGACTAAGACTTCTTCAAGAAGCTTTTTAATTGATGGAATCTGTCCTGTCAGATTTTATGGCTTTTCCATCACTCACTCCTTTTCAGGCTTCACTTTATCTTCTTTTTTTTCCTCCCTGCAACACCTTTCTCTCTGTCCCTGCCAAATTCTCTTTTTAGACTCAGCTCAACTTGAGCCTCAAAGAAAAGAAAATCTCCTCCCCTTTCAAAGCGGGAAAATCCTCTTGTCACACATGAAAGAAGTGTGTCGACTTGACGGGTGATTGAGTGATAAGTCCTCATCTGACCATAAAACAGTGGCTTGGTGATTTTCAAATGCGCAGTGTGGAATATGGGGTGTAATATTTCAGGCCAGCCACCTACTGTAGGAGAAGGACACATGATGATACAGTACAATATACCCAAATGATAACTTATCTTCTGTCACATTTCCTCCCTCAGTGCAGCCCTCATCTGTATTTCTTATTCTCTGTCTTCAAGATGAGGAACTAGCGGCGCCTCATACTGACATTCCTGAGCAGTAACCCTCGCTGTAATATTCTAATCTTTCAAGATGAAGCTGTATTTAGTTTCTGAATGAATCATTTTCTTTATGGGCCTCTGCTCCCTCTCTCTCTCTTGTTCCACTTCAAAATCTCAGATCTTTTCTCTCAGATCTTTCTGCTTTCCCCTCTCTTATCCTCAGCTGTCTTTCTTCTTGTCCTCCCCCACTGTCTGTCTTCTTCTCCTGTTCCTTGATTGGAGAGGTTTGCGTACACAGTATAAATAAATTACTGCGAATAACCAGGTTATAGGATAATAGTTTGATTGAATCATTTATGTGGTTTACAGTAACTCAGCTTCAGCAGTAATATCATTTGTTTGATAATCAGGGTAATATTGAGGACGTGTTGTAGCTACGGGAAACACCTTATTAGCACTGCAAAAAATAATAAATAATAAACAAGTGAGTAGGTGAGTGTGCAGAATCAAATCAGTGGAAGTAATCAGTCTAAGGTGTATACAGTACATGCCACATCCCACAGCTCCAGACTACAATTAAAAAGACTGATGATGAATCTTGGCCTGGTAATTGGGTTATGCTTTCTCAGATTTATGACATAATGTGACTAACATAACCCCTGTAAGGTGTTTACATGAAAGTTTTAATAATCAGAGTACTGCCTTAATCCTGCCATAATCAAATTATATTTATGCACGTAAGCACCCTGAATGAAATCTCTCCCCTCTCTCCACTGTTTTCTTTCTCATCTCCCTCTACAAGATTTGCCTATTCCACTAATATCCCTATTTTTTTCTTTTGCAATTTTGACATTTACAACTAAGAGACAGGGATTTCAATTTCATAGCAATCCGCACTTTTCTTTTTCCTTTTTTCCCCACCCTCCTGTAAAGTGTGAAATCCTGTTTGTTAATTGATTGATTTCAATTCAAATCTCAGAGCGGAATGATTATGCAGTAACTCTCTGTGGTGTGTGTGTGAGTGTGTGTTTGTGTATCTGACACCGTGTCATCTGTGCATCTGTGTGTGTAAAAGAGAGATAAGGAGAGTAGAGAAGAGGAGGAGGAGGGAGGGAAAAAAAGTGAGCACACACATGGGTGCATCACTTAAAGTCTGTGTTGTTGCTCACCTCATTAAATTTGAGAGAGACAGAGCATGAGAGTGTGAGTGTGTGTGTGCGATAAGTCTCAATAAATCTCTCGTAACTGTGTGCAGTGATCAAACCTGCAGCGGTGTTTGTGCAATGAGTGGCCATACTCAAAGTGCTGCATCCGGCTGTGCTGTCACACAGAGCAGAATGACAATCCTACCAAGCCATAACGCTGAACTCCCTGAAACTGACGTGATTCAAAATGACAGGGTGATGCACACAACTGTGCGCCGAGACACGCACTGTGCCCTCGCTGCTCTCGTGTAAAACAAAGCGGTAAATATGCAGGAATTGACACATGCATCCATCCACATACCTGTAGATGATGCAGGCGCAGTCCCTGCAGGTCCCACAGTTCTCAATGTCCTGTCCGGTCCTGTAGGAATGTCTTCTGTTGAAAAGCACAGAAATGACATATCAGGGGTAAAAGAGTGATGTTATGTGTGTGTGTGTTTGTGCGAGCCCACAAAGACATATTCAGGTTATCTTCTCCCTTGCTGAGCCAAATTTCTGGCACACACATCCCTGCAAATATACCAATCTCCTCTCTGAAATCACCCCTGATCATTTTTTAATGAACGATACCCCTTCCAACAGGCGCAGGCTGTTACGTAAACCATGAGTCACTATATCACTCCAGGCATAAAATAATGCTTATGAGGTAAAAGTCAAGTCTGCATGCATTAGACTTAGCCCCATCACTGATTTCTTATACTGGAACACACAAGATATGTCACTTTGTGAGATGGAAGATCATGCAGTCACATGTTCAGATGCCTGCAAAGCATAGTTTTGGCATTAGTGTTAACAGTGTGATTTGGATTACACTTCTCAGATATCAGTCAAGCCTTTCCATGGATTCATAGACACACATCTATCCGTGTCTGTCGCTTCCTATCCAAGAGTTTTCTTGTCCCCACATCATGTACTATTTTGGTGTGATAAGGAGGGAGGAATTACTAAGCAGCTTACAATGTAGGAAGCAGATTAATTAAAGACTTGATGAGAATGGTAAAGGGTTTACACTAAGAGGCGTGGAGCATCTGAATCCACCAACATGATGACAGGCGAGCGCTGATTTCTATCTGCCCCCCGCCCCAGTCTGCCACATGCATACATACATGAGGAAAGAGCAGCTGCAAAATAGGTGCTACCAATCACCCAAAAAGTCTCCCTTTGGTCTGATGTGAAATACATTTTTTAGTGTATCGAAAGTTGAGACTACCACGACTGACATGAGACTTCGTAAAAAACAACTACAGACGCCTCCCTGCCTTCTGCCTTGCTTTAAATCTGGTGATCCCTTTTCTCTTTCTTTTGTTCAGCCTGCTGTTTTAGCCACACCTGTCTCTTTTTCCCTTCTCTTTTCTTACCAAATTTACATTGTGTTCTGTCCACACTGCTTTGTTGCCAAAGTCTTTACAACGCTTACAATGCTGGGATTGGCTATAAATAGTGAAGCTGCATCACAGCGAAGCTTAGGCAACAACAACCATCTATCTGTAATATTCACAGCACATGATGCAGGGAGGTTATTACTGCTGGGTTGTGGATATTCCCTTTTTGGTGAAGAATAATCTGCCTTCAACAACCCACTTGCTTACTCCATTCCAGGACAGAGGAGACAGTATTTTAGTGCAAAGCTATGGTCACATTATCATGTCTGCCCCTCATTTGTTTTCGTGCGGAGAGAATCTGAATCTTACTCGAGAAATTAACTGTCTGGGAATAAAACAGCAGGCACTTAGGCTACATGCTGACATTTACTTTCCAGGTCTCCGAAATACCAGGCACTCATAATTTACGTACTCCCTGTGTTTGTTCTGCTCCCCTTCCCTGCTATCTATCTATCTATCTATCTAAGCATTTAAATTCAGTAAAAAGAAGAAGACTGAATGTTAAAGTTGGCCACAGGTTACCAGATGGTTTTTCACACTACACTCGGCCCTGGGCTGAGTGAGCCCCCGTTAGCCCTGGGTTTACAGCTCCATTAGCCCGAGGCTCCCAGTCATTTCACATTTACAACTTCAAATGTGGGATAGCTCCTCTTTTGGCTCAGGGCTTTCACACTACATTTAAACTCAGGCGAACCCCTCTCAAAACCCTCTTGATTTAACCCCGGGCTATGCAACATTTCACACAAATATTAACACTACCTTTGAACACCACCTTGGACATGTGGTGCAAAGAGCAATACTGTGATTCAGGGTCATCTGCACTACAATGTGGAATACAACTGAATACCTGGGATACATTTCTAACTGTTTGAATGTTAAATGTGGTTCAAGTTGGTAGTCACACACAAACCATAGTCAATACATGTGAAGCCTCATACTAAACAGCACTCCAGAGCAGGGTTATTCTTGACTTTTCAAGGTTAGCACCACAACATATTGTGCTCTGATTTTTCAATTGACAGTCTCTAGCTACTTGGAAAACTGCCCTGCATTTAACAACACAACATTTTTTTTCAGATACTGATGAGACAATGAAATATGAGTAGTAGAGCCATGTGTTTGAAGGCAAAATACTGCACAGCATTTTAGAATACTGTGAGACAGTATTTTGCAATGCATTTAGGTAAACAATAGAAACAGGACAATCAAGTTACAAAGTATCCTACTAGGAATGTGTGATTGTATATATGATGTCATTAATATAAACTGAATTGTTGTATTTGTTGTATGTATAAATATGGACTTAGCAGGAAGCTAAACTAAGCTAGCCTTTCTAAAGATTTTGGGTTAAGATCAGCCCAGGGTTAATAAAAGGCAAGTGTGAAAAGCCTTCAGAGCAGCTAATGTCAGCAGTTGTCTGTTTATTATCTCAGAATCATAGGACAGGCAACAGCCTGGCAAAAGGTCTGATCGAGCTCAAAACATTGTTGATGAAAATAGATCTGTGGTTTGGAGACAGTGTGGAGGCATTACCTTTTCATTCTTATAATGTTAAGTGTCCTACTGAAGTGAAATATTGCCTCACCCATCTCTTTCGGCTTCCTTCTTCTCAAGGTCTTGAATAACATCCAGCAGGACCTTAATGGTGTTCTGGCTGGTCTCCAGGACCCCCTCCAAGCTGTGGAGCTGATTCTGCAGGCTACGAATATCATGCAGGGGTCCGTTGGGACTCAGGAGCTTTTCTGTCACTCTGGACGGGTCCAATTTACACCTGGCCCCAGACACTAACCCTCCCAGAATTTCCTGGACCTGTCTTAGTGTGTCAGCCTGGGTGGCAGTAAGGGGCCCAGCTGTGGACCGCTCCCCGGAAGCAGAGCAGCCCCTGGCTCCAGAGCAACCCTGCTGGTTGGGGGGGAGAGGGTGTTGGCTGTTGGGAGTGTTGGGTCTGGCGTTGGCTCCTGAGCAGAGCATTTTGTGTAGTGCCCCAAGCTGAGCCTGGGCTGAGCTGAGACAGCTGGGCTTAAAACAGGCCTTGGCAGGAGAGGATGAGGAGGACTGCTTCTCTCCCTTCATCACAGCAACTGGCGGGGTTTGAGCTCTGTGCTTCAGAGAGCTGGCTCTCTCACAGAGCTTGGGTGAGTCTGTACATTTTATATCTTCCTTTTTCTCCTTCTCCCTGTCTTTATCTTTCTCGCTGGCCTTGCTGTCTGCCCTGAGCATGGGTGTTCGGATTGCAGGACCTGGCGGATCAGTTCCCTTTTTGCGAGGCGTGTAGGGCGGAGGCGGCGGGGGAGGAGGTGGAAGTCGAATGCCCCTCTTATCCTGAGCATTGTAGGGGGCCTGAGAGGGGGGGGGTGTATGGTGGCGCAGCACGAAACGTGGAAGAGTACAGAGGAACAGCTTTAGTTGGCGTTGTGCACAGTTGCATGTTTGGAAGAGTGGACGCGTATGTTTTCACAAGTGGAGGCGGAGAAGTGCAAGATTTTAGGTTTGGGACTTGGGGGGAGTAGGGAGTTATACCTGTGCTGGCAGCAGAGGTATTTTGCAGAGCTTGGCACGGGATGTTGCAATGAGATACTGTCTGTATGAGAGTCGCATAAGACGGCGAAGTAGAATTGGGGTGAGGGGCATGGGGACCAACTGGGTGTGTGGTAGTGTAATATGATATGGAGGTGCAAGACAGGGCGGTTTGAGTTACAAATGTACATGGTGCTAGATTTGCAGGAGGTGTAGCACTTGATGCATTGTGTTGTGGTTGATGTGTTATGTTTGGGGCAGCAGTTGGATGTCTGTTGGGGTCAAAGGGAGTTATAGTGGGGGTTATAGTTGGGGTAGGGGTAGAACAGGTTAAAGGAGCAGATGATACAATGTTTGAGATAGGAGAGGTGCAGTTTTGAGTGGAGCATGGTGGTGCAGCTGAGGGAGGACTGGAGCAGACAACGGCTGTGCTGGGGGTTGTCGGTGGCGACACAACGGTATAATAGGGGATAGGGTGTTGGACAACAGTAGGTGCAGAAGTGGAGCAAGGGATGGGCAGTGCTGTGGGCGGAGGTGGGGTGGTGCAAGCTGGCTTGGTTGGAGAGGAGCAAGGTGGCTTAGAGCTGTGTTCAGGGGTCTGTGTTGGTGCACTTGTAGGAGGGGGAGAGGTAGAGTAAGGCACAGTAGTTATTTGGGTGGTGGGAGGGTCTTGAGTTGCAGTTGGGGATACAGGACTCTCAGATTGAGTTTGCACTGGGCTGGGTGATACTGTCAGAGGTGAGGAAGCACATGGGCTGCAAATTTGTGTTTGGGTAGTGCAAGGTTGATTATTCGGGGTCGAGTGACTGGGAGAGTCTGTTTGTATTTGAGTGGTGCACTGTTCAGCTTTCGGATGTACGGCTGGACAAGAGTTGGCGATTTGAATTTGGGTTGTGCATTGTTTGTCACTTGAAGGTGGAGACGGATGTTGGCTCTCAGTTTGACTTTGGGCGGTGCAGTACTTTGAATTTTGAGGTGGGGAAGGGCTCTCGGTTTGAACTTGAGTGGTGCAAAGTTTGGTATTTGTGGAGGGCGGGGATGGACTGGGGCTTTCAGTCTGAGTGGGTGTTGTGCAGTAGTGCACTTCCTTCCCAGGATCGCTTGTTGTCCTGTTCAGCCGCTTTCTCCTCCTGACCACAGAGGGAGTGCTGCTTCCCTGCCGCTTGGGGCCATCACGGCAGGATACAGAGGAACAGTGACATGGCTCAGTGCTGTGAAGGACTGAAGGGGGGCAGCTGTGCCTTGAGTTTTTTACCACACTAACAGCTGATTTAATGTCTGTCCTGGAGGCTTTAGACCTCCTTTCCACCACAGTTCGATCCCCAGGCCCAGGAGGACCATTCTGGTCCTTGGACCCAGGCAGCGGCACATGGTTGTGCGTAAGATACTCATCTTGAGAGTCATGTTCGTCATCCCCATCCACGCCAACTGAGTCTCCGAGGCTGTGGCTACGTGTGTGGGTGGAAGAGAGGGACTGGGGCTTTTTCAGGCATGGGGAGGTCTGGATGGCTGTGCTGGTGCTTGTACTGGGCCTGCGTGTCATTGGCAAGGTTAGGGAGTTAGTCTGTGGTGGAGCCCAGCATCGACGGGTAGGACCTGGCGTCAGCGGATGAGGAGGGGCCCTGGCTAAGAAAGCAGCCACCACTTCTATTGTACTCGCCATGTCCCCACGCACAGCCCCCACCACAGAGGTTTGGCCGGGCAGACCGTCGGTCCGTGGTCCATCCCTGTCGGTCCATGGCTTGGGGGACCTGCTGCTGTGTTTACGAAGAGGATGTGGGCTGTCACAATCTGTGGCAGGCCTCTGATGGCTATTGTTTTCTCCCGTCCCACTGTTGCCGCTGCTGCTGCTGCCATCCTCCAGGTCTTTAAAGCGGACCTGGTGGGTACGGTTTCGGCGCCGCTTGAGGCGGCTCTCAATATCTGGCGAGTCTCGATTGAGCAGCACAGAGCGCACAGTCATTGTCCCGGGCAGCTTGTCCGCCAAGGTGCTCTTGCCGTTGGATTGGCCTGTGAGCAAGTGGTTGGGCTCTTTGCTCACCATTTCTCTTGTCTCTCTCGCTCCCCCAACATCCACAGGCTCTGCAGGCAGTTTGATGTGGTGAAAGCCTAGTTGTGTTAGAGTCTCAACAAGGAAAGTGGCCTCTCCTTCTCTATATATTTACCATAGCTGTTAGAGATCTGTACAATTGATTGACTGAGTTCCAGTGTCATCACAGAGCAGACTGGGAATACAGCTGTCTCTATAGGACTGTGTGCAGCTGCTCAGGTTAACTCAGATCTATACACAAAGGACTTCCTTATCAACTAAGATTGTCCTTAAGAAAGCATAGATGACCATGTTCACAGTTCAACGTGTAGTAATATCAAGCACATCAAGTAAAAACTGAGTATAGATCACTGTGATAAATGCTAACCCAAAGAACCTTATGGGTCTTTACCATTGCACTCATACAAAAATAAATATATGCAGCATCAAATATTCTTTAAAATGAGCATGTGAGAAGTGTCCATACAGTTCCATGTCTTCCAAAGTTGTGCACTTTAGCTCCTTAGTCCCATTTCTCTTCAGCTTCCCAGGGAGAAGAACTCTTGATGAGGCCGGAGAAGTAACCGGCAAATAAACACAAACGAAGGGAATGCAACCTGTCCATCCTCTCTGTCTCCATTACATTAGCTTGTCTACTTGGCGTCTCCTCCTGGTCTACCTGCTTTGTCCCCTGGGCCCTCAGGAGATTGGATGGCCAAAGCATGGAACGGGCCTGCGTGCTTCCCCATAATGACCTATCCCTTCTAACTTTCTTTAGTCCTCCCTCCCTTCCTTTTGATTTGATCACTCTTCTCCCTCTGTTTCTTCCTTTCGCAGCTCTCCTCTCAGTGACTCACTCTCTCATGGTTGAAGACGCCATGAGCTCCTGAAGACAGAAGAGAGACAAAGAGAAAGAAGAGGAGTAAGAGACTGTAATTGTTTCCTATATTATTGCATTTCCATCGAAAACACAATGTGCTTGTTCCTCGGGATAATGAAGGAGATATAAGATAGGCAGCTACTTTAAAAATGCATGAGAACGGGGTCAACCCTGAGTGGAGAGAGAAGACATCACTTCAGAAAAAGTAATGAAAGGATGGAGGCGGCGAAAGAAAAGCACAGTATAGGAAAAACATGAGGTATATCATCAGCAATAGAAAAATATCCATCCAAGAACAAGAGAAAAGAGATTGTAATTAAGGCCCATTCACACTGGCTGAAGGGAATACTTATGGTTTTTGCCTATTTGATATTATTCTCTCTGCGATTCCCTTTGTTTTGTATGTATGCATGTAGGTATTAACACTATTATGAAAAGTAGATGTACTGCAGTAGCAGCAGCAGCAGTACTGGTGGTACTCAGTATGATTCCTGCTCATGGGCACTCAGTGCGACTTATTTTATTCCTCATATGCGCGTGTCTTACAGATTTTTCTTTTCCTCCATGTTTAACAGTCTGTGGCCCTGTTATCAGTCCTTGATGATCTGCCATGGTGACATCCTCTCTGATTCATCTGGTCACTGTGTGACAGTCTGTCCGCCATGCTGTAGTTAGTAGTATGTTCTCGTCACTGCAATTCTGCGCTCTGTTTTTGACGATCTATGGCCTTGATACGTATATATATCATTTCCATTTCCTGTCTGTGCCACTGGCAGTCAGGAGTGATGCTGTCATTTGCCTTACACGATCTATGGATCTGTGCCTTGTTATCTCCCCGTGATAGCCTCTGACATTGACAGGCCCGGGCTAATTCTGTGCCCAAGTGTGACTGGCCGTTACTCTGTTTCAACCCCCCACCCCTCTCTCTCTCTTCTGTGGGAGGGGTAATTAGTGACTCCTTCACAGCTCCCAGGTTATTTAGGGAGAGAGATACCCGAGGGGCTGCCACTTTTATTTACGTCCACTGTTTTCTCTGTTTCTCTCTCCAGCTCTGAAGAGGAGGATCTTTGTCACAACCGTGCCCCCACCGTCAGCCCCTTTAAAAACACGGTTATTAGGATTAATTATGATTAAAGTCATGGCAGACAGAGCCTTGAGGGGAAATATCAACCGTACACACTAGTATATACTAGACTATATTAATGGATTTAGAAACAAACCATGGGATTCCTTCTCATTTTACTTTCTTATCACTGCAGTGTATACAGATGAGCTGCTTAACTATGATTCACACAGAGGACCAAATCACTCTGGGTAATAGTACACATTCACTCAGGCAGAGGAATGAATCCTGCTCTACAGAGGCTATAGGAAACAAAAGCAAAGGCACATCTATAGCATATTATTGACCCGTTTTGATCCATGCTGTCCATTTGACCTTGATGGGGATTTTCTTTCTTAATTCTCACTGGATAAAATCATGTTTCCATTCTGTCAGCCTTCGTACCTAGCTCTTGTAAAAAACACTTTACTTTCAGCCTTAACCTGGACAGATTTTCCTCTGAGTTTCATCTACCCGTTGCAAGACCATTACCCTCACTCATCCTATGGGGCGTCATCCTGATCCTGCCTTCTCTCTATCTTTCTTCTATCTGGTCCCTCTCTTTTTTTTCCCCTTTCCACCCGTCACTCGAATCCTTTTTCCTTCCTTCTTCCCTCCACCACCACCACCACTTACTACGCTGCAATCCCTCCCGCTGCCTTCTTTTTTGTCTCATGTCCCCCGCCTCCCTCTCGATCTGCAAACTACCCTGGGATCAGAATTTACGCTGACACTTTAATGAATCCAGGCCCGCTTAATGCTGCGCAGGCTTGCTCCTGTTGGGTGAGGCCAGCCCTTTCCCACATGTGACATTTTCATGTTGAGCTTTATTGGCAGACAAGAGATAAATCACCAGGCAGAAGGAGGAAGGTGTGCAACGGCATAATGCCAGCAAGGGTCATAACTCTTTGCGGTTATTATTTAAGATTTACTACAGCCCTCTTACTAGCTGCCTACCTCTCTGAGAAGGCTTTACTGTGAGTATAGGCCTCTATCCTCTTTCCTGTGTGTGTGGCGTTATGACTGTGTACGTGTGAGTGTGTGATGATAATGCTAAGGTCACATCTGATCTACTAAGCTGTGCTGACTCTGAGAAACATATCTGATGCATTCAAAATTGAAGAGGCCAAGGCTCTGGTTGCGCAGATCTAATAATATTCTGAGCCAGAGTATTTCAGGGATGTTGAGAATTGCATCCATGCCAATAACACACCTTTGGGTCTCACTGTGCTGAGGAGGTGGAAGGTGCTGTGGATTGAATTGTTACGTAAAGGCATGTCAGATCGGATTGTCTAGGCACGCTTAAATTTGTCAGACAGGACTGAGATGAAGAGGAGGCACAGAGAGGAAGAGGAAGGAGAGGAGGTAGACATGCTTGGTTATATTTAGAGATGCTATGAGACACATAGCAAACTGAGTAGGAAGGAATCTGAATAAGTAGGAGGGAGAAGGGGCGGTGGGAGACAGACAGAGAGAGGTAGGGGGACAGGGAGCAAAGCAGGAGGGAACAACCCCTGGCAGCAGAGGAAATGTCATGGTTAGGGTTCAGTGAAGTGGTAAATCAGGAGCATCAGCGTGTCAGGGCATTTAAGGGGGAACTGGAGAGGAACTAAGAAAAGCTATATGATCAGTTATTGGTCCTGTGAGAGCAAAGAAGGGTAAGAGTAATACCTGTGCTCTGTCAGAGGAATTCACAACACAGTCAGCTCGCAGAACAGATGCAAAATGCATAAGCCTTTGTGGTGTTTGCGTTCTTGTCCAAAGAGATCTCGAATTCAAGAGCAACTCCTTGTGAGTTGCCTGTGGACGAATTACCTTACATTTGTTAGGTAAGCGCTGTGAGCAGCATGGCGCAGCACGGTACTGTCTGAAACAGGAGGATGTTTCATTTTATTTGATACAATAAAAACGAACAAGCACATTTTAAAAAATGCAGATGTAAGCCCATAGAGAACTTTGCAGGCACAAAGATTTGTATGTAAATGAATCCAAATGCATACATAAGCAATGCTAAAGCAGAAGTCAAACACAATGTGAAATTATGATGCTTTAATACACTATAAGAAAAGAGTAAAGGAATATAATGTAAGTATCCTCTTCACTGATCTTGAGGAGAAAAAAATGACAGATGAAATCTAAAGCCTGAGTGTGCTGAACAGCAAATTAAATTACACAAACAAACACAAATGAAATTACAATTCTTAATTCATCATATATCCGAGGCAACACGGTGAATGCAACCATTGTCATTCCTGTCAGATGCTTGTGTAATAGCAGCAAGATGCAAACGCTAGTTTGTTTGTTTACGACTGTGTACTGGCATCCAATTTGGCCAGTTACAGTCAGACATTGCTGCAAGAGCCATATTTCACCAGGCACTGGCTGCAGCAGAAGTTTTACATAATCAACGTCTACAAACAGAGAGCTTGGAAGTTTCTGGCATTTTTTTCCCCTCCTGTCATCAAAATAAAGATATTGCCCAAGAGGTAGCCATCATTGCTGAGCGAACAAGGAAGTACTGTAGAGTGAACTTGGCCTCTGCATTTCAACTGTTACCTTCTACTGCTACTTGCTACCACCTCCCCATGCATCCTCCCCGCTGCATTACTCCCAATGTCAGGGTAGTTCACAGTGTGTAAGGGGAGAACCAAGAATTCAAATAAATACTTACAGTCACGTGGTACATATGAAGTGCATGTGTGACAATATAACTAAATACAATGTGCAGGAAAACAGTTATTGAACAAAACTAATACTTTCAGTTGTCCCTGTCCCCCACCCTCCCAGCCCCATACCCCCCATCCCCTCACCTCCACCCTAAAAGGACCTCAAGTAAGTGGTTACACATATGATCTGATCTTCATAAATGCAGCCTCCCAGAATTCAATGTCGGTAGTTTTTATCACCATCATCAATTTTTGCTGCACAAGCCTTCAAGAGATACTAATGCTCTTATTTATGTAGCGACGCAGGAAGCAAATATTTCAAGGTTAAACATCACTTTCACAGTCGCACATACATACACAAATGTTAGCTTGCAGAGTCACTGGCCAGCTCATTACTAAAGAGGACAGTGCGGCCACCCTGCTTGTTCCAGTTTCCTTGAAGGATGGCCGGATTACTTCTAACTTCCAGAGTGTGAGTGCCAGAAATGATTTGTTCCATCTGTCCTCCTCTGACCAAAATCCTCTGCCTAATATGAAATCCCTATATGTAGGCCAATGGATTGTGATAAGCATACTTAGCCAACTGTGAGCAAATTTGAGGATGTTTGGATATCTGTGAAAGAAAGCCAGAGTAAACATTGTTTTCTTTCGTGCACTCATTCTGCCGCCTAATTGGCTTGTTTCTCTGGCTGGTTAGTTCTTTTGTGCTCCAGCTTTTGTGTCTCTCCTCTCCACTCTGCCACAGGACTCAGAGAGGTTAAATGTTCCAAACGTCTCTGTGTGAATTATCAGCGGCAAAGCAGAACAGGTGGCATGACTGACATGTCCAGTGCACAGCTGCATGCTACATGTAGGTACACAGAGCGTGGTCCGGTCCCTGGGGGGGGGGGGGGTTACTCTGTGCTGGGCTGTCGTGCTGCAGTGTCCCCTGTCTAAACTAATGTCCCAAGAGTACATCATAGCGTGTTACCTATGAAGCCAAATCGCTGTCAGTCCAGCGAAACACACCTGGCCAGCAGACAGACAGATTATCAGAGCGTGGAAAATGAAAATGAAAGTAAAGGAATTGAGAGAGGAGCACATTCACTTCTGTTAGGTAAAGAGAGAAAATTAAGTGGCAGAGACAGGCGGCAGATTTAGAAGCAATGTGAGAAAAGGATTAAGTGGTAGACAGAAAAGAGGAGGCTGGGAGATGGAGATAGCTGACCCCTTAAAAGACACACTGATGAGATAAGATAAAAGGGAAAGATACTGTAGTGTGGAGCAGAGAGAGCGAGAGAACAAGTGAAAAGAGTTGTGTGTGACGACAGGCAGGATTAACAGCACAGTGTTTCCTCACACAGCAGTGAGGTGTGTGTGTGTGTGCTCGCAAGTGTGCACCTGTGCATGGTGAATGCATGCACGCATGACAGAGTGCAAGTGCAATTACATTTGTATCCTGCATGTAAATGACACGATTAGCGAGAGATCTCTATCACTATCACTCCTAAATGTATGATCATAATGTTAAAGCACATTAATATTTACTGAGATGCCTTAACAATTTCACACATCGCTTACAGAATCTGCAAAATTAAATGCTCGTGTAGCCAGAGTAGCATGCACTGGACACACACACACACACACACACAGATCCATACAAATGGAATTCCCTCACACAGTGCCTCCTCCTCCTCAAACTTTCTGCGTACACCCCCCACCACACACACACACACACACACACACACACACACATACACAGTCCTGCTCATGACAAATATGCAATGAAAGCACGCTGCTGGAATCTGCAAAGCTACATCACTGACAGACCAATCTAAGCTCCTCACTCTTTAAAGCTTCTCATAAAGCTGCACAATCTCGGAAAATAACTCCCACACCTGCAGTAAAGCAAATCCCGGTATCCAAACACACACACGCACGCGCATGCACACACACATACACACTCACACACAATCCAATTTCACAAACACAAGCGCACTATGAGCACATGAACACACCCCCATTGTCAGAGTAAATATGTGCACATACACACACACACCTGCCAAACACATAAACAAAATGTATGCATGCGCACGTGTGTGCACGCATGCAGGGACATACACTGGCTTTCTTTACATTGTGCAATTCAGTAAAGATGTTAAAAAAAAAAAAGAAAGAGCCAAAACAAAACATTAAGTAAAAAGATAGAAATGTCCTAAGCACAAAATAAAAACAGATACTTGTGTGAGGCTCTGATCTTTCTCACTTCGTTATCTCTATGGTGATGCTGAGAGAAGGCTGACGGGGAGATTGCTGTACTATCTTCCATCAGGACACAGAACTGAGTCACACATACCACATCTCTCTCTTCCTGTTTCCCTCTCTGTTGTTTCTTTCTCCTCACAAACGCTCGCTCCTCTACTCCGCTGCTCCTTCACGTCTCTTCCTCCCATTCTTCCATCTCTCTGACGTTCATGTTTGCCTTTATTCCCACCTCTCTGTCACTGCTGCTCAGCGCTGATCTTCGCACCGTTTCCTCTCCTCTGTGTAGAGTCCATCTGCTCCTCTCTTGTCTCCCTCTCCTCTCCTCCTCTCCTCTCTCTCCTCTCCTCTCCTCTCCTCTCCTCTCCTCTCCGGGTTGTGTCTTCTTCTATCTTGCCCTCCTCTTCCTCCGTGGATTCATGCCTTTTCACGTGGGAACCTTTTTATCCATCCCTCAGAGCTCTGAGCTCCGCTGTACCTACCTAGCTGTCTGAGTGTTTTGCGCTGCGAGTGGAAGTGAATGGACAGGAGGGGGAGCAAGAAGACAAGAGTGAGCAAACAGGCAGTTATCGTCTCAGATGCTCCTCTCAGTTCTCCCTGTCTTGTTCCTTTTTCCTCTCTCCCCCTTTGCTTACAAGGATACAGGGGCTTGCATGGCGACACAGAGAGGAGGTCATGATGGAGAGACGAAGAGAGAAAGGGGGAGAGAGGAAAAAGGAACAAGACAGGGAGAACTGAGAGGAGCATCTGAGACGATAACTGCCTGTTTGCTCACTCTTGTCTTCTTGCTCCCCCTTTCTCTCTTCGTCTCTCCATCATGACCTCCTCTCTGTGTCGCCATGCAAGCCCCTGTATCCTTGTAAGCAAAGGGAGGGGGGGGGGGGTGTGTGGGATGGAGAGTAGGAGGCAGAGAGAGGAGGAGGAGCCAGTGAGTCGGTCTAATTAAAAAGCAGAGTATGTACAGCTGCAGAGAGCAAAAAGGGAGACAGCGAGAGGAGGAGAAGGGAGGAGAGAGGGGAGCAAAGTGATCCAGGGGGCGGAACCAAGGAACCGGGAGGGGGAAGAAACAGTCAGCGGGGGGTGGAAATGAGGGGGCACGAGGTGGTCCGGGGGTGGGGGGTGGGGGGTTGATGGTGGAGGTAGAGAGCCACTACTGGTGTGAGGTGGGGAAAGGGAAAGAGCTGACAGGACACCAAGGTCAGCTGGAGAGAAACGCAGAAAGGTCATGCATAGAGAGAGGGGGGAGAGAAGGAGGGAGAAGGAGATAGGAACAGACAGGTAGAATTATTCTACAGATATCTCCCATATGAACGGGGGCAGAGCCGGGGAACCGTGACCAGCAGGATAATAGAGACACATGGACAATGGCCCTCTGAAGCAGAGGCTGATCCACAGGCAGCGAAGGTTAAACCGCTCCAGTGTTTTCAGGCCTCTCTAAATTAACATGCGTAAGTGTTGTGCATGCAAATTAAAAGGCAAAACACCAATCTGTATTAAATTAATCATGTATTTTTACTTGGGTTGTCTTTAATTCCGAGCATGGGGAAAATGTTATTTTTGTCCAGACTTGATGACTAGAATTTCTTTTTTCTTTTTTCTTTTCCTTTTTTTTTCTTATTGTTGTACATCGACCCCATCATCATTGCACTGGCTGTTGTCACCTGAGGCTGGATAGTAGAAACCACTCTATACAGAGGAGATGGGGAGATAAAATCTACATCGAAATCCCTTAAGGGCTGAGACATCTCATCCAATTTTATCAGCTCTGATCACTTATCTTGTCCTATCGCCTCTCTCTCTATCAGGCTTACATTAAAATCTCGGTGAATCTGGTTTTTACATCTCTCAGATGTTCCACTCATACACTTTCAGACTCAGTTTCTGGGAATCTTCATTTCAATGGATTTCAAATTCAGTTTCATGGAAAAAGCACAATTAATTCTTCTTACAGTATTAGGAGCTGAATGGACAGGCCACTGCAATATTGATACATCATGGGATAAAATGGAGTACATGGAAATTACATATGAAAATGGAATCAAGCCTTAAAGCTATTTAAAATATTTGATACAGTACTTGCACAACTTCACACATACACTCAATGGCCACTATATATCCATACAATCTATTGCAATTAAATAATCATTCTATCCATAAATTCTACCTTTAAAGACCTGAGAGGTGTTCCTAATTTTTTGTCCTACCTTTTTACATACTACAGGGGCAGCATAATGCAGTGCAGTACAAGACCTCTATGGTAGTGTCAAAAAGAAAAGACTTTCTAGAAGAACACTTGTATTGAATTTTGGATTGCGAACAACAACTATTTTCATTATCATTTAATCTGCTAATTATTTTTGCGATCAATTGTTAAGTCTATGAAAAATCAGAAAAATGTCAGTAAATTTTGCTGAACTGAAAGTGATGCCTTCAAATCCCCAAAGCTCCCAAATATTTTGAGAAGCTGAAATTTATTTCTTCACCATTTTTGCTTGAAAAATGACTGAAACTATTAGTCGATTATCAAATTGGATTGCATTAGTCTGTAGATGTATGCTTGATAAAGTAGCCAATATTTTACATACACATACATTTTTACATAAGCCACTACACGTGCATCTACATTTTGCATTCTATAAGAAATAAATCTTCAGAAGGTGTAAGGTGTAATGGGACCCTTCACCACTTCCACATGTGCACATATACACATACATATCTACTGACAGTTTTGTGAGATGTTAATCATCTCTGAGACTGAAAGTTCACCATGTTGAATGTTCGCATCAAACAGCAGACATACAAAGTTAGCTACTAGCTGGTGAACACTGTGGCGCATTCAGCACCTAAAATGCTTATTATTTTCCTCAGGAGTTGGTAGAGACCAAAACCAGAGCTAAAAGGGGTCTGAATATTGAACTCAGATTGGCCAGTGGTCAGAGGCAGGACTCCAAATGATTCCAACTGTAACTGTCTGCTAACAGGTTCACCATATCAATTTAAAAGGTGATGATATGTGTTCACTTGCTCCCTCTGCACTTCAGTGGCCAATAAATAGGTTATTGCAGGTTTAAGTGAAAGTAGCAATACCACACTAAAAATATACTCCATTACAAGAAAAATTCCTGCATTTATATAATTACAGACATTTTGTGAGAACATAATTAGAGAACCTTTTGTTTTTTGTGTAGAATTTATATTACTTAGTATAATGCCAACAGAAATCATGTCTAAAAATATTTTGTAGTCATCTTAATGAAACTACTTTGAAAGTTATGAGTAAATTATATATTTATCCAGAGAAGTCAGGAACAGGCCCCAGGACCTGCACCTGCAGCCGGATTGAAGCAGAGTGACGCATTGGTTGAAGGGGTGTTCAGGGTCATGTGGTGTACCGAGAGCTTTGCTGTACACGACTGCAGTGACTTTGACGTCTGTGAGAGTTAAAAGACCAGTGATGCTAGAATCACTGTGTGTCTGTGTCTGTTGGAGACTGTCAGCATGGTGAAGCAGCAGATGGAGCGGTGGAGGATAATGAAAGGAGGACAGACTCTATGAGGTTTCTGAACAGGCGGAGCGGTCTATCGGCTACAGAGAGGACCTTGAGTTTACAGACGACAAAGAGCTTCTGCTGGCAGTGTTTATAGGCGGTGTTTAGTTTATTGTCCATTATATTTTGACGATGTTTGAAGCTCACCACCATCTAAACCGTCCCACTGGTGATTATAGTGGAGTTGTGTGAGGGTCAAGGCATCTTGGGAGAGCTAAAAAGCAGTTCTTTATAGTTTTAGAGACTTGCAGGCACAGACACAGTAGCTCTCTGCACACTGCTTCGTGAAATTAAACAGAAATGAGAATGCTAATAGGCCACAATAGACCTATACTGTTGATGTTGTTGCATTTCTTAGACAGAATTCAAAAATTACTTACTGTAATGACCCTTTAAAAAGAATATTAGTTTTATCATAACAGCTTTAGAGCTGGAAATAAATCCACTGTATTTACTGATGTTGTATATTGAATATACTGCATATGCTGATAGCATTGTCATTAACACTGTAATATCTTTTTATTGGTGTCAGTGTGCATGGATCTTTGGGCTGTAGAAAATACTGACATGGACGTTTTTATAGCCATGCTAGTAACATGGCTCTAGGGATGTCAATGCCAGTCAGTCAGTCCACCACTTTAGTCCATACTGAATATCTCAGCAACTATCAGATGGCTTGCCATGAAATTTTGTACAGATATTTGTGGTCTCCAGAGGTCAATGCCAACTGATTGGTGACCACCTAACTATAACTCTAGTGCCATGGTGAGGTTGACATTTGTGAGTTCAAGAGAAATGTCTCAGCAACTGTTGGATGCTTTGTCATGAACACAGTCAGGTAGATTTGCGATAACTTCATCTGATCATCTGATTTTTCATCTAGTATCTTCTTAAGGTCAAACTTTAATGAGTCCAGTGTTTCAGTTTATGACCAAATACCTGCAAAATAGATGCAATTTATATCAGCCTCAGCTGTGCTGTCTGCTTAGTGCTAATTTGCGAATGTTAGCTTGTTAGCATGCTGAAGTAAAATGGTGGCCATGATAAACTTAACCTAACTAACAAAAATGACCTAAATTAACCTGATTAAACCTGCTAAACATCAGCAGGCTAGCATAGTCACTGAGGGCATGTTCCATGCTGGCACCATTGTGCCAAAGTACAGCCTCACAAAGCTGCCAGCATAGCTGTACTCTTATTAGGCTATTCTACAAATCAACAATGTCATGGTAAAAGTGCATGCATTGCAGTTGCTCTAATTCTCTTTTTTCTCTCCCTCTCTTTGTCTCTGGCTTTGAGTTGCCCCATGAGTCAGTTACCATCCTGTCAGGGTAAGCCCAGGAACTGTAATTATTATTTTTCAAACTAATCCAAAGGCTCCCTGCATATAGCCTATCAGATCATGTTTTCCAGAACACCACAAGTTTCACTGGCACCCATTAATCAGCCTCTGAGTCCGACTGGCTACAAAAAGTGAATTTTAAGCAGATCCTTTAATGTACGCTCAGATCAAGTCATCAATCATAGACTAATACAACGTTGTAGGATAGGGGACGTGTTTAATGGTGAGATCTAACCATGGCCATTACCTGAAAAGGTTTTATTATTTTGCTATCTCACTTTCAAGCATGATGGATGAGCAAGGTGGGCAGTCATTTGCTGGACCTGAGCACAGCTGGCATCTCCCTCTTTGATCTGAGCCGAGCTCAGGACATTGTCAAAGATCTTAAGTTCCTTTGATGGATGAGGGAACTTTCCCTGCTTTGTTTCTGGGCCGAACAGCGACTTTCTATGTCTGTCCTCTTGTCTAGAAACAAGGCTGGAGGTCAGAAGAGAAATGCTGCTTGGCAACATAATAAATGGGTGAGAAGATAGGCTGTGAAAGTAGAGAGGTTTCTGGCTGCTGCTGTATGTACCAGAAGGCACTAACGATACTTTGCATCATTCTTAATGCCTGATTTTTTTGTCTAGCTCAAATAAAACTTAGACAGTGATTTACAAAAAAGTTAAGAGGCTCTAAACCAGTTGTATTTTAATCAGCATGGAGCTATAAAGCATATGGCATCTTTTATGTTGATGCTGGTAAATAAAACAGCCTCAGGACATGAAGGTTTTTGGTTGCTCTCTCCACCAGGTGGTGATGTTGTTCTTAAAGTGCTGCATTACAATACGCTTTCCAAAAGATTCAGCAAATTAAAAAATGAGTCTGTTTACCTCAAATGCTGTTTACTCATTTGGCCCTGAATGGATTTTGTGCTCACTGGATTGTTAATTATTAATAAGTATCAGAGTAAATAAGGGTCAACACAATAAGCACCATATTTGCATGAGAGCATGGTGTCGTGCATCCTCCTGTGTTGTGCCTCTGTTTGCTCTTGGCTACATGAATGAAATGCTCCACTGAGTCTGTGCGCTGATGTCACTGATGCCAAGCGTCTTAGAGGAATGTCACAGAAATAGATGAATCATTGGCCACAGGGCTCATTCGATACAGATACAAACGGAAAAATCTGAATCATATTCTTCATGAAATTCGTCTAAAAAACTGTTTAAATATAGCACAGAGTTCTCACATGTTCTCCAGGTACGTGATGCTGATAAAGTGATGATGCAGCAGCCATGAACATCCTGATCTGCTTTGGTCCATTTCATTTGATGTTTTTAAGGCGCACATCAAAGGGTGTTTTACCGCCTATATGCAGCTTGCCAAAGATTAAAAAGGGACAGCTTTTTTGATATGTTCTAGAGTTTGGCAATACCCCTAACCTAAACCTACCCTAATTACAATATGAAGCTATACTTGTATTTTAGTAAACATGACTGTTAGAGATATAACAGATGTTAATAATTTGGCCTCAGAACAGACACATGTCCATACAGCATCTCACTAGAAGGATCTTTGACTTTTTCCTGGACATCCCTGGACTACAGATGTGAAAGCTTGATTTTGCATGATTAATTTATTCATTATTTTTAAAAGCAGGTTACGGTGTAATATGTGCTTGGCTCAGCACAAATAGTTTCTTATCTATGAAGAAAGATGGTCTGCTGATGCTTGGCACAAACCTAAATTACTAACATACGGTCTTATTTTTGTAGAACTTTGTGTGACAAAAGTTAAAGATCTCTCTGTGCAGAGTTGCATTCAGGTACACCCATGAAGTTTCATGTTTTAAAGCTCATTATTTGATTATTTAAAGGCAGCACATTTTAGTAAAATAGCCTTCGCTTCCGATACGTTCTTCTGGTTGAATATTTTTTTTAAACTTCGAAACGTTAGAAAATAGCTATTGTAACTGTTCGGCTGAAATCATACCATTAACCAATTAGACTGTCCAGTGCCATGCAAGTGTTATTAGCTATGAATGAGCTAAGAAAATAAAATGCATGATAATGCACATAAATGGAAGGAAATGTCAATGTGTCAAGTGCAAAAACTTTGATGCCAATGTGACCTTAATCTACTAAATTTTTGATGATGCAAATGTGGTGAAAAAAAAACACATGGCACTATGAAGACCAAACATGAAAAAGCACACGCATCCCACATCATCATCTTGTAGACACTGCAAACATACATTAGTCAAACAAATTTCATCATCACACATTCACATTTAGATTACTTTTCTGCTCCTGATTCTGATCTGATCTCCTAATTTCCGAATCCGAATCAGAATCCTCCTAATCTCTCGTAGGAAATTGTTGCACTGCAGTGCTCCATTTCACATGTACAAATAAATAAAGTAGAATAAAATAATATAACAATAAAATCAAAAATAATAATATAACCCCATCTTCAAAATAGAAAAAATATACCCTGTCAAAAATGGACACTACATACGTTGTTAATATTTACATGACATTCACATTGATTTGATATGAGATTATTTCACATGTGTGGGGAAAAACTGTGGCGGGATCAATCAGTTGACCGATTAATTCTCTGAGGGAGGAATTGAATAGGTTGGTGGCCACTGGATTTGTGGCTTAATTTGTTGAAACTAGTCAGTATAGATTTGCTATGGCTGGAGTCTTTGGACAGCCTGCCTATTTTTTAACATTATTGTTACAAATTGCTGAAGTTCAAGTGTTGCTTTGAACCAGAAGCAGCACTGTAGAGTTCTATTTGACCTGCAACATGCTGCTGAAAGACACAGAAAACAGCTGCAATAGCTGCCTCTGTGGGAAGAAAGGAGTGGCCTTTTACACATTTGTGCCATTGTCTCATGATCCTTCCGAGAAAAAACATGATGTGTACTGTTCTGCAGTAGAGTTGCGGTAATATAAATAGGGAACTCAAGGGGAATTTGGAGACTTGTTCCCAGAACCAAGAAAGTCATCCTTAATCTCCTTCCACTAAGCAAAACAATATTTAATTTTGCCCCGAGGAAGTCACAAAGCCTCTCCTACAGTACTGTCATGTTAGCTCTCTGTCAGTCGTTCTCATGGCAGGGGAGACACTGCACCATCAGCACATGTGTATTGTGGTGTAAAAGACGACAGAGGATACCAGGTGTTGTTTGGGCCTAAGGGTGGTGAGATTGTTTGGTTGGTCAGCTGGTCAATCCATCCAAGACTGGTCCAGAATATAAGCAGGAACATATGTTATTTATTCTCTGAACTGGCTTCTAATGTTTTGGGTATTTTTCTAACAGACTGTACTGAAACTATAAGGTCAAAATTACACTTTGACCAATAATTTGACTCAAAATGTTCAAAAAATAGCTGGTTTCCTATGAAAGACCATTAATCCATACCTTTTCTGTGGTGCCACAAGTTTCAAATTTCAGACAGAAGAAACATCTAAATATATCTCACAGATAGCTATGAAATTTAATCAGCACAGTAAGAATGTGTGTAGGATGAGAGAAGATTAACAAAATTATCATGTTGTTTGGTTTCATCCAACACTTTCATGTTGTCATTAAGCCTTTGGAGGCTGTGAGGGCATTAGAGTTTTGAACTTTCCTCATTGTATTTTAGGTAAATTACCACATTTGTTAACTGACCCTTTCATTAAAGATTAAAAAAAAAAAAAACATTTCAGTGCTTTTTAAAATAAAAATGGTATGTTTGACTAGTGTTGTAAATGTATGATTGAAATTGAGAAAATTTTCAATGTGATCTTCAGACTGTTTTCATTCTGTGCCACAGGAAGGTGAATGGTTCTGTACTTTCACATCATGCACTTAGAATTAAGTTAAAGGTACAAAACTATAAAACAGTGACCAAAAACATATTGCATATAAGTGTAATATAAAAGTACTGTAGTATGGTTGTACTGTTTGATCAGAAACTATTCAAGTATCAAGTTGGGAAACAAAATTTAAGTAGTCGTACTTAAGCTGTATTTAAGTAGCCTAATCTGCAGGATATGTTCAGGGCTGTAGTTGTTATTGAGGAAATTGAGGTCATGCTCTACATATATAAGAGAATCCACAAGATGTTGTTTGAAGGATTGATTCATCAGATGGGTGGAACTGGTTTCTTCCTGGTGTTTACCCTCCTCCAGCAGGACATTTAATTAATAACTTTGAGTTCAATATTTAGAACTCTAGATGAGACTCTCAATGGCTCATTGGAAAGTGTGAAACCCACATGCATTTTTTTCATGAATAGCTAGCATTTATTAATTGCATTATTATCACACAGAGAGGATAAATACCAGCACTGGCTGGTCTAAATAATGGCTTTTAACTGTAGTAAAGCTATTGTTCACAATTTATACACATTATAAAGGTTGCCATATTAGAAACTGACACCCAGTCTGTAAATAAAAATGACCTTAGTTCAACTCTCCAGCTTCCAGAAGATCAGGTAACATCATCAACAGAGATCTGGGAGAATATGTTGAATGTGTGTTATGTAGTTTGGTGTTTGTGCAGTTTCCTGGGTAATGTATCGTGTAAGACTGTAGGCCTATTACAGTTTTAGTATTAGTATGTTACATAAGTTTATTGAGGGTAACTTTTAGCCAATCAGACATTTACATTTTATGTCAGTTCGAGCCCATAGGTGCTTGCCAATGCTAATATCTACTTTACAGAAAAATGGACGATGATGCCCACTGTAAACTGTAGCTTCATGCACCTTGTTTTACCTGCTGAGCCCTCGGCTTGTTTTGTTTACCTCTTCCCTCCTGGCACGTGGGGGAGGGATGGAGGGAGAGGAGAGGAGAGGGGAGGGGAGGGGAGGCGGATTAAGCGCAGCGTCGGCGCCCGGTGTCCTTTTTAGACGACAACAAACACAAGAGTGACTGAGAGGAAAAAGCGTACCGGGCAGAAACCCATTTGCACCTGCTTGTCCTCCTCGGTCAGTGTCAGTACCTCTCCGTGCTCTCTCTCTCTCTCTCTTTCTCTCTCTCTCTCTCCAGCCAGCACCTCTCGGCGATCAAACATGTCTCTGTCCGGCTCGCAGACGCCAGAGGACGGACTCTACGGTGAGTGATGGTGGTACACGGACCAGGCCTTTGTTTTGATGTCGTGTCATTACATGTATTTATTTACCTTTATAGCCTCATCGTAGGAGATCCTTTGCTCATATGTGGCTGTTAAACAGCTAACAGAGATGATTGTTTTTAGTGTGTGCGCACAGATCGATTTACATTCTAATTTCACAATGCAAATGTAAACAAACTGGACAAACAGTGTAACTGCATTGACCCCATTCGTGGGTTCAGTGTGTTTCCAGGGTCAGATATGTGCAGGTATTCAACACTCAGCTGCTCATCAGTGCAGACATGATTTTAACATCGTGTCAGGTTGAGAGCAGGTGTGTGAGGATGCCACAGAGGAGAAGAAGGCAGTTTTCTAGTTGTCATTGTTGTTGCCACTGACACTGCCATTGTGTAAACGGATTCCCTGACTCACCTGTTTGTATCTCTGTAAGCCAATTAAGCTGTGGAGATTTCCTGACGCTTATAGCTCCACTGTGCTGTGTGCACATTGCTTGGCACATAGGATGCTGGGAAAAACATGTGGAACAAGGTAATGGGCAGCAGGACACTAAGGGACTGTATGAAAATTATTGTGGTGGGGATGGGTTTAATTTGGGCTTTATGTTTACAACACAGGGTTATCAATGATAGTGTAACCAGTACTGGACTTTTGAAGCCAATATTGATACTGATATTTGTTATTTTAACATCCCTGTCCTTCATAACTCAACCTTTATTTCAAGTTTAATATGTTAATGATACAGTAATTTTTACATGGCCCAAACTGCAAATTACAGATGGATTCAGCAGTTGCCAAAAACATAACAAATGTGCATCCTGTTTACCAAGCGTTCCAGCTGCTCTCTATTTTTGAAGTAAGGATTACTAAATGAGGTTAATTAACACCAGTCAAATGTCCATCCAAATGTTTTTAGAAAAAGTGGCAAATGTGAATAATCTGTCAGCTATCTTGTTTTGGTTGATACACCATTTTTTTCACCTCTGCAAAGTACTTTGAATTCCTCCTGAATTTCCTGAGTTGCTACTCAGGTTTTCACAAGCGCAGATTGAAAATATGCATAAAAACTCAGTAAGTGAATAAGACATTGTTTTTTAAACAAGCTAGCATCTAGTGAAAGATGGAAGAAAACATAACTACAGGGCAAAAAAAATAAAAAAAAATAAAGACCCTCCTGTTGTCTCTCAAAACAACCACGCAGCCCTCCCCTCAGCAAAAAGACTAGATACATAACCTTCCCCTTTTCCTGACCTCCTCACGTCACACCCTGATAATTTGTGTACAGTCCCTAAAAGGGAAACAGGCATTCATAACAAACATTAATCTGCTGTTTTGCAGTTCATTGGGTCTTTTTTAACATCCAGCCCTCGTCCACATTACATAAAGCTGATTTGGCAGTGGCACAGATGAATGTGTACAGGATTGCACCATAGAAACTGATTTAGTGCTGCAGAATGGCGACAGATAGATAAATCAGGCAGCGAGGCAGTTGTTATGTCATAACTCCCCTCTGTAGGAAAACAACTAGGGCAATGGCACAGTTTCCCCCTGCTCTGCCATCCCCTCCCACTCCCCCACCCCCCTCCCCCCTCCTCTCCAGCTCTGTGCCCACTCATGTGTCTACCACCTCTGCCACTGTTTTTGTGATTGCACAGTGTTGTAAACCCCGGGTAAAGTGAAGATTAGAGAGATCAGTTGAGAAAGAGGGATGCTTTGGTGGGCAGATGAGGTGTTGATATTTTGTAAATGCTGCCTATGTCAGAGAGGGATACAGACGGCATGACAAGAGAGAAACAAGGGGAGGAAGGGAGAGAGGGTGAATGGCTAATCTCTAACAGAAATAAGATCTTACGTAAGCAGGCATGCTGTCAGCCTGAGTTAGCACTGCCCTACTGTTTGGCTGTGGGTGTGGGCACGCCACACACACCAGCGTGGATGTGTTTGCGTGTGTAAATCTCTTCCTGCTCATGTACCCGATGAACCTCCATTCATGTGTCCATTCATTCATACGCTGTGTGTGTGATTTCAGATGTCATTGACGGAGAGAAACAGACACTGTGTGTGTTTTTTTTTTTTTACATGTGTGTAACGCAGCGCTGTCCATCCTGGATTCAGCACTTCTCAGGTCATCTGATGTCATGTCAGGACGTTCGTGGTGCACTTCAGCCTATGACTCACCATATGTCAGCACACAACACACACCTGTCCACTCGCTGTCCACTCCACACCAAAGCTATAACATTTTAAAAAGACACAAGGCTTCATTTCTCACACAGGGCTCTGTGATGTGGCAGAAATCAGTATCTCTGTGTAAGAAGATCTCCTGCCAAAACATTAGGTACTGCATATGAGTGAAATGAGGTTACTTACATGCTTCATTTTAAGTCTCAGAATTGGATTAGGAGGGGTTACTTGGGGGCAACGAAAGCTGCAGTAGTCTAACGTTAAAAAGAATAATTCAGATGAGCTGGTATGACAAAAAAGCCAGAAAAAAAAAAAAAACTAAAATGGGAAAAAACAAACAAGATAGTACTCAGAGAAAATTTAATGCAGCTCAATTCATTAACAGTATTTGTTTTCATTAAAAATGATTCTCAGAAATTAATTGCGTTCCACTGTTATGACTTACATCAGACAAAAACTTAATTTAATTACAATCTGCCTAGAATCATTAGCGTTTTTCAGCATACAGTTTTATCACATCTGGACAATTCAGCTGATTCTTGGTTAATTAAAGCTCATCATTAACCCAGTGACAGATCTACTCTCAGCAGAGTGTGCAGTGATAAAAAGCACCACAAAAAAATATTGCACGCTCAATAAAAGTGGCTCAATGTAAACACTCAGTTTTAAAACTATAGTTTTGTTTACTTTTCTCATCAAGATTTGTTTCTGGCTCATTACAGTCTAATGTATGTGTATGAAGCCCTGCCGGTGTGTGCTTCCTGAGCATCATTACAAACTCTGCCGCTCGTATTGTTTCCTCATCAGGCTCCTGGGTGGAGCTGGAGGAGCTGATTGCAGCCGTGAGCCGCAGGGAGAGTCTGACAGGGCCGCAGGACAGCATCTCCTCCACCCTGCAGGGGGAGCTGGAGAGGATCCTTCTGGAGGCGCAGCTTGAGTGTGAGAGGAGTAGAGACAGGTAATGATGCAGACTGTTTTTGTGTGGATGTTTTTGTTTTGTTCGGGGGTTTGGGGGGTTGAACGGCACAGCGAGGTGTAAAAATCATTTGCACAGTAATGAGTTTCCCTCTGTGCTCAGTGGAACTTTGCTTGTTTTTCTTAACGTGCGTTTACTTTCTCTGTTTGTTTTAGTAGAAATGCAGATTTATTAAATTGCAGTCTGTCTATTTCTTGATACTAAATTCACATTGTAAATAGCCGGTTGTTGTCCACAGTCCCCCACAGGTGGTGACTCCACAGTCCACTGGTTCCCCAAGACCCACTAGTGATCAGGACAGTGACTGTGTCACCATACAGGTATTCATTTTCTCAACACTGACATACAATATGTCCTTAATATTCACGTCATCGTAATTTCCTCCTCATTTTTGGAATCTAAAAAATAAAAAGAAGTTTTTATGCTGATTTCCTGTTTTCGAGACAGCCAATTAGTCCCATTTATTTTAGCACAGTTTAAAAATCAACTTGCAGAGACATGAGACCTGCTTGAGATATCTAATCTGTTTCATGAAACATTTATTTGAATATGACACGACCTGACTCAGGGCAGGACAAAGGAGGGGAGAGCACATGAGTTTTAACTAACAATAAGCTCATTGTACATAACTGAAAAGGAAACTGACAGATAGACAAACAAAACGCAAGAAAACCAAAAGGGTAGAAGTCAGGAGTGGAGACTGGGTGACTGCCACCAGCTTATATGGTGCAGCCAGACCACAATGTAGTTCATTCATTAGAATTTTAAAAATGCATCAGTGTTGCATTCATGTGTGCCCTGACATCCATCCAACAAGTTTTTTGTCCTATAAAACTGTCTTTAAGCAGTTTGCTTTTTGCTAAATGCTATGCAGTTTGAGATTTCCCCCAATTTTTTACGAGACATGTTTTCACTCAAGATGCAAGCAAATATCAGTATTGGCAGTCTCTGTGTGCTCAGGTTAACATCACAGTCTCAATTCTTATTTTCTCTACTCTCGTCTTTTTTACTGTCGCACATCATCTGATCTTTAATGTGTGTTGCAGGAGGAAGGTGAGCGGCGAGTGGACACGGACTGGGTGTGGGATTGGTCCAGTAGACCTGAAAATATGCCACCAAAGTGAGGCCGGCTCCTTTAAAGTCATTAGTTGTGTTTTATTTTATATTTATCAATGTTTGCTGTGATATTTTACTACCTCCTTAAGTTAAGTACTTATGAATATGTGTAAAGGAACGAGATGAGGTGTGGAGCTAGAGGCAACTAGCTCAGCTTAGCATAAAAAACCAGCACCTCTAAAGCTCACAAATTGACGTCATATTTAATTTGTTTAAAAGTTAGTTGAAAAATAAGGCTTGTTTTACTCACAAAACCACACAAAACATAAAAAATTGGAATCTCTGATCAGTTTGACAATGTGCCAACAATGGTGTTTTAAATTTTGTTTCCAGATTATACCTTTGAGTGTTGAGAAACACATGAATCACCCTCATCTTTATTTACACTGCCACGCTTGACATTTAATCTTCTTCATACAATAAGTCTGTTTGACAGGTAGTAGTTCTTAACGGTCTCAGACTCTCAGTACTTCGCTACCTCTCTTGCATTCTCAGTCTTCTCTCTTGTGCTCTCATTATCTCTGTTTTTTTTTTGTTTTTTTTTTCCTTTTCTATCTCCCTGCATCTCTTATCTCTGGCTCCTCGTTGTCCTCTCTCTCCTCCCTCTCTTTCTCTCTGCAGAGAGTTTGTGTTTCAGCACCCCAAGCAGCAGGGCTCCCTCAGCGTTAGGAAGACAGAGGTGATGAAGAGAGGAATCTTCTCCTCCGATGTTCTCCTCATCCTTGTTCCCTCGCTGCTGGCTTCACACCTGCTTACACTTGGAGTCGGGTGAGACACGTGCACACATACACCGACTCGCTTTTGGCCGTGCTACGCTAATTAATATCTGTAGCAAATGCCTTATAGCACTGCTACTGTGGCTTTACGTTGTTGTCAAGCTTTCTGGCACACGAGCAGATTTACCACCACAAATTCTGACTAATGTATAAAAAATTACATCTGTGAATTTCAGACATAGGGGGACAAAAGCTTCTCATTTCTAGCAGCCGAACATTGATTTTCCCACCTGAAATAACAACTGAATATAGGAGATTTTATCAGCTGTAGCTAGGTAGCGTTAGCTCCATGAGATGAAAACACAGTCTCTGACTGAAGGGTAAACTTCTCCAAATCAAATAAAAACCAGTACAGAGAAGACTATAATAATACCATGGACTTGTGCACAGTGGGAAAGTATCACACCGGTGGATGAATTAGTCATGAATTGAGCTTTTTTAGCGTATGTTGTGAGGCCACAAGCTAGTTAATGATTAATGATGTTGTTCCCTGGATGTATTATACTGGAACTGGACAATGGACTCAATGATAATGCCCACTTTACATTTGGATGATATTAAACAGATAAAAATTACTTTTCTAGGCTCTGAAAAAGTAGTAAGCTAGTTAGCTGGACATGCTAATGATTACAGCTAACGTTAGAGCAGATGAACACTGTTAAGTCCATTTTGCTTTTGCTCTTCTGGTCTTGGTTTTGGCTAAAAAAAAAAAAACACGACCCCACAGCAGGACTGTGCCTCCTGCTGTGCCTAGTTATGGTTGTACAATTGTTGTTTGAGAGGTTTAGTGAGTGGTTAGTGATTAAGTACCACTTTCTCTTTTCTCTTTTTAGGATCTACATAGGAAAGCGATTGGCTGCTTCCACAACTAGCACGCTGTGACGTCGGCTGTAGGCCAGCGCCCCTCCCTGTTCGCTAAACAGTCTGGCCAATAAGGTCACAGTCCGCCCCCCTCTTCCGCACTAATTTGCCTCCTTCCTTCTTCATCATGGGGCAACCATAGGACCCTGCCTGTCTGTACCTCTGTCTCTGTTCATCTGTACGTCTGTCTTCCTGTCAGCCTCTCTGTCAGTCTGTACGTGTTGTAGGGCCCGGGGAGCGGATGGATGCCGACCAGTGAGTCAGACTGAGGTCACTTTTACTCTCCCGGAGAGTAACACTGATCTCAACCAGCTAAAGCATAATCAGAGAGGAGAGATTGCCCAGATACAAGAGAAGAGAGAGAAAGAGAGTTTTCCCCAGCTAGAACAATAAATCCCTTTGATAGGAGGAGATGAAAACGGTGAGTTGGGAACAGTGTGTGCAGACGAAATGAGAAAGATAATGTGTGGTAGCCTTTCTCCCAACCTTTGAAAGAGCAAAATGTCTGTCATTTGTCAAAAGTAATGACCCTCTGTAAGACCAAGCTGCTGAAAGTGGTTCTTGGGGGTTTTCTGCCCTGATGGTTTATCTAATGTAGAGAGTTTTAGTTGGCTGAGTGAATGTAGGAGTGGCTCTGGTTGTGCTTTTTGTCCCATAAACCAATTAAATATTTGACCTCCGACAAAGACAATCATGATCCCATTAAACTTCACTCCTCAAAACCTTAATGTGCCTCTCGGGTCTTTTATTCTTCTCCTCCACTCTCATCCTGGCAGTGTTTGTCGTGCACATGTTCATCTCATTTAATAAATGCAGGGAAAGTGAAGCATTTTCAGCCAGCGAAGCACAAAGATTTGCTGAAGTAAGCTCGGGCCAGTAATTTATACTTTAACTGTACAATATAAATCTTCAGTTTTGGGCTTCAGTTGTCTGGAGATTGTTTGTAGGTAATCACAGAAAACAAAAAGGAAAGATTTTTACAACCTACTGTGTTGTTAACACCCTGCAAATGAACCACAGCATCTGTTTAAAATTTATTCCCTTTTCCATATGAGGTAAATCACTGCAAATCACTCTCATGATTTATCCTGATAAGGTCTCTGGTGTGTATTTCACTGGTGTTTTTTTATACCCAGCCTCCACCAGTGATGACTCTTCCTCTTGTCTTAAATGAGCTCTTGCAGAAATGTTATGACATCACAGCAGCCTGTCTCTTTCCATCTGTCTTTGTCGTTCCTTACCTCACATAAGTCTTCCTTTTCTTTTTTTTTTAACAAGCTGCTGCTTTGACCAGTCACGGATTTGACATTTTATTGCTTTCCCATAAACCAGAGACCCGTTTCCTCTTAACATCTCATGAAAATAGTTGGCCTGGATTTTGAACGGAGGGCCTGAGAAGTGCGCTGAGACTTTTGCTGCGCTGCTTTAGACGTAAAAAAAGGGAAAAAAAAGTGCCCATTTGTTGTCCGGCCTGACCAAGCCCAATGAGTTTATCAGCCATTAGCAGAGTGTTTGATGTGAGGGACCCTGCTGAGCTTGTTAAGCTACTTCTAGACACACCAAGCTGACGGTGCAACAACAAGCCTGCCTTGGCAGAGCACAAAAGCACCTGGTTTCCATTCACAGACGTCCACATGCAACACATCCCCATGCACACATGCAGTCTATGGCTTGTACACGTTTTGGCATCACTTTTGTCGGTAGATGAAACATAACACAGGCTCAGGAAATGTCCATTCATCATCCTTGACTTACATGAATATATTTATGTTTTTCACTGTTGTAATTAAAGTTTCAGTGAAATGACTGAATTCAGACCTATCACAGATTCTGTCTTGTTTTTGCACTTTGTGCCAACGTTTTAGTGACAATAACACTGTCCTCAATAAAATTTAGAGGAGAAAATGAAGGCGAACAATGACATATTTATCCAAATTTTCCAGTTTGAACATCCATCATGGTTTACAAGGTCGTCTTCCTCATTTTTCAGATCAATTCTAATTTCGTCCACAAAACTGACAAAAAATATTCGATTACATTTTTTCAAGTCAAAAAAAACAGACTAAAACCAAACAAAATGTAACTTTTTAAAACAAACACTGTGACGGAATACAATTATATCCAACAAATACTTAACAATAATGAGACAGATGAATGGAAAAATATGCTAATTACAGTGTCAGTGCAGTCTCAGTCATCAACCTTCATTTGCCTTCAGAATCACACAACAACCTCCTGATTGTTCTCTTCCACGCAAAATATCTCTTATTCATAAGTAGATTTAACTGCTTGAAGTGTTCGCTAATAAAGCATCATTCAACAGCATTCAATAAGTTTATGCCTCCACCATTAATAGTAGTAAACATTAAACTTTAGTGCCTGGTTTTGCCCAGTCAGATGTTAACAGTCAGTTATCCTGTAAGCCATGAGTTTTGGCTGTAGATTATCCCTGATTCAACCCTCCCTCCCACAACCATTTTTCCTCAGCTTGGGGCAAACAGGCAGTCACAGGTGGGACAGGCCATTGTAAATCACCATGCTCTCACACAGTTTTATCTCCTGCTGCTGTGAATTTTAGTGTTCTTCATAGCAGGGGACTGTATGAAGATCTGTCGACCCTGTAATATCCTCTCTGAAACAGGGACAATTACTTCAGTGAACAGCCTTAAATGCCATATGTGATTTTCCACAGACCTTTCAGATACATGTGGAATGGGGTGATAAGCACGAGACTGGGCATTTGGTGTTGCGCAAGAAAATATAAATCCTGTCCTCGTGCCTCGTCCCTTGTAACTGAGGAGAATGAGGCCGAGACAGTATGTGGAAGAAATCTGTTCATTTCCTTTAACCGAACTTTAGAGATCGGACATCTGTCTCTCTGGGAAATGCATTATCTCCCGGCTACTATAGTACTAGACAGGAAATAGAGAGTCCAGTTTCAAAGAGTTTGGATGTAACAAAGGAATTCAGTTAAACTGGCATGGTGTGTCTGTGCCTTAACATTCAAACAAGGTCACTTATTTGAGCCTCCATCTCAAGTAACTTCACTTTACCACATGTGGCCCACTTCCCCCTCGTGAGCCACTTATTATGAGGAATAGTAGGTTATAATTTCCCATAACAGAATGACGTACTCCCACTCAAAAATAAGACGTGTGATCGTGTACAGCTTACCAAACCACCAGACTCCTACGCAAGAGTGAAAAACTTTTTTGTTCACATCCTGTGAGTTTTCAGATCACCAGTATTTTAGATTTGCTTCAATAAATACAGAATTAATGTTTGTAGGGGGAAGATCACTGTATCTCTTCAGATGTGATTTGACATTCACTATGCACGACGAACCCTCTGCCGGAAATATTTTCAGGCAGAGATTCTTGCATTTTTCATACTCTCTGTCACCGTTGAGAGTGCACCAGCAATTTGACTAATTTGCCTCATATCTGACGAAAGTATGGAGGTAAGACAGGAGGAATGAAAGAAGTTCCTGTGTGTACAAGAATGGTGAGGTTTTTTTTTTTTTTTCCCTCTTGTCATGTACCCAAGCACATGCATGTCATCTTGTATCTGCTGTGCCAGATTACACACCAGGAAGGGGCAATCATTGCCTCCATGTGCTGTCTTCCCTCTCCTCCTCTTATGTACGCTCCTCTTTCTTCTTCGTAGTGCAGTCAATCACGTTAGCTGAGTCTGCCGCAGATGTGGATGCGAACTGTACTGTGTCTGAACAAATGACCCAGTGTGCTTCTCACTCTATGTGCGGTTTCCCACAGTACGGTGGACCTCTCTAGCCCAGACATGCTTGGTCTCAGTGTGCCTGAAGTATGAAGGATTAATGAGAGCACTCTGGGATAGGGCTCAATGGAGCACAATGCAGCGCTGTTCGTACTGTGTAAACAAGTTGCTCAGCATTGTGCAGGTGAGATTTGTCCTCACAACCCGTAGCAATTGTTTGATTCATGTTTTGCTGCAAAAGAATCCTCTATGAATATGTTGCGCACAAGTAAAATAGGATATATTTCTGACATTTTAGATGAGTGTGTGTGTAGGTTTATAATAGATGCAGAGGAGAAGAAACAGAAATAGCTTCAGAAACACCCTCCCCCCTCTACACCTTTCTGAAGATAGAAATTGGGGGAGCAAACAAATGTGGTGTCTTTCCCACAATCTGACATTCATACCAACTTCACGCTGTGATTGGCCAGCTGTGACTGAGGTGAGAAAAGAGCCAGGGTTTGAAATTCTCTCTGAAGCTCTGTTTTTTCACTCTGCAAACCTTCTGAGAATGTGCAACGTTATCCCCATACGAAACGCATCAACCTCGCATGACGCCAGCTTTTCACTCTGCCTATAAACACATTTGATTTCTGAGATGGTCAGACAGCACCTGTTACCTAAACACATCTAAGGCCTGCAGCCATGCTATAGCCTGACAGGCTGTGCTGGGACATAGTGGTCTTTGAGCTAAATACAACATGCTGATATTTAGAGAGTAATGTTTGCCATGTTCACTCATCTTTGTTTAGCTGCTTTAACATGGCTAACATTTGCTCAGCTGATGGGAAGTTAGTTCTGCAGGTATCTTATGTTGGAATAGTTGAGATTTGGCCTGATGATAGAACTAGATGAGAAGTTAAGATCAAAGCCATTAACTCTCTCTCTCTCACAGAGGACCATGATGTCTGAATGAAAATAATCCCTCAATAGGCTAAAACCCTTCATATACAAAATCTGATGGTGGTGTTTAGTGGACCAGTGGGTTGGCTTGAATTCTAGAGCCATGTTGCTAGTGTGGCTATAAAAAGCAAAGGAAAGAGAGGTGAAATGGGAAAAAAGTTGTACTGGGGGGGTGTCAGAGAAAACAGAGAGAGAATGAGCTGTAAGACCGACGAGTCATGTATCTGGTTAATGATGATATACAGCAGTCTCTGTCTGCAGTACAGGTGTAGGTAGATGAGATATGCATTGAGATGAAGTGAGGAACGATCCAGCTGGTGTGACTGACTGAAGGAGCAGCTGATATGCAGAGAATTGAGAGTGAACTCAATAGTTCACATGGCAAAACTGATCAGTCGTGAACTCTCTACCGCTGGCGGGAGGTTTTGTTGTGTACCCTTGCATAATACTGAGGTACTTAGTGATGTTGAAACCACATTGTTGTTTTAGAAACAATATGATTCTCCCCATCGCAGGAGGGGCTACTCAAGAACACTTTGTGCACCTATCATCAAACGCCCAGCATAATAGCCATGTTTTTCCAAGAAGGGCGTCTAGGTTCATGTTACTGTGTCCACAACTGAGACAATTTTGAGGATTTTACAGAGAAATATGGGCAGGCTTATTCGGCCAGTAAATGAATTGAAAAGCAACAGCACTGGTTTTATACGCTTCCTGTACTCTTCAAAGTTGGTTTCTATGATTACAAAAATCCTGTTTTTTGGGGTTTTTTTAACACACAACCCAGACTAATAGTTAAACCAACATTCAGCTCAAACAATATGTTTGCATCAGCTTTTATTTTAATATCTTGAAAATAGGAGACTAAATGATAGTGCCTCATTCCACAAAGTTTCTGTTCCAAATTAGCACAGAATAAATTTTCTGGATTTATTTTGATATAACATTTAATGTATAATTTAGACCATGCCTCACCGTGTTAGACGCATTCCAGGAAAGTCTACAGCCTTTATCCACCATGACATACCCACTTGGCTCAAGAGTTTGCAGTTCAAATATGCTGCAGGATGTGGGTCCATTTATTAAGCCTCTGGCCTTTGGGTTCAGAGTTACAGTCTGTTCAATACCAGTACCGTAATGCTGTAATTTCGGGTTTGGAGGAGTCCTGTACCAGGCTGGGTTGAGGCTTTGATAGATGCTGCAGATTTAATGAGGTGTTGGATCAGACCCTGACTTACCACTATTGCTGTTACAACTTCATCAGGTAAGACAGTGCAGTATTTAGAAGATTATGTCCCCCACGGCGAATGAGCACTTAAGACCAGCGCAGGAGCAAACAGACTATGGTCACCCAGCCGTGGTTTGCCGTATAAAAGTTTGTGTCCATTCCTCAAACATTAGGCACTGATGTAAGCCATTTTATGAAAGAACTTTGAAGAGGAACTCATTGTATGTGATGAATTTAATTATTATTTTCTTTAATCCTGTATTGTCACGTTATTCCTTTGACATAGTTTTCCCATTACAGTCATTATCAGGAAATCCTTTCAGTTATGCCAGAAAAATTCTACAGATGAAAAATGATGATTTATGAATACCAACGGTGTGCCAAGAGACTTAGTAAGAGTAATTATTACATGTAGTCCTTAAAGAAGTCACACAAACATTTCTTCACACAGCATAACACTGACAAATAAATCCAGTAAATTGTAACATCTTCATCAATCTACCAGATCTAACAGAGGACCTAATAACAAAGACCATGATGTAGAAAATGTGTTTGTAATCAATTCACAAAAAGCAAACATATTTAAGAATGGATTTCTCTGGGTGGATTTTGACAGAATAAACCTATTAATAAAACATTTGTAGGTCGCATATTTCTTTTTCCAAGCTTGGATTACAGTAAGATATTTTCCTTTGTTTTGCTCTAATGCACCACATGCTTCCTATTATGTACCTTTAATCATTCTTGTTTGGATCGTATTGCTTTGTTTTCTTTTCGTTCAAAGGTTTTGAAAATGCTAATTGTTGGGACCTCCATTAGAGCACAAACAGCCCTTATTGTCTTTCATGCAGCAGGAAGTCACTTTTTCAGTCAGCCTGTATTACTTCATTATAACATAGTACATTTTGTTGTCATTATGTAACAGCAATAGCTTATAATCTTTACGCCTGCTACCAGCTAACCATAAAAAAGAGTTACGAAAATATCAAGAGTCTCTTGGATTCGCCTATCAGTATCATAAGTAAAAATAGTCAGGAGATTGGTGTCAGATTACTATCAAATACTTATCTCCGCCAGCTGCAACGCTCACTGTCTGACCTCATCAACCCATTCACATGTGATTCAGGTGCCCAGGTCCCTCCGCAGGCCATCGTGTCTGCCGAGCCCTGGCCGCAGCTGCGCCACCATGCATGGAGGTCTGTGGGGCTTTTTGCATCCAGAAACCCAAAACGCCTGTAAAGGATCACTGTGAAACCAATCAGAGGGCAGATAAAACTCTGGGTGTCCTGTTGCTGACTGATGGGGTCCATCATGCACAACAAAAAGCCCAGAGCAGCAGTATACAGACTAACCACACAAGAACACCTGTGGTAGACATAGGAAACCAGGACTCATTTGCTGCTGTTTGTTGCTATAGACACTTGTGTTTGCCCTTTACTCTAAGTGGGAACATCATCCTAGCCAATGGAGACTTTTTGAATTACTGTGGATTCAAACATGAGTGCTTTTAGGCTTGGCGGTAGTTGCTCACCCACAGAATAAGGCTCGCTTGGCTCAAAAATAAGATGCAGAAAAGAAAGAAGGAAAACAAACATCATTAAAGCAACTGAACGACCTCATCCCTGCCAAATGTGGTAAGTCGTGATGGTGCCAGGATATGCCGACGACCTGAGGCCGTGTAGAGCCAGCAGCCCGTCTGAAGCTTCCCCACACACGCTTGTTAAGGCGGGCTCATTTCCGATTCTCAGCCGGGGATGGAGGAGAAGCAAGGCATATGGGAAAGGTGTCACATCTGGTCCCAGGAAGGAAAGTGCAAGAGCCTGCTCAACTTCACAGTGTGAAAAAAAACCAGAAGTCTAATTGCTGAGTGTGGGAACATACTTTTCAGAAACTGACCAAGCATGAACTCAAGAGTCTGCAATATTCCAGTTTGGAGGAAACATGATTTCACTGGCCAAACAATTTTAGGTGGACAGAAACTGGTCATACAGTAAATTTGTGTAAGAGCCTGTGGGAATTGCAGAGCCAGTAGACAATGCAACACAGTTTCCCCAGGTCACTCCTCTCTGTGATAAATGCCTGAGGAAGGTTTTAAAAGCAGTTCTGGGCCCTGTTGCTCCCTCAGTAAGACTCCTGCAATCCTCTCTTCATTTTCACACACTCAATTCCGACACACACCATACGCTCACACACAAAAACCGTCAGCAGCTTCTATTAGGCTTACACAGCCTGGACTTAGTTCTGATTCAAAAAAAGGCAAGGACACGAACGGCACCACTCATGCAGAGACGCATGCTGGGAAACTGCCATCAGTCACGTAGATAAGCCACTGAGTGGAAACTGCTGATCTGGGACCAGCTAAGGACAAATGGTGTGGACAGCCCCGATTCTGGCCCATAGCTGCTATTAAACTGTAAGCTACAATGCAGCTCAGGCTTTAGGTAAGTGTTGTTTGAAGTGTTTTAATTTGCTTTTCATATCAATTATTTAAATGTCACAAGTTTCACGAGATACATCTGATTGCTTGGCAATAACTGGGATTGCAGCTGTCAGATGACAAAATTCAACACATGAAATCATCTTTTTTTGCCTCTATTGTTGTTTAATTTTAACACACACAAAAGAAAGATGTTTTTGATTTTAATTGAATGTCAGCATTTTTCAACATCCCGCCTGTGATGAAATCCCATTTTCATTATCTGTCAAAGAAGATTTAATGGCTCCACCACTGGTTTTTTTTTTTTTTTAACACAACATGTATGAGTTCAATGCATAATGGATAAAGCAGAGATTGTGAAAGATGAATAATATCACACGCAGACCCAAAGAACATTAAAGGATTAGACACGGTGTGATAGTCATCATGTGGCACGAATAAAATGCTAAATATCCCTGTCAGTGGTAAAAGGGTCGAATAAATTTTTGTGTTTGTGACAGGAGGTAGGAGAAGATAAAGAGCAGAAGTAGACAGAGTTTTAAACCCACCATCCTCCTGCTGAAGTAAAGTCACCCTACTTTTCATATCTATCCAGCTGGATCTGCTTGATTACTTCAGCTCAGGAGGTTCAGCTTTCTGGCTCGTATTAATTCAAACAAAGTCCCGGCTAGGTCACACACATGGGAATAATCAGAGATGATCTGGGCGCAATATGGAACTTCAAGTCACACATACACACAGACTCTCTCTCTCTCTCTCTCTCTCTCTCTTTTTCTCCCTCTCTGACACACACTCACAAATTACACACAAGTTTTGTTCAAGGTCGCACACAAACTGGAGCTGCAGCCGACTTGTGGAAATATTGGTGTTTATAGTTTATCAGCTCCTTTCAAATCACCCCCGGTTGATTGATGGCACGCCTTTCATGCACCCATTAATCCCTACAATCTTTCTGGTGATAGCTGCCTGATGTTTTGTATAAAACAAGTCCAGATTAATGGAGTTCATCATCTATCATTTCCCTTGCAAATGGCTTATTGTCTGCATGACTGGAATTCACTGTGTTTAAAAGCAGCGAGACCAATTTAAAGCTGCAGTAAGTAAGATTTAAGTAGCACAAAACAGCCATTCTATCTCTGTAAAGGGTTATTGGGGTTATTGATCAATATTAATGTCTGAAGGATGACTTCACAGAGAGCTGAGATTACTGGAATTCAAAACTCACTTTCTACTGTAGGCATAAAGGCTCCCAGCTCAGGAACAAAGTGTATGTTTAAAGCTGCTATAGTTGATAATTTTGTAATAACCATGTATCAAATAACAATGTGAAAACAATGTGACAAAGTGAAAAGGATGTAGTAATGAACCTAAAGCGAATTATCACCTGAATCTACAGCTCTATAGTGAGTTCCTTCTCATTGTTTAGCTGAGCGGGCCACAACTTTACTGTTTTGGTTCACTCTCACAGCTCTCACAGTGCTGTTTTTGGCCACAGCAGGCAGCTGTTTTCAAAGAAAAGGCAAAAAAATAAAAATAAATAAATAAATCCACTGTACACTACCTGCGCAGCACTAAATGGTGGACAGACAGAGTTAACGACTAGCTGGTGAGCATAATGGAGCGTTAGCTGCTAATGAGCCAGAAGAAGTTAGCTAAAAGAGAGTTAATACTGGACTTCAATTCATCAGGTGGCTAGAACCATGACTCAAAAAATGCAACTGAGGGCACAAATGGATCTCTGCGCCCATTAGCTAGGTTACTCATGACTATTGTGAAAATGTGACTTCACTGTTTATGTTAACCACCTGCTAATGTTGATGATATAATTCCTTCATCACCGGTAGTGGGTGACTAACTATTTCTAAAAACGAATCTACAATAAATCACAGTTTTCCACATACAAACCCTCAACTGTGAAGCATTTGTTAACACGAAGATGAAGAATACAGGCCATTTGTAGACTTTATAGTAATCTGTAACTGTGACAGATTTATACGCTGGTGTTAAGGAGAGGGCAAGACACTAGATTACTTTATGGCTTTCAGCAGAGCTAGTTTTATGAAGCCTGAAATCGGAGGTTAATCAAGGGGTGAAATGAGGCACTCTCTCAGGATCTCTGGTGTAAGACAACCCTGACCCCCACAAAGCCCTCTGCCCAGAAGACTTATGAGCAGAGGGACTGTGTGTTTCATGTGCAAGTGTGTGTTACTCTAAAAATGTGAAGCGCGCATCGAGTTTCATTTGTTCTCCTGTTGTTTTGCTCACTTTTGGATTTTTGTCAATTTAATGGAGCAACAAGGCACATTGAGTGAAACATCTGTCTGTCTGTGCAACACTCATCAGGTGAACTCGGCCAATCGTGATTACAAAATGTAAAAATCACTTTTGGTGGCAGAGATGTTGACAACACCATGTGAGCAGGCATTTTCGGGGTAGCTTAGTCACATTTTTACCGCACACATTTTTAAAACCCCCGTGTCGTGCTGAAATACACCATGTGCCAAATGAAACACACAGGGGACCACGGGCAGAGGAGAGAGATAAAAGAAAGAAGAGGAGATCTCATCTGGGGATCATGCTTCGCAATCTTGGCTGACAGCGGCCAGTCTCTGGGAGCATTTGGGAGCAATTTAGCTCCCTCGCGACAGAGGGCCTTGCAGACTGCTTTTAGGGTACTTGTGTATTCATGATGTGTGCAGATGGTGGACTAGAAATTCACTGCGCATCCTCTCATGGCCTGCCCAGCTCCCAAGTCACTTTATTAAAGGAAGCTTTTAAACACGAGAGCGAGTGTACAGCGTCTTTCACTCCCACTAAACAGCTTGTCAGTAGATACGTCTAAATTCTGCCATACCTCTGCCTGTGAGAACAAAGAATGAATTGTGGCTGAGAATGAAAGCTCACGTACATTTTGTCACCCAAACACCTTTAGCGCAGACCTAACAAAAAACAGTGAAATCACCATGCATCTAACAGTCACAGTACATAGCTCAGATTTACTTAGAAATCCACCTCCTTGTGATTTCTCTGAGCCAACTCTGTCTGCCAAGTTTGTTCTGATTGACTGACACAGCGTCTCACAAGAGCAACAAACACTGGGTCAACATCATCATCTTCTTGTTGACTCAGGATGTGTTTACTCAGGGATGGGAGCTGCAGGTTGTAAATATTCATATCTCATCATCCATTACTCATGTTGCTTTACTGCTTGTCTCCTTCTCATCCCTGTCAACAGTCTATGATCTGCTCACCTCGCCTGATTGCCTGCCAGACTTGCTGCAGGGGGGTCTGGCTGAGCAAGGGGTGAATGAGGCTTTCATCCTAACCTCGTTCAAGTTGCAACCCAAGACCGGAACCACTGTGTTTGGCCTGTACAACCCAAGGGACAACAGCAAGTACTTTGAGTTCACTGTGATGGGGAAGCTTAACAGAGGTAAGGGAGCTTGAGAGAGGCTCAGTTTAAAGCTGCACCCATCATTGTTTTTATACCATCAGTTAAATGACTGTGTGTACTGTGAAAGGGGTCAAATAGGGATGAACCTACAGAGAATTATTACAAGATCCTGTAGTTCCCCCTAGCTCCTCACAGCTTCTCTCTGCTCATTGCTTTGGTTTTGCAGTTGCAACTTTACTGTTGTAGTTCACTCGCATCAACCACGTTGCCAACCACAGCAGTCAGCTGTTTTTCACAGAAAAAGCTTTGATGACCAGCACTAAACAGCAGATAGTTATATTTCTCCCAGTCCTGGGAGAGCTAATAGTAGAGAGAACACCACATTTCACACAAAATTTTAGAGTCACCTTTCAGTATTGCACTCCTGTAAAACATCACCACACACTAGGACCTAAGTAATAAACACAAAGCAGAATGATCAACAAAAAATTTAAATTTATTGGTGTCCTTTCATTTAACGCTATCATCAAATCAGCATTTCAGTATGTCCAACACTTTAGTTTTAGATTTCTGCAAATCTAATGATATTTTACCTCAGATGTACTTTGTATCAGTGCTAATTAGTAAATATTATCATGCTAACATGCTAAACTAAGTTGGTGAACATGGTAAATTTTATTCCTGCTAAACCACAGCATTTTAATACTGTCACCATTTGGCTCAAAGCACCAATGTGCCTAAGTACAGCGTCACATAGCCACTAGCATAGCTGTGGACCCTTTGTCCTGTTATAATTTGGATGAACAACCGTTTACACTAAATGACACCTATGAACCCTTTTCCTCTACTTCTCTCTGTTATTTCTTCTTTGCTATCACCATTCCCTCTTTCCCTGCTCTGTCCTCTCATAGCTGTGTTACGCTACCTGCGGAGTGACAAGAGGATGAGCTCGGTAACCTTCAACAACCTGGTGCTGGCAGATGGCCAACAACACCGACTGTTGTTCCACCTTAGGGGGCTGCAGCAGCAGGGGCCAGGCGGGGTGGAGCTGCATCTGGACTGCAGGCTGGTGGAGACAGTCAGGGATCTCCCTGCTGCCTTCCAGGGTTTGCCAGCAGGCTATGGTATGGTGGAGCTAAAGACCATGCAAGCCAGAGAACAGGTGAGTATTTCCATACAATGATGAAACTGTTTCTGTCTCAATAATGGATCTGGAGGTTTCCAAATGGCTTAACCTTCCACTTTGACTTGTTTTATTCTAACAGGAGAGTTTAGACGAGCTCAAGCTGGTGGTTGGAGACTCTTTTGAGAATGTTGCTTCATTACAAGACTGCCATTTCCAACAAAGAGACTCCGTTCAAACTCTGGGTAAGATTCTTTCCATGAAAGTAAACGTCCACAGAGATGGCCAAATGTTCCCAGGAAAACAATCACACCGGTAGGAAAACAACAGCCAGTGTTATTTGAGTGCAGGCTCAGAGAATCCCCCACCTCTGCTCCGGTCAAACAAAATAACAGTCCCTTTCTTTTAGGGGTCAACACAAAGCAGCTGTCAAATCAAATGCTGGAGTTAACGAAGGTGATAAATGAGCTGAAAGATGTCCTCATTCAGCAGGTAAATACCTTTAACAGTTCCTCTGAGGCTTCTTAATCCCTGCCACCTCACCCCTGACCTCCATGACAGCTTGCCTGACTGCATATAAACGTGTTTATGTTTCGACCCTTTGTAGGTCAAAGAGACCTCATTTCTCCGAAACACCATCTCAGAGTGTCAGGCCTGCGGTAAGAAAACCTCCTCGAACATGCCATGTCACTCACCAGTAAATATGACGCTTAATGTTTCTGTAATTTTTTTTGGATAGTTTAACAAACAAAATGGAACTGCAGATGATAGAAGAATATGTTTTTCCTCTGTCATTTTAAAGGTCTGGGTGGAACTGAGGTGGTGAAACCAAGATGTGCCCCAGGTGTCTGTTTCCGTGATGATATGTGCATAGAGACAGTGGATGGCGTCGAGTGTCGACCCTGTCCTGACGGGTACACTGGGGACGGTTTCAACTGTGATGACGTGGACGAGGTAAGGCTTAGTGTGCGTCGCAAGAATACTTTTATTCTTGTGAGAATCAATTTGAATTTATGACCTGCAGATTAAGGACATTATTACAGTGTGTGACCATCCTAATCCATCCTCGATTCTTTTATTTCTGGGTTTGAACTTCGCTACATGGTTATGATTATAGTTACGGTAAAATTAAGATGAGTAAAGTTGGCATATACCGACAAAAAAGTCTTATGTGCTGAATATATATTACCTGATGACAACATAGCAGCAAGTTCATATTCTAGTTTTTGATTCAGATGAAAATCACTGTGAGCTGACAACTTGTTAAATCCACCCCTTACCGCCAGCATAAACTGAACGGTGCCTCAGGGGCGTCCTTGAACTGCAGCATACACCTTGCATATATTTGGCATATGAGCTCCTTTTTGAGACGTACTGTCTGTGTATAAAACAGGTTTATCTTCACTGGATTTTTGTCAGCTCGTCTTATATTCCATGCATAATATAGCAATAAATATGTTGATCAATTAGCAAGGAGGGAAGATGTTAGTTTCCAAAATCTGATGGCAAAAAGAAGATAAATAGATTGTAATGGGAGGGTGGTTAATTTGCAAACTGCGTTCAATTCCCATGAGGTAGGTGTGTGCTTGAGGCTGTTGCTTTGGTGCCAAAATTTTTATATTTTCACACAGAAACTCTGCCGCCGTGTAGACAAACCAGTAAAGCGGGTCTGCAGTTCATATTAGTTATTTTTGCTCTTTTTTAAATTATTTTTTTAGACATCTTGCCTTTATCCAAAGTAATCTCAGCAGAGACGTTACAGGAAATGAGATGGGAGAGAGTGGGAATAACATTCAACACAGTACTCTGGTGCTCTGTACTTCTGTGATACTACAAACCTGGGAAATATGGCCCAGGGAGGGTTATGGTTTTCCAAATTGGGGTCTCTGAGTTCTGTGTGAGGTGACATAGTACTAAAAATGATTTGAATAATTCAGAAGCCAAATTTTCCAGGCCTCTATGAGAAATTTCACAGACTGATTTCACCAGGTTTTTGGGAGTTATACAAAGAATGCAGCAATAGGATCATGGAACTGGCACACAGGGTCTAAAAGCACCTCACTGAAGTTAATATGATGTTTTGGGGTTTGGGGACCAAAGCCACTGGTAAAGGTAAACGTTTGGTAATACAGTGAAAGCTAAGGAATGATTGTTGCAGATGGAGGTCCTTATAAGGATAGAAGTACATGTGTGTGTGTTCCTGTCTGTCTTTTCGCATTTGCACTGACCTCTTTTCTAAGGAGTGGCCCCTTCAGCATTCTCTTTTTTGCATGAGCAAAAGTGTCATCAAACCTAAAAGCTTTTGGGAAGAAGCCCTGTGAGAACCACATGCATTTTGCAGCTTCAACAGAGCTCATGTCCTCCTCCTTTCAGTGCCAGTTTAACCCCTGCTTCCCTGGAGTCAAGTGTGTGAACACTGCCCCGGGCTTCCGCTGTGAGGCCTGTCCGCTGGGCTACAGCGGCCTGCCAGTGGAGGGTGTGGGAGTTTTGTTCGCACAGACCAACAAACAGGTATGAGAGTGGATAAAATATGGGGAACACAAAGAGAAAAAATGAGAAAAGAATGTAAAAAAAAAAAAAAAGGGGATGCATGCAAATTACTGCAAACATCAAAGACGCTATAAGACATCATTATATAATTGTACCACAAGAGAATACAGGGATTACAGCCCTCAAATTAGCATGTAATGATTTAGTGTAATTACTGTCTTTAGTACATATGGAATACTAACAAAATACTGTATTAACTGGTCACCTACTTAGTTGTCAGTTTATTAGGTACACCTAGATAATCTTACCCATAGCTTACCTGATAAAAAGGCAACTGTATACAAAGTATACCAGGACAAATATGCAAGTGGAGGGTAGCAACTTTGTATTTTAGAGAGAAATAAATCACATTGTCAGTATTTTTTTTAATTATTATGAACCGTAATTATGGGGTATGATAAAAAATTTTACTGAGCAACAAGACAACAAAAATGGGGATACTTGGGTTACTGTGGACATTGCAATGAAATTAGTTATGGTATAATTTACTGTATTTTAACACCTTTATATTCTTACATAAATAAAGGTACTAACCTTTATTAAAGACCCCATTCAGATGTGTTTTAAGATATTTAAAAATGCAGTCTCTTTGAATAATATGTGTCCACTATGGTTTTCTCAACAACAAAAAATAAAGAAATTATTAATTAGTTTTGTGCAAATCCTTGTCATTTGGGAAGTTTAACTGCTGGACATACAATGTCTCCAACTTCACTGAGAAGTCCAGTCTAAGTTTATATGCACTGGAGGATTCAAGTTTCTGGATCACACTTTCAAATTTCATATTGTACCGTCACTGGCCTCAAACTCCTTGTGATGTCACAAAATCCTGAGTGAAATTTAAGATGTATCCACAGAAAGTTTCCCTCTTCAGCAGATGAATATTAAAAAAGTCTTCTACTCTCAAAGTCTCCACATCTCTCAGCACAGTGAAGGTCAAACATTCAAATGAGGTGACAAAAAGCGAAACATATTTTTGAATAGAGGGCAACTTTGATGTATTGTACATTTTTATTGCTGCTAGGGAACAAAGCACTATGTTAAGCCTAGTTGTAGATATAAAATAGTAAGTGTATGTTTTTGAAATCAAGATTTAAAACAAAAACTGCAGAAAAATTGTATAGTTTTTGGATGCAACATAGGATCCATCTGATAATAAAAACTGATGTTAAAAAAAGAACGTAGAGCAGCTTCCTGTTAGATCATCAGATAATAAATAATTATATAATAGTTTAAAGTGTGGTGGGCAATGTATCAATTCAACAAATGACATGTCAGTTTTCTGGATGTTCCTCTCAACTTTATTTTTAATGCATGCATGAGTAATCCCATTTGAAGTAATGGCTCTGCTAGTAACAGTTCAATACCATCAGAACAAAGTACTGAAAATGTGGGAGAAGCCTTATCACAGTGTAAATCTTGGGTATGTAGGCTGTAAAAATAAAGTTTTAAAGTAAGTGCAATGTCGATATGGAGGCTGTAATATATACTTAATGTGTACTAGGGAGTTTAAAAAGTACTTACAGCATCATTTAGTTCTAGGTCTCTAAATTGTCGTGAAAACAAACTGTTGGATGATTTCATTTGTTACATTGTCACAACTCAGGTCTGCGACGACATTGATGAATGCAAAGGACCCGACAATGGAGGCTGCACTGCAAACTCAATCTGTCACAACTCTGTGGTAAGGCAACTGTGAGGCTCATACAGGACTATTATTTCATTTGTGTGACTTCTCAAACTGTAGTTTGAAGAGACTCATACGTAGCTGACTTCATTCCTGCACAGGGCTCTTATCACTGTGGCAGCTGTAAGTCAGGTTTCACAGGAGATCAGGTTAAAGGCTGTAAGCCAGAGATCAGCTGCGGCAACAGCCTGACCAACCCCTGTGATATCAACGCCCAGTGTATTGTAGAAAGAGATGGATCAGTCTCTTGTCAGGTAGGATTTCATGCACACTCTTATATACTATTGTACTGTAAATAAAAGCAACTGCACATACTTGCTGTCTGATTTTCTGAGGAGTTTCATTTGTCTTGTCAGTGTGGAATTGGCTGGGCAGGTAACGGCTACCTGTGTGGGAAGGATACTGACATTGATGGATACCCAGATGAGAAACTCAAATGCAAGGATGCAAACTGTAGAAAGGTAACCTGAGTGCAAACTGTCAGCAAATGCAACTTGCAATGCTCTGATAGGCAGGCCTTTTTTTTCATTCTCTTACTGTAACATCTCTCCACAGGATAACTGTATCTACGTTCCTAACTCTGGTCAAGAGGATGCTGACAGGGATGGCCAGGGAGACGCATGTGATGACGATGCCGATGGTGATGGTATTCCAAATGAACAGGTTGGTGGAAATGTTTTAACATAACACGTGGGCTGCAACTTTTTTTTTTTTTAAATAAATGATGAATTGTTTAGTCTATAAAAGGTCAGAAAATAGGGGGAAATGTTTCCCTAAACCCAAGGTGAGATCTACAAAATGCTTGTTTTGTCCGACTCAAAGATATTTGATTGAAAATTATATTAGACAACACAAAAAGGAGCACATTGGTACAAGTGAGAAGCTGGAACCAGAGAATGATGGGTATTTTTGCTAGACTTACAGGAAATAGTTGAACATTTTGGGAAATACTCTTAATGGCTTTGTTGCTATATGTTGTTATATTAGAAGATGGATACTACACTCATATTTATCGTTACATGTGAAAGTACACCCAACGGCCAGTTAGCTTAGCATTGCATAAAAATTGGAAACAGGGAAAACATGTTAGCACTTGTTGTTAGCATTAACAAGTGTTTACTTATTAGTCTTTGCAGTTCAGCATCAAATGTAATTCCTTTTCTAATCAAGAGCTGTCTACAGTGATGGAAAGCAACTGCAATATTTTGCTTCTAGATCTATCACTTTGTTTCTTCTACTGAAGTTAGCATGCTAAACCGCTAGCACTAGCCCAGCTGGACCATCTCATCACTTTCTGATAACAACTCACTGTGACATCTAGACTGTCCTGAAGAAGTAGTGCTGCTCAGAGGGTGTATTCTAACCTCTTGTATTGTAAATGCAACAATGGCTAAAACTCTTTGCAAGTGATCATCACCACCGCCCATTGCCAGCAAGAGACAAAACTTACAAATATCCCCTTTAAACAAACAAGATGTATGGTGATGTGTTAATTAGTGAGCATTAGAGAGTGTTGATAGGTGCAGACAGAGGACAGAGGAAGCCTGTTTCCACCTGTTTCCAGTCTTTAAGTGATTCTGAGCTAACTGGCTGCCAGCAGTAGCTAACATTTATTGTACAGACATGAGATCAATCTTCTCCTCTCACTCTTTAAACAATAAATTGATTGTTAAAACCATTTTCTTTTGATCATCTTAATTGTTTCAGCTCTAATACAGACAAAGGCATAGACCTCACACCACCCATCACCATCCCATGTGGAAGTGAAACCCCTTTTTTCCAGGACACTCAGTTGCATAGATGACACAAATGCACTCGCACAAACACACATGCTGTGAATGAGACTATTGTGTGTGTTTCGGTGTATCTCAGGACAACTGCTGGCTAAAGCCCAACGTGGACCAGAGGAACAGCGATAAGGACAGTCACGGCGATGCCTGTGACAACTGTCGCATGGTGGAGAACCCTGACCAGAGGGACACCGACGGCGACGGCAAAGGGGATGCCTGTGATGACGACATGGATGGAGATGGTATGGAGAGAAATTGCATCACTAACACTGACGCTCATGTTATATAACCAGCATCACTGAAGGCACTCACACAGTTATGACTTATTACTCTGTTCTCCCCTTCACATTTGCACCATGCTCCGTGCTGAAATTACACAGGAATCACATTCATGTTGACAGATTTTACAGTAAATGACACATCTTTCTAAATCATGTTGTAGAAATATATTACTGTGTGGTGGTATGGATGATTTTATAAGCCACCTGTGCTATGAGAAACAGCACTGCCAAAAAAAAAAAAAAGTTAAAGCCAGACCCTGGAGCGAACACAAGCTTTGATCATTCACCAGTATGATTACACCTCAAAAACCCCCACAGGAGAGAAGATAGTTTTTCCTCTATCACTGCTGCTTGACCTTTATGCATTTGTGGCGCTGCTGCTGCCTCCCTGCGATGAATAAAAAACAGCTTCTGAACACAAACTAGTATTCACCTACATAGCAAATGCAACAGTGCAACCTAGTGGTGAAATAGCAAACGACATGCTGTGAAATGAATCTGTGATCGCACAGTGGTGTGGATATAATGTCTAGATTTTTCCATGCGTTCCCCAATCAAGTGTTTATTCAAGTGTTTGACACTTTTGGTGGAATTATAACAGTAAAAACTGATGCAGATTAATATTCTGTCAATCAACTTATTGTTCTAGTTTGAAAATAATCACTTTGTTATCACAAAAATCCACTTATATCCCATATGAGACCCAAAGTCCAGAATGACAATGCAAACAACTTAAATTCTGCTATAGTGAAAAATCTCTATATTGAAAAAGTAGGGTAGCTGCTGTGCTAGCTGTGCAATCTCTGAATATACTGTAGTATAATTATACATGACAGCAATCCTTATCCATTGCTGTAAAGGGAGACAGAAGTGGCTTGACTGCTAAATGACACTAACTGTCTTGTCTGCCTGTAATTGGTGATCAGGCCTGAAGAACTTCCTGGACAACTGCCAGCGTGTTCAGAACAGGGACCAGTCGGACCGGGACGGAGACGGCGTGGGAGACGCCTGCGACAGCTGTCCTGACATCCCCAACCCGAACCAGGTCAGAGATAGATAGATAGATAGATAGATAGATAGATAGATAGATAGATAGATAGATAGATGTTGGTTTTTTGTGAACTCTCTGTTCTTGTTTCAGTCTGATGTTGATAATGACCTGGTTGGAGACTCCTGCGACACAAACCAAGACAGGTATTAACACTGTCACAGTCTCTATGTTAATCTCTCTTTTTCAGTTTTTTCTCTCAACCACTTGTAGTGCTACAGCTTTTATTCACGTCATGTGATCGTGTCACTTCCCCTGTAGTGATGGCGACGGTCACCAGGATACCAAGGATAATTGCCCATTCGTGATCAATAGCTCCCAGCTGGACACTGACAAAGATGGACTGGGTGACGAGTGTGATGATGACGATGACAACGATGGGATCCCGGACATTATACCACCGGGACCGGACAACTGTCGGCTGGTACCAAACCCTGACCAGACTGATGACAACAGTGAGTCTCAAATACACAACGGGTTCCCACGCCTCATAGTGAAAACAGTTTATAGATATTATTGCTGATATCTTTAACTGAAAACCAGCTTGGTGCTCAGAGATAAATTTTCACAATCAGCATTGTAATCTCAGCGTCCATGTTCTCCCTGACCTGTTCCTGACTGACCTTTACATGTAGTGTTCTGTCCCGATGTCACACCCACGGAGATCAAACTAAAGCAACCCTGGGCAGATTAAGTGGCAATTTGGTTTGGTAAAAGCACAATTTTTTTGCAAAAGCCCCCATTAAGCAATTTTGTGACATACTTACTTGAGTAAAAATGGGCTGTGAGGTCAATGGGAGCAGAGTGCCAATTGAAATCAAGTGTTGCACGGCAGTTTTTGTTGATAGTGATGTCAAGTATAGAGACCTTCACAGTGCTTTAAAGGAGTTGTATGATCAGCCGTGTCCTAAGGATGTATCACTCAATCTGTGCCTCTGTAAACATGATGAAGAAATTGTTACAAACACAGCAGATTGGAATAACACTGCCTAATGTGCTAGAGAGACTACGTCAAAGCACTTTTTACCATGGCAAATGCAGCATAGCAATTTCTAATTCTGAACACACACTCACAGCAGGGTGCAGACTAGAGTGAGCCTCAGTGCAATTTCATCAAAATTAAACAAAAGCAACAAACGGTACAGCCTTGGCTTTCTGCTAAAATGTGAATATTCCTTTAAGAAAAGACATCATCTGGCCTTCAGGAGGATATTTGGGATGTTTTATATTCAGGACTTGCACCTCTGCAGCTTCTGAACAAGGACATCAAGTTCCTTTGGAGCAGGCCTCTTTGACATTTTTGGTGAAGACCGTCTGAAATCTCTTCATTTGTGACAAGGTGGAAAAGGCACTGGCTTTAAAGGGAATGAAAGGAGCTGGTCACTTAACAAGAGCCTGCACTTAATTGTCTCTTTCTTGTCTCTCAGATGATGGAGTTGGAGACATCTGTGAGTCTGACTTTGACCAGGACAAAGTGATTGACAGGATTGACAACTGTCCTGAGAATGCCGAAGTTACCTTGACTGACTTCAGGGCCTATCAGACAGTGGTGCTGGACCCTGAGGGTGATGCCCAGATTGACCCCAACTGGGTTGTCTTAAACCAGGTGAGATTACTTAGTACTGAAGCTTTCTTTGCTGTGAGATAAAGTGCCACGTTATGATAATGTTGTTACATAACTGACGGATGTGTAAATAAGCAACTGTTTGCTCACAGATTTGCCATCTCAACTTGATGATATGTCAGTGTTAACAACTTGGTTCCACTGCCCCCAAGTGGCCAAAAAATCTGTTACCTCAGGTGTAATCAAAGTGCATGCAAAACTCATTTTAATAGGCCCGTAAAATAACTTGCAATTTATTAGTTATGCATATAAAGGCTTGAAAGTGTCAGATTCCTTAAGAACTCCCTTTGTCTCTCTCACACAGGGAATGGAAATTGTTCAGACCATGAATAGCGATCCAGGACTTGCTGTTGGTAAGATGTCTTTCCTCTCTGTGTTGAATTTCAGTCACTAAAACACATAATGTTCCTCAAAAATATCCTCATCTGAACATACATAACATGCTAATCACTCCCTCTGTTGTCAGGTTACACTGCTTTCAGTGGAGTGGACTTTGAGGGGACGTTCCATGTGAATACAGTGACTGATGACGACTATGCCGGCTTCATCTTCGGCTATCAGGACTCATCCTCTTTCTACGTAGTGATGTGGAAACAGACTGAACAGACCTACTGGCAGGCGACACCCTTCAGAGCTGTGGCAGAGCCCGGCATCCAGCTTAAGGTGAAAGTACACATCATGTCACAAATCCCCAGCGACAGATTCATACACATGCTATTATTATCCATATTTTCCACATTTCTGCCTTTCTGTTGTCTGTTTGCCTCCACATCCCTCCTCACTTCTCTGTGTCTGCTCATCAGGCTGTGAAGTCTAGATCAGGCCCTGGGGAGCATTTGAGAAACTCGCTGTGGCACACGGGAGACACCAATGACCAGGTGCGTCTGCTGTGGAAGGACCCGAGAAATGTAGGCTGGAAGGACAAGGTGTCCTACCGTTGGTACCTGCAGCACCGCCCACAGGTTGGATACATCAGGTAAGACAAGTAACACTCTCATATTAGTCTGTTCAACATGAGTAACATGAGCTGTTCAACATACAGCAGTAGTGTAGGACGAGGTCTGGAAAGAGAGGGACACAGCCCGGATGGGTCTGTCCAAAGGTGAGAAAATCTAACTACCAGCACCTCTGAAGTTCAGATTAACTCATTATGTCTCGTTGGTTAAATCTGTACAGAGACCAAGGTGTAAAAACCACAGTTTTTCAGAGGGCCAAGAAAAGTCAGAGATATAATGTGTAAATTAGTGAGCTGTAGAGCTGCTGGGAGCCAGTGTTTTTACTTTTGGACAGAGCTAGGCCAGCTGTTTACCCCTGTTTGTCTTTATGTTAAGCTAAGCTAATCATCTCCTGGCTGAGATTTAAAATGAATAAATAAAGAACCTCCCCTTTTGTGTTTTGTTTAGAGCACGATTTTATGAGGGAACTGAGCTGGTTGCAGACTCTGGTGTGACCATTGACACAACCATGAGAGGAGGAAGACTTGGTGTGTTCTGTTTCTCTCAAGAAAACATCATCTGGTCCAATTTGAAATACCGCTGCAATGGTAAGGAAACACTAAGATGATCTGTTTTCAGATTCAAGGCAGTTTTTTAAAACCTAGGGATGGCAGTGTTGGTCAGTCCACAACTTCAGCCCAGACTAAAACATCTCAACAACTATCTGATGAATTGTCATGAACTTTGGTTCAGACATAAATGTCTCCCTCAGGATGTATTGCAATCACTTTGGTGATCATTTAACTTTTCATTTAAGTCCATTATCAAACTTTTAATTTGTCTAAAACTTAAAATGATGACCAATTACCCACAAAATTAATGACCTTTCCATCAGCCACAGCTGCACTTTGTGTTTAGCACTAATTAGCTTATGTTAGCATACTAATATGGTAACCTAAGGTGGTGAACATGGTAAACATTATACCTGCTAAACATCAGCATGTTAGCATTGCTTTTGAGTATATTAGTTTGCTGATATTAGCATTTACCTTGAAGCACCTCTAAAGTGCAGCCTCACAGAGCCACTAGCATGGCTGTAGACTCAGTAGATATAAATACATAATATATCTTCCTAAATGACCTCTATGACTTGTGTCTGGAAAGTGGCACAGTATTATATTTTATCTTGTTGTTGCACAAACAAAACTGAAACTGTGAACAGAATTAGTTTGGCCTCGCTTGGTTATAGCTTTTCGAGCTTGTCTCATGATACCGAACTTCTCGCTTCCACAGACACCATCCCTGAGGATTTCCAGGAGTTCAGCACTCAGCACGGCGCTGACTCACTCTAAAGTCAAGATAAAAATATGACACCACATCTCCAGAGAATACTTCTGCAAGTGTGTGTGCGCATGAGTGAGTGTGTGTGTGGGAGAGTGGGAGTGTGTGTGTGGGTGTCTGTCTTTCTATCTGTGTATTGATGTGTACAGTTTCTGTGCATATATGACCGCAATCTTTGTACTGTATGTGCATATTCCTTTTTGTGTCTTCCTGTTTAATCATCTTTTAAAGACTTCAGCTGAGCTTGTTATGCCAAATATTGTAAGTTATGATGAATTTTACCAACTTTTCAGTACCATCACTGCATACAGTTTTAGCACAAGAGGCCCCCAGCGGCCCCCAGATTTCCACATATTTGCTTTTTTCTTTCTTTAAGCCTTTTTCACATAATAAATTAGACATGTTCAAAATAAAGGGAACATCATTATAGAAATAATATTTTGCTTCTACATGGTAGTTACAGGTAATATTTTAGCTCATGTCTAGTATTATAATCATGTTCACTAGTTATAGACCAGCAGAACCTGCTTTGGATCAACGTCATACTGATGTTTCCTATATTTTGACCATACTGGGGTTGTATTGTGTCAGGCTTTTTGTTTAACCATCAGCATTGTATTTTACTCTTTTGGTGGCAAGAATGAACAGACCATGTTTTGTATAATTCAGATTCCAGATTCTGCCTTGTCTCACTAACTGTAGATGACTAACTTGAAGCTCAGTGCTTCCATCATTGGGCCCTTAAGATCTTGATCATTTTATATCTGTATAGTCATGAACCTGGTCAAAATAAAGGGCTGTTTAATATATTGAAACTCATTTTAGTGTTGATTGATTGAAAAGAATTTGTCTTTTTTAGTCAATTTTCTTCTTACCACTTGTAATAATCCCCAGCTTCCTTGTGAAATCGGCACACTCTTCTTTTTACTCAGAATGTGATACTCCAGAAACAAAAGCCTCTGTTTTGCTTAAGCCGGAAATACTTGCGTAATAAGAACATTCTTATCCCTGATTAGCTGCTGAGTTGAATAAAGAGACTTTGGTCTTTGCTCCAGGCAGGGGTCCTCCAGAAAAGAGACAAGGAAGAAGGTTTTTTAGGCTTTAATGTAGACAAGAAGAGGCTCCATAACATCTTGCAGATTCCTTTATATGTGGCCTTTTTAAATAAATTATGAATGTATGCCTTCATTAGCTTAGCTAGTAGCTGGTAAATGTCAGATCTGTGATTTATCTTCAACTCAAAGAGGTAAGAAAAAGTCTCTTTTATCTTCTTTATATTACAAGTTACATGACTCTGATAAGATGGATGCAGTGTGGCTGCATTTTGGTACAAGTGCTATTTTATTTTATCAGAAATGGGTTTATGTAACTGGTAAATTTAATAATAGAAAAACATTTGTTCACTGTGTATTTACTTGACTCTAAATTTTTAAATCAGACCATAAATCAGAAATCAATACATCCATCATTCACACATCTAGTAACATTTTTGTAGCTATAATGGATTTCTCATTTTCTTATAGACTTAAATTCTGTCAAGTCTTTTCTGAGCTCAGTCTGGAGGTAGAGCCCCTTTGAGAATTTATTTATCTACCGACTTATTTATTTTTTGACTGAGTGAATGTGAAGATTAATTACTGTTTTCTGTTTTATTGAAGAACCACTGTTGAACCCAGAGTCTGGCAGACTTTAGCAAAACGTGATTTGCATAAAAGCACACAATTAGACAAGGTGCTGTCACCACTCAACAAGCCATTTTCATTCTAATGCGAAGGAATGAGCAGCGACCCTGCACCTGGCACTCAAACGTTAACGTGTGTGTGACCACATTTGATAAGCCACAGCAGAAATCTGCAGCGCTGTGAGAAAAAAAAGCAACTCCCAAGGGCCTTATCAAAACACTCAAACAAAAGAAACAAGTCTAAACAACACAAAACAATAATCAGGGTTTGCAAAGCCACAACAAAAAGAGGGTTTGAAGATAACAGTGTCATGGTCAGGAACAGTATCTGGACACATTCTTGCTTAGATAACATTAAAGAGAGTTTATTGATCATTTTATATTTGATCACGTACCTTTATCTGAAAAGTTAGTCCAGAGTTGTGTTAGCTTCTGTGTTTGTTGACTCTTAGGAAGTATTGTAGGGCAGGAGAAAAGAAGCTACCAGCAGAGCTGAAAGATCAAGAGGTTCTCTGCTCACTGAACAACATAAACACACTCAGGCTTTCATGCAGAGAACTGTGACTGTGAGGATGTTGACGATAACAGCAGGAAGCTCTTCGGGAAATCAGCTTTGATCACTCCTTCAAAAAAATATAAAAATAAAAAGAATAGAAAACTGGCAGTGAGGTTTGGATTTTAGCTCATACTTCTCTGTTAGGATTGTTTCCTCCTCAGGGAGCAAAGAGAATCATGTTCACACTGATGGCATCGGCTCGTCTAATTTGTGAGTGTCAGGGGAAAGGTGGATAACAATATCTGACAATATCATGGCCTAAGTTATGGGTACTAAATGTTGAATAATATCACACAGATAGGGTGACGAGGGGCTTTGTAACTTGAAGATGATTTTTTCTGGCATGTCTGCTTTATTGATAGCGGCGATAAAAAGAGGCAGGAAAGGCAGGGGAGAGAGAGGGTACGACATGCAGCAAAGGGCCCTGGGCTGGATTCGAACCCAGGTCACTGCAGTAAGAACTTTTGAAAAGTTAAGGTTTCACTAAAGCATATAGGTCATCCAACATGTGTGCACCAGATTTGATGACAGTTCATCTAATAGTAAACACAAATGTGAACCTCATGGTGACGCAGGAGGGAAAGTCAGGGGCTCACCAAAGTCAATGGGATACATCATCTGGGGACCATGAATGTCTGAGCAGAATGTTTTGTCAGTCAGAGTGGTAGATACTGTAGCTTTGAACTGCTGGTGGCACCAGAGGGAAAGTCAGAGGATTAACAAAATCAGTGGGAATCATCCTCTGGGGACAATGAATCTTTGTGCAAAACTTCATAGCGACCTATCTCATAGTTGCCGAGATATAAAGCAGCAGACCTACAGACTGGCGATGCCACCCCTTGAGTGACAGTGACTAAAAATGAAAACAGTCAAAGAGAGTTTCTAAGTGAACATAGGAGACCTAAATAATCTACACTGTATTAGATATCAGGTATTTATCAAAAATCTTGTATTTCATATACTAAAATGACAACTGTGATAAATTCTAATGACAGCAAGTATGGACAAAAGCAACCAGCCTTCACATGAAGTAGCTCCATCAAGCTCCTGTCTCTTCAGAGCTGTTGGTCTTTTCACTGGGAACATGCACCTCTGTGGAGAATGGGTGAAAAGTAAGTGTCTAGTCTTCTCAATAATATGCCTGTTATATTTGAATTAATAAAAGTATGCAAATGTTAGAAATTTGATCTAGATGGAATATTATAGAATTTAATATTAGACCTGTTTGACATTTGAGCCTTTTTGTAGTGTTTTTAATGATCAAAATGGCATTACTGTCCCTCTGTGACAGAGCAGGGTGTGGTAATCCAGCTGCTGGACTGAGTTTTCCGAGGGGTGGCCCAGGTCATGTTTGTCAACAACCCTCTCAGTGGGCTCCTCATCACGGCTGGCCTGTTCCTGCAGGACCCTTGGTGGGCTCTGAATGGTCTGCTGGGTACCCTTGTCTCTACCGTGTCTGCCATTTTGCTGGGACAAAACAGGTGAGATGGCATCTCCTTTATCCTTATTTGACTTCATTTTGGGGAAGAAAAAAATCATTTTCCTCATACCATGAAGCCATTATCGCTGCCTCTTTCACTTATATTCCCCGAGGCTGCACTCTCTTTAGCTTTCACACTGTGCTATTTTCACAGTTTGCTTCTCATTTAACCATGTTTTGCACTCATGTCGGGTACATCTGTCACATTCACCTCAGGGAGGCCATATCAGCTGGTTTATATGGCTACAACGGAGCCTTGGTCGGCATGTTGATGGCTGTTTTCTCCACCAGAGGAAGCTGGTATTGGTGGCTTTTACTGCCGAATATGTTCATGTCCATGTTGTGGTAAGCGCTCTCTTCTAAAAATTGCCTGATTCATTAGATTGCACACACACTTGGCAACTGCAAACGGTAAACAGGAAAGACACAAAGGCAACAGCATGCAGTGAGGGCCAGGAGCCATATTCAAGCTCAACCACGGTAAACGTTTCTCTGTTTCAAAAGAATTAACTACTGCTGCTATGCCTGTCAATCTTTACACTCTCACATGGCTCATACACAGTGATAACAGAGGCAGATTTACCACTTGAAATTCTTTTGTAACAATGGGTTGATTTCAGACAGAGAAAGACAAAAGCACCGTCTCATTTCTAGCCAGCAATCGACTTTTCCAGCTGAGATGACAACTGATGCTGATTTTATATTTCCATAAGAACTTACAAATGACCATATTTTGTCATACTGTGTGTACAGCTATGATTTCTAAATTTGATTTCTGTCTCAGTTCTTGTCATTATCCCTACTGACTTTGTGTTTATTTAACACACTTTTTTTTTTCCAGATTGTGCTGTTGAATGTTGTTTCACATGTTCTTCCTTTGTGAGCCATCCCACCATGTGGCGAAAAGGCTTTGAGGATGTGGACTAACTGATGTATTTGGCAAACATAATGCTTGGGTAGTATTTCGATTAACTAGTTTGGCTGCAGTTGGTGGAGATTAAACTTCCCCGGTTCAAATAATGAGCAGGGCCGAGCTGCTATCGCTACCCTGCACTCTTATACAGTAACACCCAGCTCAGGACATTTTGCTGTTTGGTTGAGCAAACTGTCAACTTTAAGTGGGAAGAGGATTCAAATTCTTACACTGAGCTCCGTCCTTAAGGTGAACATAAACAATCAAGGCAGGATTGTTAGAATGTCAGCCTGTTATAGTTTGCCTTTTCTGCTCCATCAGTAATCCATTTACCTGCCTCTGTTCACAGCCCAGTGGTCTCCAGTGCTTTGTCCTCAGTCGCCAGCAAATGGGACCTCCCAATATTCACCCTGCCCTTTAATATTTTGGTGTGTCTGCACATTGCAGCTACAGGAGCCAATCACCCCTACTTTCCAGAGGTATAGAACAGCCCTGCTACACATTGAAGGATATATATATATATATACACACATTGTATCTTGTATATCAAATGAAGCCTTATTTTCCTCTAATTCCAGGTGGATATCCAACCAAATAACCATCTTCACACCAGTAATGACTCCATCACAAGCCTCAATATCTCTCAGGTTTAACAGGGATCATATTTGCCCACTGGGTCTTTGAAAGCTTACACACAATCTGAGCTATTGTAGTGTCTATTTTGCACATACGTGACCTCAATTAGCAAAATGTTCTGTGTGAGTAAATGGAGGGTTTCCATTTGCAGCTATTCCTATCGGTGCCAGTTGGTGTTGGCCAGGTGTACGGCTGTGACAGTCCTTGGACAGGAGGTCTCATCCTTCTGGCCCTGCTGCTCTCCTCACCGACTATCTGTTTTCATGCCATGTTGGGCTCTGCTGCTGGCATGCTGTCTGGTAAAAAAGACTCTCCCATTTGCATAGAGATATGCATAATGTCTGCTGAGGGTACAGCGGAAGCTTTATGGTGAATGAACCATGACATGTTTTGTTTTTTTGTTTTTTTTTTTCCAATAATGCTTTTATAGCCTGTGTGTGTTGACTCAAATTTCATTTGCTCTCCCCCCATGTGTGGTGCAGGACTTGCTCTGGCAGCTCCTCACAGGGACATTTACTCAGGGCTGTGGGGGTATAACAGTGTTCTATCCTGCATCGCTATTGGAGGGGTCTTCTATGTTATAACATGGCAAACCCATTTACTGGCCCTAATATGTGGTAAGATTGACAGTATGATCACCGTCCTCAGTTAGCATCCCGCACATGAAAACTTTTTTCACTTAAAATGTGAAATTCTGTTTCTTTGCAGCACTTTTCTGCGCATACATGACTTCAGCAAGCTCAAATTTGATGTCTAAGGTAAGTAAGAAACTTTCTCTCCCCCCTCCAGTCAAACTCTATAAACATCATCTGAACACCCAGATGTCTCTCATATCATGTGTCACGCTCAGCTCTCCTATGACATCCCCTTTCAGCTTGCGTTACCAGCCTGCACGTGGCCTTTCTGCCTGTCAACTCTCATCTTTCTCCTCATTTCCTCTGAGATCCCAGCCATCTGCAGACTGCCTCTGTCTGTGGTCTCCTACCCCGAGGAAAATTGGCGCTACCAGAGACAATTAAAGGCTTCAGAGAAAGCTCAGCACAGTCAGCAGAGCAGCAGCCAAGAAGAGGCCCCGCTGAAGGAGAATGGAGGGCCAAATGTCCAATTGGTGGGGGAGAGGGGCTGCAATGAATCTGTATGATTAGAGGAGATGCTCTTTTGTACTGAAGTGTAGCTCTAGAATACCACAGTGATGTATAATTTCCTCTCTTCTATAACATTATTTGTTATACAAAAATGGCTGGCATTATGGTGAGGCATGTTTTCTAAATAGCAAATATCTTTTCTACAGTGTATCTTGTATACACAGCAGAGGGCAGCACTCTCCAAGGAAAGACAGAACCACTGTGCATGTACAGTAAATCTAATGATACTGAGGCAAAGCACTAAGCAGATAAAGGAGCAGCATTTTTCTCCAGCTTTGTAAGCAAAAACATATATTTTGTTAAACACTCCATTTTGCAAGCGAAGCCAGTCTTGCTGCGTTCATTCATTTACAGTAGCTACGAAGCAAAGATTAAGGAGGGAAAGCAGTAAACTGTCTTTCCTTTTCCTCAACTGCCCAATTTTAGTGGTTGCTGGGAGATGATTTAAAATGCAGCAGAGCATTTCATCAGTGCAGACAGTGAGTTTAGGGCAGATTTCATAAAGTGCTCCCCCAGCAAAAACACCCTCTTCTCTGCCAGACATAATCCATCACTGCCTTCTGTACTCCAATCTGTCCTATTGTTTCTTCTTATCGTTTCTCTTTACGTCTCATTCAGTTTCTTGCAGTGCCTCTCCCACAATTTCCCAAACCTTTTCTTCTTATCTACCTTTCCTCTCATTCTCTCCTCTGGTGTTATCAGCCTCCATCTCTTCTTTTGAGGATAACCTTTCTCCTTTTCCCTCAAGCAAGGAGGTTTTGAGCTCTGTGAGAAGAAGCTACCGAGATGCCAGCTGATAAAACAGACGCAGCTCTGTCTGGGTCTGTGTCTGCGTTTATATTTACATTTATAAGTGTATGTTATGTGTGCCTCTATTGCCATCTGTCTGTCTGTGTTTATCTGGCCCACCAAGATGCATGGCTTCAGTCTAGCCAGTGCGACACATAAGAGGCAGTCACACTTCCAGACATGTGTGGGAGCTGCGGTACATTGGGAGGGGGAAGGTGCGAGACGAGGGAAGGGTAACTAGTTGAAAATGAGAACATCTCATTTTCTTGCCTGGTGATAAAATATGACTTGTTATGACTGATTTTTTTTCTCCTGAATGTCTAATGTGCAATTTTTTTCTGCCCTTCATTTGAACCCGACTCAAACCTACTCAAATCAAATAGTTTTCTATTTTGTATTCTAAAGGAATCAAAGCAGGAAACTTTCCTCAGCGTTGCCACTAACATTTTTTCTAATCTGCTGCAGCCTGTAGGTAAAAGTGACCTTAGTCAGTGGATTTTTTTGTGGCCTTTTACACAACGTTGATTCATCCAGCGACCTTTGAAGGACAGGATAAGTGTTGGAAGTGGGATGATGTGAGATGAGGCTGGTGTCACTTCCCCTGTGCCAGTGCTGTGTGCTCACAGCAGTGTGAGTCACCTTCTTTAGTCCCCTGCAGGCAGCACCTACTGCTCCCACAAAACATTAACGGGGTATAGAGCCAGACTAGGGCTGAATCTGTCAGGATAAAAACCGCACCACATAGTCACGTACACTTGCATAAATGCAGAGATAAAAGGCATGTGCTTGTGCCTCTGTACCGGCTGTTTGTCTACCCCTGTGTCTGTCACTTAAATATAGCAACTCTCATATAACAACGCAGGTCAAAGTATTGCAGAACTGTGGTTAAAAATGGCTGAATGACAGCAGCGACAGACAAGAACAAGAGAGGTATGTCTATTGTCTATGTACTGTATACATATTATAAGGGAATCTCTGAAAGTGATGGCAATCAATTTACAGACAGGTGACAAATTGAAGGACAAACCAACATAAAGTGTATTAGGAAGGTGTTAGTGTAATGATCTGCTCCTGAGGAACCCTCTGGACTCTGTTTTATTTTGTCATTAGTGACCTTATGTACCTGTTGGTTGTTTTACTTCCTGCCCTTGTGTGTCCCCCACCTGTCTAATTGCCTCTCCCACCCCAATTAGTTTCTCCTGTTCCCAATTAGCATCGCTGTCCTTCTTTATTTAGTCCGTGTGTTCCTTTCACTCTTTGTCACTTTGTCTGTTCAGTCTCCCTCATGTTTCCTCCAGCCCAGTCTCAGCCCAGCACTTGTGAAATAGTCACAAAATGTAATCTATTGATTTTGTGTACAAGGACACAAATTTACCATTTTTGTCATGACAGCCAGCATGATGATGATGTATTGATTCATTTAGCCTACATGGACAGGAATTGTTCATTTTTTTGTGACAGTAAAATTGTACAGCAATATTACACTTATTTATGGTTATGTTAAGGCACACAGAGCATTTGGTTAAGGTTAGCGAAAGAACTGTGGTCTGGTTTGAAACAGAAAAAGTTCACAGTGAACAACGTACTGATGTAAATTTATCCAAAACCATAATCTTTCCCTACCTTAACCAAAGTACTTTTGTTGCCTAGACCTAACCACAGACTGGTTGCAAACACCGCTCGTGTGATGTTGTTGTGTTGTGTGTTATGCGCTCTTTCAAAAATACATTTCCAATTGAAATACATGCTTTTGAAAGTCATGCTCTCTGTCATGAAAAAAGGGCAAATTTGTGTCCGTGTGTATGAAATCAACAGATCACATTGAAGACTATCTCACAAACTGCCATGAGAGCACCTTGGTTTCCTCATGCTTCCGTTTCTGTGTCCAATGTTTTAAACTTGTTTTTTGTTTCATTTTTGACTTTTTGCCTTGAGTTTTCTGGATTTTGAATACCTTATGACCCCAGATTAGACTGAGTATGCCCTCTTTGAACTGCCTTTATTTTGGACTCCAGTTATGGTGCCAGTCAGCATTGCCATTGAGTAAGGCTTTAGTAATACATTGTTAAATAAATATTTGCTTAACTGCATCAGTGTCTGCATTTGGGTCCTTTCCTTTGTCTTCCTGGTTACATGGAATGGAACACCATTCCAAAAGATATTCCTTCATTTGGTTTGTTTTGATAATGGTGGTGGAGAGCACTGTCTAACAAATCAGTCCAAAATCTCCCATAGGTGTTAAACTGGGTTGAGATCTGGTGTGTATACCACACATGTACCTGTTCACTTGTTAAGAACATGGTGATGGTTCACTTATCTGACCACGTCGACACCTGTAGTTTTTTCACCACTGAACTCTCAAATGTATATTTGTCTTTGTAATGACCCTACTATAACATCTCTCTCTATGTAATTGTCAATGGACTGTTACAGTCTGATCATGTCCTGCACTGACATTCTCAGTCACCTGAGGACAGTCACCCGAGGATGTTTCCACTTACATATTGCACTAATGCACGAACATCACGGCCATCAAATGTTCGCCATCTACCTTAATTTCTGACCCTACTGATGTCTGTCCCATAGATCTTAATGCACTGTTCCCACTGTAACACTAACGCCAGCTGAGGGATCCTTGCGACTGAAGCTCCTGTCAAAGAGAGTCATTTAGATCTTTTCCTCTTCCAATCTTGATACAAAATCAGAACCAACTGGCCCTCCTCAGCATTTTTATACAATTGGATAATTCTAGTACTTTGTTATTCTTCACGGTGGATGAACAAGCTAAGAGTCTACAGCCATGCTAATGGTTCTGTGAGGCTACATTTAAAGGCGCTTTGAGCGAAATGCTAATGCTAGCATGGCAATATGCTCACAATGACAATACTAACATACAAATGTTTAGCAGATGTAATGTAGTGTTAGAAAGCTAAAATTAGCCAATTAACATTAACGTTAACATTAAATGTTTTACAGGAAGTGGTCATCAAACAAAGAACTGAACAAAATATATTTTTGACCTGAAGATTGTGCTAGAGGAAAATTCAGAGGGTCACCAAAGTTCTTATAAGTCATCTTGAGGTTCATAAATGTCTATTAAATTTCATGATTGTCCATCCAACAGTTCTTGAGACATTTCAACAAAAACCAAACTCATGGTGGCAACAGATGAGAAGTCAGGGGATTATCAAAATCAGTAGGATTCAGTGTCTGGGCAGCATTGTTTTCTGTCCCAAATTTCACCACACTCCACAGCTGCTGCAGTATTTCAGAGGTGGAACAACCAACCAACAGAACAATTCTCATCACAAGAGCCACAATCACCCTTCCCAACGTTGCCAGATGGGAAATGTTAAAGTATCATACCAGATGCTTTAAAATATCTTGACAAAAACAATCATGCTTTCCCACTCATTCCTGTATGTTATTTGTGGTGCACTGGCCCATAAGTTACTGCATTAAACACAAAATACCATAAAATGTATGATTTGTAGGCAGGATTTGATTAATGGTTAAGTCAGTGACAGCCATGCTTGTGATTCATGTTCATCATCACAACAAGCATGAAAGACGTCACACGACACGAGATATGTAAACACAGATGTAGGAGCCACATTTCACTATCCTGATTGTGTGGGGAAATGAATTAAAATGAGACAGCCTAGACTAATAAGTGTCACAAAATGATCAAACTATTGTACAATATGGGAATTTTTTGGCATTACTGATCTTACATTGTAGAGAGGGAAAAATTACCATACAGATATGATAATTAATGTACAACTGGCAACATTGCCCCTCCACATTTTTTGGGGAGGGGGCTCTGCTTGGGGTGACTTGAATTCCTGAATTCAGTATTCCTAGGATCATGGCTCATACTAAAGTTGTTGTATAAGTGGGAACAGTGTGTACTAGGTTGTACATACCATCACTGTGACTGGCATTATTTAAAGAAAGCAAGAGGGAGTATTTTACTGACCTATTTTAAGTTGTAGAACAATACATATCTGATTTGGAAAACAGAGAATACAGATGTACCATGCAGTTTAAAAAAGGAGACACAAACAAAAGCAAAGATAGAGGCTGTTCACTGCAGCCACTACAGGACACATGAGAACAGCAAATAACACCATTAGAACACCAGGCTGTATGTAAGCTGTCCGCCTTCTCGCTGCCCTAACAATAACAGTGTCAGTGCAGCTTGGTACTTTAATTAGCGTTATTTTCTCTAAGACTGACAGGCAACTTTGTATGTGGCTCTATGAGAGACAGTGTGAATGTGTGAAAAAACAGGCCAAACACACAGTCAGACTGTTCCCGTGGGCAGGAAGAATGAATGCTGTGGAAGAGGCTGTTCTGATTCACTCTATCCTGTTAAGTCTGTGAATAGTATGCGAGAGCTGCTATCTGCTGCATGACGCTCCTGGCTCATCATGTTCAAACCAAATTTGTCTGCCGGTTCCTGTAAGACGAAAGGAGAATCCCCAGGAAACTCCATCCCTCATTGGATGTATGAAGCATCACAGAGGAGGAAGCATTTCCATGTATGTACGCTCCCTGTGACACTGATTTCCATTTCCACGGCTGCACTGCCGGCTGCACAGTCGGATCTGTGTCATAATCTTGTAGTATGTGTAGTGTGATCTCTAAATAGAAATACTGACTCTCTATCAATGGAAGTAAAAGTGGCATTCAGGCAGATGACTAGATGAATTTTATCAAAAGAGTGGCCTCCGTGTAGTGATGACTTTTAAGTCTGTAAGAGGATGTTGGTCTGTGAGCTATTTCTAGAATCTTCCTTTTAATTTTGTAGTTATATTAAATATTATATGAGCCATCATAAACAGTTACTTTTTTGCCTTTGCAAAGTATCATCTTGGTTAGAGACTGCACAGATGTTATAGTGGTGGTGGTGGTGGTGGTGGTGGTGGGGGGGGGGGAGAGGGGGAGGGGGTTTGTCTGTAAATTAATGGCCTTTGTCCAACAAAACCCAAAGATATTCTTACTTATTTACTTACTATCATGCTTGACATTGAATCTTTACATTTTAAAAGCTGGAACTGGAAAATGTTTGTCATTTTTGCTTTAAGGTGCTACACGTAAGTGTCTTCTATCTCTATGTAGCCAACATTAACATTAATAGCTGTTCATTTCCCAAGAGCGTCAGGTATCATCCTGTTTACAGACATAGGTTAGAATACGTCCTCTGAGCATCACCACTTCCTTATCCTCTCATATTGGACTGAGGGCAGACTGGACGCAACAGTGACTCGCTATTGCAAAGTGGCATTATGAGATGGGACTGACTGGGGCTAGCTGGTTATAAATATAAGCAAAACAAGAGTTAACACTGGTGTTGTTCTCCACTGCTGGAGACAGCTCTTGGTAAGTAAATTAAGTTTGATGCTAAAAGCTCAACATTAGACTGGTAAGTAAACAGCTGTTAATGCTAATGATGACTATGTAGCAATAGCAAAAATGTACATGTGGCACCTTTGAAAAATCGTTTTTTGAGCATCAAAATAGTTGTTGTCAATCAACTTATAATTGTAGCTCCAGTAACGTTAAATGTATGTTATACAGTTGATCTATTATATAATGCATGTCAACACAACCCAGTGTGTTCTACTACTCTGTTCATTTATTCAGTAACAACAGTAACACATTTTAATAAACTCTTGGTTCAAAAACAGGGAGCAGCTGTGATTCTGTGCCAATCCAGCAATAGCTAACTCTACCACTACTGTGCAAACTGGGTGATGTAAAATTATTGTTCCATTAACATATTAAAATTGAAAACCAGGCTGAGGTATTAGGGGGGATATTTTTGCTTCCTAAAAAGTCAAATATAAGGTTCAACTGCCTTTCCCCACTCAAATCATTTTAACACAGCTCCTTATTGTTATTATGGACTCAGACTCCAAAAATCTTCATTGTTCCTGGCAATGTATCCCCCAATCAGTCAACATGTTTTGAGATGACATTTTGTATTTTCACAGGTAGAAGAGCTGTGAACACTTTCGAAACAACACAAGGTTTTTAACACATTCAGTTACATAACTCGAAGACGCCCTTTCCTTCCACAGCTGTTTGCTGTTGGTTATGAAGTGTCTCATTTGAATTGGTTTGCATTCATTGTCTGCATTGCACTTTAATTGCTATGCAGAACTACGGGGGTGGATGCATTTACATGAACACCTGCACAATCTAATGGATCCAGGAATCATTCAGTAAATACTGCCTTTGTAAAGCGAATAGACCTTTTCAGTGAAACCCCATTAACAGAACTGTTAATTTCAGCTACAGGAAATAAACCTGGACACATCTAAAATGTCAATGGAAACTTTTTTAATTTATGGTGTTTTTGTTTTGGACAACGGTAAATTACTATGTGCAACATTTTCTTTCTCCCCAACCTCTACTCCTTCTGTATGCATTGGGGGCTTGAGGATATGACCAGCTTTTCCTTTATACTTCTACTCCACTACATCTTAGAATTATTGAATTAAAAAAACATACGATGAGCTTATAAAATACAAAACATTGTTAAAGATTTAACAACCTTTTGTTAAATCCCTTAAAGAAAAGAAATAGTTTAGTCCTTGACATGTTTTAGATATGTGTTGTTAGACATTCAAACAAAGAGTTATTTTTCCTCTAAACCTCTCAGATGGTTCCATCATCATCCAAGCTAAGATTAGAGAAAAGTCACAAAAATGAATATGAAATTGTGCTGCAGAGCTTTGCTTTTGTCTTGTCATTCTTTCCCACGCCAATATGTCTAAGTATAAGAATCTGGTCTGACATAGTTTTTTCTTTGTATTTGTGGACTTTACACCATTAAGTTAAATGGTATTATCTGTTGTTTGTTTTAGATTTTAGTTATTTATTGATTTATTTACTTTGCATATGAAGTGGGGAATATGATGAAGTACATTGTGTCTTAGTGAATGTACAAGGGCATAATAAACTTTGGCCTCAGCCTTCTCCTTTTCAGTCTTATTTCAGAGGATACCATATATCATATTTGTTAATTGACCAAAGATGAACTGATAGATGTAAGAAGAATATCCATTTAAATGTTTAAATGTAAATGTAAGATCTCAAAACCCCTCTTGTGACTCTTTGGAGGGGGCTCGATCACTGGGTAGGGAACCACTGCACTAAACTACTAATTAAACTAAGTAAAGGCTAACAATCTAATAATGTCACGTGTAACAATACCTCTGTGCTTTTACTTGAGTAGGATTTCTTTTCAGGACTTTTTACATTTATGTATTGGTACTTTTTTGTAAGGATCTGAATACTTTGTATGTCACATGTCTGTTTCATTGAAATGCATTAGACTGTTCATGCTATTGTGTCAACCCTATGTAAATACCTATTATATAATCTAACCTGTGCATATGCTGCTTCACATATCTGACATATCTAACTTGGCACACAGGTATCACTGCAGATTAAATGCTATTTAAAACAACTGTAATAAGAAACAGGTTGTTCATTTTGCTGCATTCTCTCACCCACAGCAATGTGCCAACCTTTTTAGCCATAATCTTTAAGCACATGGGCTCATGTTCAGATGTACAAAATGTACAACAGTCACTTGAGGACAGGGGCTCCATCACTGAGCAGGTGACTGTCTGGAGGTTGTCTGGGCAGCAGCATGTGTTTTTTTTTTTTTCTTAATCTGTATGTCTGGTTGTTCTGTTCTGTTCTGTTCTGTCTGTGGAAAAAAAAGGACTCTCTGTACTGAGTCGTGACTGTCTGCTCGGCTGTGCCTCCAAGAACTCCGGAAACAAGTCTCGAGATGGAGAAGGAGGCTGCAACATCCGCGTGATCATCACCCGAGCGCCAATGGCCTCACGCCGTGTGAGCTGAGGACAGCGGTATCCCCTGCCGCGCGTGAAGGAATGGGCGGGCCCGGGGAAAGCTCGGTCACGCTGCGTGGGCGGGTGAGCGTATAGTAAAGGAGCTACCGCGGCGGTATTTAACAGAGAGCCGAGGAGAGCACCGGACAGAGACGGAGCGGAGAGATTTCAGCACCAGCGCGACTGGACAGCGACACGTAGCCTTCCACACACACACTAAACAAACTTTCAAACAACATCATGGTTCTCATCTGGACCCAGTTCGGTGTGAAGCACAAAAATGTCAATGTCAAGTGCAAAGTGCGAGTTATGCACCGGGGAGACAGCTCCGGCTCATCATCATCAGCGGTGAGTACATTTATTGAGAAAGTTTTTTTTTTTTTTTTTTGTATCAAGCTTTTCACCTTTTGATCGCTCGATTACTTAAATTACATTAAGTTGAATACGCTGCTAGAATTCTTAAGTTTCATACGAGGCATATTATATAAGTCAATTCACTGGTGTACCGGCATCTTTACGTATTTGCTCGTCACTTCCTTGCGACTGTTGCCGTGGGTTCATTCAAATGTAAGAGTCACTGATTCCCGTTCAGCCAATCGCTGCGGAGAATCGGAGTCGTTGGGGTGGGGGTTGGGGCTGCATTTTGGCCCTCACGCGACAACCCCCCACCCCCTTTTCTCTCACGTTGTGCTGTGCATCAGCCTATAAAATTCATGGGTATGCAGTTGCATAGCAGCACTGAGATAAATTGGTGTTTTCCCAGAGAGTGTCTTTGCTAGAGGGGTGGGGGGTTGATTTCGCTGAATATGTATGGATGCTGCACAGCAGTTGGTGTGGAGGATGTTCAGCCACTCTGTTGCTGTATTCTAGGTTATTAGTTATTCAGTCTTTCACAGCATCTAACACTTGTCAGATCTCAAGACTTGTGCAAAAAAAAAAAAAGGGGGAAAAAAAGAAGTGGACTCTTTGACCATGTTTTTATGCATGACTGCTCTTGTTTCTACAGGAGAGCACCAGGTCCGAGCAGGACACGCCCTGCCTGTCCATCAAACCGACGGGCAAGGACTTCTACAAAGTCCTGGACGTCTCCCCTGAATCCAATGAGGACGAGATCAAGAAGGCCTACAGGAAGCTGGCTCTCAAGTTCCACCCGGACAAGAACAGTGACGCCGACGCCGAGGACAGGTTCAAGGAGATCGCAGAGGCCTACGAGGTCCTGACCGACTCCAAGAAGAGAAGCATATATGACCAGTTTGGAGAAGAAGGTGAGACAGAGAGAGATTTGACAGTGATGGGATTTCATTTAAGTTGCTTTAAGAGTAACTGCCATCTGGCTAATTACTGTAGCAAAGGCTGATGCATTAACTATTCATGTCTTCATCAAGGCTAAATACTGATGTGCAGTGGGAGGATCAAGACTAAAACTCTCCCACCCCTTTTAAACCAGCTAAACATGTGCAGCATAGACAGCTGTGGGGCTGATGAATTATTCAGGGAGCAATGAAAGAGTTTTCCTGAAAAGTCTTAAATAGCAGATTTTTAGAAAAAGGCTGAATTTGCATGAAAGCAGCGTCAGCATTGAAGCAGAATGAAGCATTTGATAAATGTGCAGAAATTTAACCGAACTCTTTGTGTTTTCTCTGTGTTTTTAGGCCTGAAAAATGGAATGTCAATGGCAGGCCAAGGCGTGTTCCGCAACAACTTCCACGGCGACCCCCACGCCACCTTCTCCTCCTTCTTCCACAGCTCCGACCACTTCGACATCTTCTTCGGCAACGACCTTGACGGCGAAGATGACCTCTTCAACCCTTTCAGGCGGTTCACCTTCAGCCACGTGGGGGGCTACGAGGGCGGCCTTCGGAGGGGCCAGCGGCGCCTGCAGGGCGAGGCGGTGGTGCACGACCTGCTGGTTTCTCTCGAGGACGTGATGCACGGCTGCACCAAGCACGTCAAGATCACCCGCAGCCGGCTCAACCCCGACGGCCGCAGCCTGCGATCCGAAGACAAGGTGCTAAATGTGGTGGTGAAGAAGGGCTGGAAAGCAGGGACCAAGATCACCTTCCCCAGGGAGGGAGATGAGACGCCCAACAACACCCCTGCCGACATCACCTTCATTCTCAGGGACCAGGAGCACCCTCAGTACAAGAGAGAGGGCTCCAACATCGTCTACACGGCCAAGATCACCCTCAAAGAGGTGAGTTTGGGTTAAGAGTTTGACTCCCACAGAGGCCATCAGTCCTGACCAAATGAATGACATATTATGAAACACACGACTGGTATATAAGTAAATGTACTATGTAATTTTTTCCAACCACTTACACCTACTCACAGAAAGGCTAAAATCCATCCACCAGTTCTTGTCTTTACATAACCACTGAATGATGCTTTTTCTGAAATAGCAAAGAAAATCAATTACTGAAAGGCATCAATAAGATGTAAGGCGACCGCTGCCAAATGCAGGAAGGGTAATGTCTTTGATTGTAGTCTGAGGACAGAACACAGTGTTCTGTTCTGTTCTGTTCTGTTCTGGGCATCTGAGCCCCCAGCTTACAATGGGCTGACAGACCCCCGCTAACAGAACAGCAGCAGCAGCCTGCCAACGCCTCCGTTACCTCATCAGCCCCCATAGAGCGAGAGAGAGCAGGAGCTATTTTTAGCCTCGGCACCGACTGCCCCCACAAATCGCACTTCACTCTGCCTCTCAGCCACTATGTGTGCTGCAGACTCCTCTCTCTCTCCCCCCTGCTGTACCAGGCAGGCAGAGAGGCAGTTTTTTTTTCTTTCTTTTTGTTTTTTTTTTTGGCTCGCTCTGTCTCTGGCTCTCACTCCTACCAACCCACACACAGATTAGCAGGGTAGCAGTCACAGAGACTGGCATTTCAAAGAGTTCCATCTTCCTATGGCTCCCTTCAGTCACTAAAGCACTTAACTCCCACACACAGGCAGTAAATAGAGCAAGCGATTATAACATCTGTAACACTGGTTAGTTGCATAACACGAAAAAAAAAATCGTTATGCTTTTAGAAAGACAGAGACTCCATATTTATCTCTTATGTAACTTGACACTTTTAAAGATCAGGCATTTAATTGATTGTTTTTGTTGCGAGTGTACTTCATTCCAGTCATAAGGAGGCCATTCAGAATGCATTATGAAACTTGTTCTAAATATATCAGGTCTACAGGACTAACTTTTTTATTCATTTCTCTGCTCTCCAGGCTCTCTGCGGCTGCACAGTCAACGTCCCCACGCTTGACAACCGGATGATGCCTCTGCCATGCAGCGACGTTATCAAACCCGGCGCCCTCCGGCGGCTGAGGGGCGAGGGCCTGCCCCTGCCCAAGAGCCCGTCCCAGCGGGGCGACCTGGTGGTGGAGTTCCAGGTGCTCTTCCCCGACAGGATCCCACCACAGTCCCGCGAGATCATCAAGCACAGCCTGGCTCAGTGCTAGCCTGCTTTACTATTTAAAAAAAAAAAAAAAAATCAGTCACAGGATTGAACGCAGCTTCACCATGTGTGTAGTATGTTATCAATTCACAAACACAGCCTTGCCCAAGGTGCTAATTTATCACAACCAATCACAACCTCCTATTGTGTTTGGGAAATGGCAAGCAGCGCTGAAGTGAGTTGTAGTTCAGACAGGACTTTGTGAGGAGATGACTTTCTGCAGGTATCAGGCATGATGCACAACAACTATGATGCCGCACGAGCAGTGAGTTTAGAACTGAAGAATGGGGTCTTTGGTATCTGAGGGCATCCATTGACTCTATAGCCTTTCTCTTGAATGAAAAGATTATCTGTACTGTTATACTTGCAAACCTATAGCAGGATATCAGTGTGCTATTCAAGTCTGTATAGACTTCCTTAAACCTGAATGGTAGAAACATGTGAAGAAAAAAAAACATCTTTATTATAGTTATATGGTGTTCATATGACTGATCTTTTTGCATTGATTTATTACAATAGCAAATGTACTTGTGTACAAAGATCTACTTTGTGTACAAAATGCAAAAACATTGTCTCTAAGAGAGATTCATCTGTCAATGTTCTATTGAATTATTTGAAATGTTTGTACATATTCTGCAATGAGCCAGCTGTTGATGTATTATTACCTGATATAGACATATTTGGAAGCATGAAAAATAAATAAAAATGGGAATTTGACTTCTGTTTTCCACTGTTCTTTTGTGATAAGCATGTGTTATGTGCTATAAGTGGACTACAAAGTCCTCAGACAACTATCAGTCATTGCAGTCCATGAAAATCACACATCAGAGCATGAAGATCTCCCAGGCGTCACTGCAGAGCTTTTAGATGCAGTGATGAGGGAGTCTGGCCGTCTGCTGCCATCTAGCGGCGATGGGCTGCAACGACAACGCGAAACACCCTGCGAGCTAATGAAGCACACCTGTTGGTCTGTAATTTATATGGCTGCCGACTGGGCGCGCGTTGCTCAGTCGCCTGACATCAAGCCTTTGCTTTGATAACACTGACAATATTAGTCTAGAATGATGAAGACAAGGGTGATAAAAGACAACAGTCACAACTGGAGGCTGTGCGCATCTGAGAAGCAGGCTGACATGTGGTTATTAGGTGGAAAATGCTGTCAAACTCGAAGTAGTCCACGTTGATTGACACGTCAAACCACCTGTGCATTCACAGACAACGTGAAACCTCAGCTGAGATCAGCGAATTCTCTAAAATTCACCCCCTATGTGCTCTGGGATGAAATGTCGCAGATAAGTCAGACCACGCCATCAAATCTGACTGAAGGTTACCCCGTGACAAATCTGACTTTAGTCGTCCTCCTGCTCATACCCTGCGTGGTGATTCTGCTTCTGCTCAACTGCCTCTTCCTGGGTTACAAGTTGCTGATCCTGTCAAAGAGCAACAACAGGCGGAAGCGCGAGGACACGGAGGAGATGCTTTTGCAGTCCACCCTGCAGAGAGTCACGGCCTTCCCCCCGCTGCACGACGGGAGGAGAGCTTACATGTCCGTGTCGGAGCCCGTCCTGCCGCATCCCGTCACTTCTTCCAGGGCTTCGTCCAGGGAGAGGGCCGGGGTGGATCACAGGATCCGGCTCCTGAGGCCAGACGGTGCCACCGGCTCAGGGTCCCTCAGGGCGCCCAGCACCATCCGGGCCACTTCCTCTGCAGCCGGTTTCACCCCAAGAAGGCTTGACCTGCCCTCCGGGTCACGGACACACAGCGCGAGCAAAGCGGGATGGTGTAGAAGCGCGCCGGTTTTACCGCAGTCCAGTGATTCAGAGGCTGAAACCAGAGTGAACCTTGTCCCGCCAAACTCTCCCACGGTGAGTGATGAATAAATCAACAAGGAAAAGGTCTAAGGGGCCATCCTTGACAGTGGAAACTGGTTAATTTGTGTCCAGGAAACATGTTTTAATTTATCAAAAATATTCACATTTTGACAGAGATTACATCCAATAACAACCTGTAGCCTACAGTATGGCTTGAATGTCCTGCTTGGGGACCAAAATGAGCTGCAGGGCCTCTATTAACCTTCTATTGTTGTAATTTAATGAAATACATAAATTCAGAAACACGCACCCCACATAAACACAAACATAGGTAGAAGGAATTTGACTGGGGGCCTCAAGATCAGCTGATGAAGCAGGGCCCACCTTTAGATTCTTTTAATGTCAGTTGGTATTTGCTTTATTGTTGCAGTGCTGCCATGTAACCAAGCAAAACTGCAGTTAATAAAGTTACCACAAACTTACAGCCATACAGGGAAATTGTTGGCTGTTTATGGATGGAGGTCTGGGGCCCCAGGACAGTTGCCCACTTTGCCTGGTTGGTAATCCAGCTGTACTATACAATGAACCTTAAGTTCCAAATTTGATGCATTTTGAATATTGAAAGATGTTGATTCTCACTCAGTGATTGATCTGTACATATATTTGGCTGTCAAAACATAATAGACATAGAATGTAGGAATGTTAATATCTAATGTCTCTTTATATTGAGGCTGGTTTTTATTTTCTTTGTGTGTACAGGTCCCAAGCGTCAATGTCACATATTTGACACCCCCACATTTCTTGTAATTACGATCTAATATCTAAGCTTTCTCTATAGCTCTCTGTCTGTTTTCCAGCATCTGTCCCTGTTTATACTGTACCCCTTACTGATTTATTCCAAACAAATAAAAAAAAAAGTAAGGCAGGAAACAGACACTAGATACAGAGCTACAAATGTGAAAGCTTTCATTAAGTTGAATAAATAATAATATGATATATTAAACAGCAATAGAGAATGGTCTGCAAAAGATGTCTGATTACATAAAAGACAACAAAATGGCTACCTACTGAAATCCAGCGGAAAACTCAGTTTTTTATTATTCTTAATCCAAAGTGTGAGGTCTGTCATTTTTCCTTTGTTCACAGCAGGAGACAGAGCATGTGTGTTACATCCGCCGGAGCAGTACTTACGAGATGCTGACAGATGTGAACCCAGGTGTTGCAGTGCATGTGTTTGACAAGGCAGACATGGAGTGTGAGTACATCAACCCTTCCTCAGAGATGTCCGGCCTGAACGCATCTGCAGTGGGCCCCGGACTCGACAGCGACTTTGGTGCGAGTGCAGGTACCCGTCAGTCTCCTTCAGCTGCAATGTAATCAATATGGCTTTCATTAATAACTAATGTTACTGCTGCATCAAACTGGCCACAACAAGTAGACCTGAGGGGGCTACAGGATGATTATGTCTTTTGTTATCTGAACAACAGAGAGCACAGAGTCTCAGCAGAGAGAAACATAAATTATCTTGCTTTAAATCATAACAATATTTGCCTGGAAAAATGTCTTTGTTTTGTATTGCTGCTGTAGACACAAAGAGACTCACTCTCACCAGGTTTTAAATTTGTGTCTATGAGTTCTGAAACACTGATTTCCTCTCAGGTGTCTCCCTGCGGATTTTATCAGCAGACAGTGACAGCCTGTCCAACGGTGTCCTGGCTTCAGCTCTGGAGTGGGATTATTACGACCCCTGCTACGTCAAACAGAATAATGTACCCAAGCATAAACACCACAGGCCTGCAATGCACATTAAACAGTACTGGGTGTAATATGATTAGTAGTTTTAATATTTATTTTTATTACTTATTTATTTTATTTAAATAACTTATTTACATTTTCTTTTTTGGAAAGACACATACAGATTTTTATGTATTTAGATTGTCTCACTAATATTCACTATGACTTTACACTAGTTTGAATTGACTTTTTCTTTTAATTATGAATACACTGAAGTTATTCAAATTGTGAAACATTTACCACACCTTCACTTACATTACAGTGAAATGTTTACTATGCACTTTTCACTTAAGTTAATGTTAATTATTGCCACTACTTTGTTACTACATGGCTGTTCAGCCAGTTCACGTTTCATTATTTTATATTTCATAAACATTCACATCAAGCTTTATACTCACTGGTATTATTTGATATGTTTTTGATTCACTCTGACCAATAAAGACTAATTTAGAATTTCATGAAGTGCCTATTGATTACTTCTATCTTTCCAATGAAATCAATCAATAAATCAGTCAAACAGAACATTAAGAACTGTAAATTACATACATGACGTTAAGACAGTATTTCTCTATTTAAAACTTGCACAGCTGCCTATTCCATCAAATTTACTCTATTGTGGGATGATTTTTCTTATTTAGACATTTGTCATGTACTGCTCCTCACCAGCAGGCGGCACTGTAGTGTCACAGATGCTGGTGTTCGGTGGGTTTTACACTATTTGAACACACACGAGTAGACAACCCATGATGCTGGGCCTTTACTGTGGGCTTATCCTACACTGTGAGATATTAAGAGGTAATTTAACGCTTAATGGTAGCTTTTAAAAAAAGAGAAAAGACAGGGCTGCAGAGAGCCAACCTTTCAAGTTGCCACTCACCAAAAGCGACATACATGTAAGTGGGATCTGTTCATTATAACAAAAAAAGCTCATCATCACAATTCTGATGCAGTATTGCAGCCAGCATGTGAGAACTTATTATTTATAAAGCCCCAGTGAGGTTCTCACCTGGTTCACTTCTATCATTTCTGGACAAATGGACACTAACATCAATAACTCCATTCACAAGTTGTTGTGAGTGGTCCAAGAATGACCTCAGACATTTACTTAAAAAAGTTAGAGTACGCAACTTCAGACATGATGATCAAAAATGGAAGGGAAAAACAAATTTCTATCAAACTGGCTTCTGACTGACACATAGGACATTTTTAGTTTTGATGACCTGAGATGTTTTCATCAAAGGCTGGAAGACATAGCACCAAAAACAGCACCACCTCCTCATTGATATTTTAATTATTCTACTCAACAAAGGACAGACAGAAAAATAGTTCAGAAGTGTGGCTGTGAACTACACATAAGCATTGGTTTCAGTATTTTTACTGTGCTGTTATATGATCAGCACAAACTGCAAATTGAGGTGTGAGACGAAGTGACCCAACAACAGTGCCCCAAACACCGAAAGAAGTGATAAAGTCAGTTGGAATACTTTATTCTCAGTTAAGAGATATCTGTACATTAAAGATCAAGTGCCACTTGAATTTTTTCGTAGTTCAAGTCATAGAAAGTATAACTGACGCTGCACTATGCAAACATGAACACAACCAGACCATAAAGCATCAATTTACTCAAAGCTGGAGAGGAAATTCAACACAATCTGCTTGAGCTTGGCATCGGATGCCTCAGAGATTTTGCCATCGGCCCTGCAATGAAGGAGAGATTGGTTACAATACATATGCATACATAAATTACAATGAAAAAAAAATCCCACATGCTGCCTCCTCAAAGCTCTGTATCTTACTTAATAGCTGCCAGCAGGTCCTGGTGCTGGCTCAGGATGTGCTGCAGGAACGCCTTCTCGAACTTGGTGATCTTGCTAGGCTCCATTTTGTCCAGGTGTCCCCTCACACCAGCATAAATGACTGCTACCTGTTCCTCAATAGCCATGGGAGCTGAAAGACAAAATGTATACAGGAATAATAGTTAGGACAACTCTACAATGGGTACATTTTCTGAAAGACTACTACTGTCTACATTCTCCATTTCCAGCTCTGAGATGAACAGTAAATACTCACAGTACTGCCCCTGTTTGAGGAGCTCAGTCAGACGAACGCCACGGTTCAGCAGCTGCTGAGTGGCAGCGTCCAAGTCAGAACCAAACTGAGCGAAGGCAGCCACCTCACGGTACTGGGCCAGCTCCAGCTTCATGGTACCAGCCACCTGGTGATGCATAGAAAGCAACAAGTCAGAATCAAAGGCAATAATTGCAACGTCAGCTGAGAGATGGGTAACCGAGACTAACCTGCTTCATGGCCCTGGTCTGGGCTGCAGAGCCGACACGTGACACAGATAGACCGACGTTGATGGCTGGACGAATACCCTTGTAGAACAGCTCAGTCTCCAAGAAGATCTGAGAAAGAAAACTGCATTTAGATAATGGTTCAGGATTTCTATTGTGATGAAGCATGACAAACGAGTCACACGCTCACCTGTCCGTCTGTGATGGAGATGACATTAGTTGGAATGTAGGCTGAGACATCGCCAGCCTGTGTCTCGATAACGGGAAGGGCTGTGAGGGAGCCGCCGCCAAAGTTGTCGTTCATCTTAGCAGCTCTCTCCAGCAGACGGGAATGCAAGTAGAAGACGTCTCCTGGGTAAGCCTCACGACCGGGGGGACGACGGAGCAGCAGGGACATCTGACGGTAGGCGACGGCCTGTGGACACGGAACACACGAGGTTGTGTTTAACTCCTAACTACTAACTAACTTTCACAAAATTGTTTGCAGCAACTGGTTTTATGTGCGTTAGAAATCCCCCAAAAAAACCAAAACCCACCTGCTTGGACAGATCATCATAGATGATCAGGGCGTGCTTGCCGTTGTCTCTGAAGTACTCTCCCATGGAGCAGCCAGAGTAGGGAGCCAGGTACTGCAGTGGCGCGGCATCAGAGGCAGTAGCAGACACCACAATGGTGTACTTCATGGCGTCGGCATCAGTGAGCCTCTTCACCAGCTGAGCCACTGTGGATCTCTTCTGGCCGATAGCGACGTAGATGCAATACAGCTTCTTCTTCTCATCAGTTCCGTCGTTGAAGCGCTTCTGGTTGATGATTGTGTCAATGGCAATTGCGGTTTTGCTGCAACACAAATTTATAGACTTAGCACTGGGGATACACACACAAACAAATACATGTTGTTCCATAAATGACTTTCAGTCTTGAGCTTCGGGGCCCAATATTCTAAAGGTTTAAAAATCTCAAATAGTAGCCAGGGGCTTTATTTACCTCAGCGGCAGAGACAACAAGGATTAATTTAGAGACAGGCCTTTATTTTCTAACTTCCCCTGTTCTCCAGGTTGACAGGTGAATGATGTTAAGCCACCACGAATGAAACTCAACACATCCTAAGGTTTTCAGATTGAACATCTTTCCTTTATAGGTAGCTTTGCTAACAGTACCTTCAGATAGGTGGCAAAGAAGAAAAGACTGGATTTAATTATAGCATGAAAACATTATTTCTATTAAAAAGAGAAACTCAGAGCAGCAAAGAGGTAAGTATAACATGTCACTATTGTACTGCCGTACCGCTGAATTAGTGCTATGGAAAAGTGTGAACTGTTGTAGCAGGCTACAATTCCCTTTTCTCATTCACGCTAGCCTCATCCCTGGCTGTAATTTGAGACTCTGCCATTATCTGAAAAACAACTTTCATGTGAGAATTTACTGTCATTTAAAAAAAAAAAAAAATCTACTGGGACTGATAACATACTGCATTAAGCTGCATCATGATATATTTCAGCATTAGCACGTCCACTGCCGCAATGTGATTTCAGTGGCACTAGAAATAACATCAAATACTACCATGTGTTCAAGTATTCACTTTGAGTAAAATCCTCTTACCCGGTCTGCCTGTCTCCAATGATGAGCTCACGCTGTCCACGACCGATGGGGACCAAACTGTCCACGGCTTTGATGCCGGTCTGCATGGGCTCCCTCACAGAGATACGGGGGATGATACCAGGGGCCTTCAGGCCCACACGCCTGCGGACCTTTGAGCCAAGGGGGCCCTGTGAAGACAAAAATAAAAAGCGACTGAGTGCTATCAAATAATTTCTTATCTGTGGCTATTAAACTAATCTAAGGCTATTTATCTAAGGATATTTTTAGAGATAAACAATTAATGATTAATGATGAAAATGAATGAAATTAATGATTAATGAAAATAATATACAGAATAACTAAAAAATGGTTAGTTACAACCTTGTCTACCTCATGCTAATATTACCCCAACAGGGAAATTTATGAACATGAGAAACATAAAAAGACAAACCAGCTTGAAAGTGAATTCTGTCAATACCTTTCCATCGATGGCATTTCCCAGAGCATCAACAACACGGCCCAGGAGCTCCTCACCAACAGGAACATCTACAATAGCACCTGTTCTCTTGACAATGTCGCCCTCCTTGATCAGCTTGTCGTTACCAAACACCACAACACCGACGTTGTCAGGCTCCAAGTTCAGAGACATGCCCTGGACAAGAGAAACAACAGTTACCATCACTTTCCCCTTTATTTACACTAACGTCAAGTAAAGTACTGATAACATGCCAATGGCATCAACCATCTCTCTATTAAATAATCAACATGTACTGAATTAGCAACAGTCTTTTGACAGTCAGTGATTTATACTGGTGACCACCAAGTAGCAGTGACTATGTACTTGACTCAAGGCCTATTAAAACAGTTCCTGAGAAAAGTACAGTGCACCTCCATTTGCCAATTATGTGACTAAAAATAATCTAAGAAGAAGCAGGTTAAGCGAATACAGTTTGTGGCATTTGAACCCAATCTTCTCAAACATCAAAACTGCAGCAGCAACCCATTCTGTGCCAAGGTGAGTATCTAAGGATAACATCATCAGTCTTACCTTCAGACCAGAGGAAAACTCCACCATCTCCTCAGCCTGTACATTCCTCAGACCGTACACTCTGGCAATACCATCGCCGATGGACAGCACGCGACCAGTCTCTTCCAAATCAGCACTGGTGTCAGCTCCCATGATCTTCTCCTCCAGAATGGATGATACCTCGGCTGTGCCTTTAATGTACATTAAGTGTTAACTGAGCAAGCAAAAATATTTTAAATGATATAGATGAGTTTTACCCTTGATATTTGGAAACCTTGTTGGGTGATAATGTTACCAATGAATTTATACTTGTGTATGTTAATACAGGTTTCCTGAAACACTGACCTGTTTTCTGCAGCCATGGGCGGGTGGTGTGCAGATTCTTGGCTCCTACACATGCTGCAGCGACGTTCTTGGATACCTTTATGGCAACGGAAAGTGGCAAAAGAATAGTTTATTAGATACTGTACATCCAGCCAAAACTAATGCAGTGTAATACAAGACCCCTGCAATACATCCTCCCTTCATGAAGGTTATGATGATTATATTTTGATGAAACTGTTTAAAAGAGATGTTGATTGACTTGTATGATAATTTTGAAGAATGTATTTTTTGGTGAGGTTTGACTGTAGTGCATTATACATTATCTGTTTTAGTGTACCCTTACTGATATAAATGAGGTGGACAAAATCATCAGGTTGGTTGCTGGGTTCAAGTTGAATTTTAAAACTTTTAAGACCTTTATTGTAACCAAAGAATGACATTTAATACCTTTTCACTGTGAGACCATCCAAATAATCAAAGCATGATGGACAACCAGTAGGTACAACATGGCCTAGAATTCTTCATTATTATTACATTACAATTTTTTCAGTCCTACCCAGCAATTTTTAACAACAATTCCTAATGGTTTAATTATTTAATGTATCCTGTAGTTAGCAGAAGTGACCATGTTTGCAACAGGTCTGATGGTGCTGACAACAATCCAGCTTTTAGTTTACAGGTGTAGAACATCTCCTGATAGCCCTAAATTGGATGTAGTAACATTTGGAAACATTACTACCTACAGCAGTCAGGAAAAGATCTCAGACATTTATAGACAAGCTCCACAAATGTCCATACAGTTGATTCAACAACTTCCTAGAACACTTTTAACAAATAATAAAAATATAAATATTATAATCTCCATGAAGGTAGGACTTATTTCCTTGCTTGTTGTATTAGACTGCATTAGTTTTGGGTAGCTATGCCTAATAAAATGGCAAGTGAGTGTAAGAAAACATTTGACAGAGGCCTCCGACTGTGCAGTCTGTAGTGTCACAGGACTGTCTTAAACAGGGACAGAACAATAATATAAACCCGTCTAATTTCAACCCATACAAGCAGGAGACAAATAAACTCTATTGCAAAACTTTGGCTGGCAAATGCATCTGCAGTCAAAGCTGGCATGTGAAGTGAGACAAACCTGACCTTCAATACCAAATTACATTACTGCACTTTAGCTTCGTCATACCCATTGACAATGCATTAAAAGTTAAATAAACGGGCAAAAGATTAATTTTATCATCTAGTCACCCTTGATAACGTACTCTACTATCTTGAAGGCGGCTTGTTGCTGTCTGTCATCTACAATCGTTAACAGTGGGGAACTAGCACTGTGAAGGGCCCGGTGTCCTCCGGTGCAAAGACGTGTGAATGAACAACACCGCCATGACTTTTCGTGCGAATAAACACTGAATTTTTTGAACGCAGACAACACAAATTGTAACATAAAGAAGTTATAGGCGCTTACAAATCCGGCCCGTCGAGGCAGGGTGCGGGCAAGAGCCGCTGCGACGCGAACTGACAGCATGTTGGTGTCCTGCGGGGTCTGTCCTGCTCCCGGAGCGGAGAGAGAAGGATGGCGGACACGGCAGCGGATTTGTAGAAAGGTCACCGTGACCCGGAAGTACTTCAAAATAAAAGACTTTTCTTTTCTTTTGCCAATATTGTATTATCTTCTTTTTCATTTTTGTTATATTGTAAATTGTATTAATAAATGGGAAATTAATGTAATAAATAAGTGAACATATATTAATAAGAAATCAAATAATTATTCAATAATAATACATATTTCAACTCTAATTTATACATTTTTAACAATTTCAGGTAAACATGAATATAACCCATTTGTTAAAATGGGTAATTTATGGGTCATGGATAACAATTTATTTCATTTTAATCATTTATTGATTGTGGCACATCTTTTATACAATATAGCTGAACATACTGATAAAGACCAAATTAAATATTTTTTCCAGTAATGTGAATCAAAGAGACACATTTCTGCTAAAGATATTTAAAATTAAATCATGCTTTCATGCTTTCATCGCCCCAAATCACTGGCTGGGCAAAGCATGCTACTGTCCCACAGCCTCTGAAAGCCTCAGGTTGACAGTGTAGGAAGTGGTTTGTGGTAATGTGATTAAATGCAACTTTTTACCGCTGTGCAATATCAGCTGACATGACAGGGGCCTCGGGGTTGGTTCTGCTTTAACTGAAGAGATCTACTCTTGAAGAGGAACATCAAATTCTAGTTTTAAGCCCTTCATTATTTCAGCTCATACTGCTGCTTACACGGTGCCTTTTGCTTAATCAATTTGTGTTTAATTAAACTGCCATACAGCGAACCTGTTGCCATGTAGTTCACTATAGGAATGCAGCACACATTTCACAGTGAGTCGGAGGAGATGGGGGTTAACAGGGGCCCAGGAGCTCATTTTTGCCACGAGCCCTCTAGCAGGTTAATGTGACCATGACATAGGGCAAGTGTCATAGCTTTAACAATACCAATGTGCAAATATGTTCCATCATGTGTAAAAGTCCTGCTTTCAAAACTTTGCTTTAGTAAAGTATATTGCTTACAGCAAATTCTACATTGTACGTGTGTTATTGTATATTATTGGATTACTACTGATGTATTAACATGTTATTAATCGATTCATTCGTCAATGTCTAAAATGTAAAAGAACTGTGTTACTGTTCCCTGAAGCCCATGTTAACATTGCTGTTGTTACATCAAAAACCCAAAGATGGTGAGTTTACTACGATAGCATCGTGGGAAACTAATATCCACACTGAGAAGCTGGTAAAAGCGATTTTTTTTGGCATTTTTCTTCATTTTCTGTCTAATCAATGAATCAACTAATCTTTTCAGCTCTAGAGTACTAGTTAGTTTCAGTGTGTTTAGGGAAATAATTAAATTACAAATGTTCAGTGGGGGTCATCAGGGGCCCAAGTACACATTTTTGCCCCCGGGTCCCCTAGGAGGTTTATCCGTCCATGCCTGAGCAAGTCAGCTGCTCTGTTCCCTTCCGTCCCTGTTTGTCCTGCGGTATTTTCTCACCCTGTAGTATTAATATCCGACCGCAGGGGCGCTCGGCCACGGTGAACAGACCGGAAATGGCGCATGTAGCTTTGTGAACGGCTGATGGAGACATTTTAAAATAAACACACAGCTAGCCGCTAACGGCTAACAGGGCTCGCGAAGGTGCGAGCGCACTGCGCCAAATTACATTCAAAATCTTCCAAGTTTTAAAGAAGTGAATTATATTTTGGCAGGGCATTGTTTATGCATCGCAAATCAAAGACGCTACGAATTACCGAAGATGTCGAAAAGTCTGACACTGGGAAAAGAAGATTATAACTAACGCCGCGGTAAGTTGTAACTAGCGCAGCCGATTTTAAATGCTAAGTTGCTGCGATAACGTTAGCCGTTAGCTGCTGATATTATCCTGCCTGTTACGCCTCTGGCTGGCTAGATACTGCTTCCATTTATAGGCTCTTGTGCGGCAGCTGTCCTGCAACCTGAATATTTTTCCATGACTTACCGTCGTCTTCTCGCCAAGTTTCGGGGGTGTAAGGTTATGACCGAGGTTAGCTTCACTACGCAGCTAAAAGTAGTGTCTGGATCCGAGCCTGTGTTAGCCTCAGGTAGCCACAGACACACTGAATAAAGTCATTCATTCAAGCACAAATAAACAGCTCAGTGAACACACACACTTAGTTTAACGTGGCTTAAGAGTTTTAAGGGACATTTGTGATATCGTTTTCAGGCTATGTGAGACTTAAAAGAAGATTACAATTCAAAATAAAAGTAACGTTCATTCCCCTTAGAGGCTAGCCAGCGTTAATTGTTTACCAGCAGTACCGTTAAAGGAACATTTCTGGCCAAAACGTTGCACAAAATTTAATGGGATTATTTGTTGTTTTTGTTACGTGAAGAGTCAGCAGTTATGCAACATGTTAACCCAGCACAAAATGCACAAAATCATTGTTTATATGCGATTTTGTGAGGCGAGAAAAACAGTGTTTACCGATATAGCTGGAACAGGTGTTCTATATATTTAAATAGAAATCTTTAACTCTGGGACCATTGTGTTTATGAATATAATTCTGAATGACCACCATAGTTAATATTGCCCTTAAGTATTGCCAAATTAGACTCCGGAAGTAATGGTAAAAATCTTGTATTTGATACTAACTTTAATTCATGATTTATAAGTTGCAATCATCTATACCACACATGTTTTTCCAAAGTGCCTCACCTCAGATGCAGCACAGTTTAAAAACAATCCTTACTGCACTGAAAGTTTGTCTTGTAAAAAAGATAGAAGTTATAGTGCCCCATTCTCTTACATCCATCATGTTGCATAGAGTTAGATTGTGATTTAAAATTAGTGATGTTTTTCTTCCAGCAGGTGAGCTCCTGTCCAGGCACATTGGTCCATGTTTGTTGGACCTTTGGGCTCTGGGCTCAACTAGCATGAAGATGGCTGATTCAGAGAAGGCAGAGGAATTTGTTGATGCTGAGTGCCCCCCAGAGTGCCTTGATGAAGCACAATCAGCTTCTGCTCAGGGAGAGCAGGATGAGCATCTGAAAACAGAGACCACCACCAGTACCAGCTCGCCACCAAGGGAAAAGGAGGCAGACAGCCCCTTGAATACAGAGGGTGAACAGAGTCTCCTCTCCATGCCATGCCTGATGAAAGAGCTCCGTCGAGACTCTCCAGAGTCCCAGCATGCCTCTACAGGGAGTGACAAGCCTGTCTCTCGTCATATCTATGAGAGTGACTCCTCAAACCCCTGCATGCTCTCCCCTTCATCCAGTGGCCACCTTGCTGACTCAGACACACTCTCCTCAGGGGAAGAAGGTGCTGCTCCTCCTGTAGAAGAGGAGGAGGGCAACATGGAAGCTGTAAATGATCCTGGGCAGGCAGCAGGAAGGCAAACATCTGCCACAGCGACAGGGGGGAGGAAGTCCCGGCGGTCACGTTCAGAGAGCGAGATGCCTCCCAACGCAATGGCTGCAAAGAAAAATCGCTGCCAACCCACCATGGTAGCAGCAGGAGGGCAGGAAAAACAAACCAATGGCAAGCTGGCGAAAGTGAAAGGTCACCGGAGCCAGAAACACAAGGAGCGTATGCGTTTGCTGAGGCAAAAACGAGAGGCAGCAGCACGGAAGAAGTATAACCTGCTGCAGGACAGCAGTACGAGTGACAGCGAGCTCACGTGTGACTCCAGCACCAGCACCTCTGAGGATGAGGATGATGACACCTCAGGAGGTAGCAAGACAATCAAGACAGATATTCCAGGTAACATCCTGTGTTCACAATACATGCTTTTTGCACAGCACTACCACCTCTCTGCAGGGTAATAGTAGCAGCAGTCACTTAGATAGTATGTGTTATGTAGAACATTATCACATGGTAACATAGTCCAACAGTGTATGACAACATTTGCCATCAGAGTCAAACACAGATCTTTACAGTAAGAGGCTGCCTGTGTGACTTAAAATCTTAAGGCAACCCAAATTAAATTGTTTATTTACCACATACAATAGGAACATGTTATGGAGATGTCCAAGGCCTTTGTAATATGAGATCAGTACAAGCACTGCTTTGTCTGTGTTTGTTTTATCAGTCTTTTTTTGTTGTTTTCTCACTCATCATCTGTCTTCATTCACCTTATCTGTAGATACTTAGACTGTTTAGATGGGCCTATGCCCAGCCACCTGTAGTAATACAATGTGTTTGGTTGGATCTTTGTCTCATTGTTTGCATGCTGTGGAAATCTAGTGGACATTTTTCAACTCATGAAATGACATATACAGAGCTGTGTTACTCTAACCTATATTATGAGATCTGCAATTCAACAAGTGAGCCATTTATATCCGCAGCCTTTGCTGTAAATAGACAGCGGTGTATGATCTCACTGTGTTAGTGAGACTCTGCAGCTATTGTTAAACATTGATGTGCTGTAGAAATATAACCTCATACTAGAGAGTTTAGAGTCAAAAGCATATTTAGTTTGCCATTTTGTTAGAATGTGTACAGGTCAATTTAAAAGATTCATCTCATCATTTCTATTGAGGGAAGTTTAATGAATGTGTGTATCACCTGAAGGTTGCGAGGCTTTTAGTATATTCTGCTTTTCTGTTTCTGCCTGAAGCTTTTAAATGTTCCTTAGGTCTTTTGTACACTTGACTCTGCCTACACAGGAGACGATGAAACTTTTTAGAATAGCAAACAGCTTGTTATTTACTCTATAATGGTCTCTGTAGCTTTTAGAATTCAGATAATGCATATATAGCTGTCACTGAGGATGGCTGTGCTATAAACTAATCTCAGGGACAGAAGTGTCTAATAGGAATAAACACTGGCAGTATTTTCTGTATGCACATTGGCCCCATGTTTGTTCCTTTAATTAATCTGATCCGATGATTGTAGAAATCTCTTGGGTGAGTTGAGTTCTCTATAAGAAGCTACAAGTTGGGTTTGGTATTTACAGGCCTGCTGCCCGATGCTGTTGTTGGAAAAGTCGTTTTGTACTTTAGGCTGGTCTTTTCTCTGTGATTCTGTTTCTTAGAATATAACCTGTTGGGTTGGTTTTAGTTGGCAGTTTTTCTTTTCCATAGAATTCAGCATTTAGCTTGCAATGTGTCAAGGGCTTTGTTTAGTAAATTATTGTCTGTCTGTTGTTGTTCAGTCTGTTTCCACAGTGGAACTAGTTTATCTAGTCATAGATTTTTGTTTAGGATCATTATAGAGGTTTTATATGAAGATGTTTGACATTTTAGAAGCAAGTATAGTTAGACAAATCTGTGTCCTTGCATCATAGGTTTGTAATTAATGTAACAATTTGCCTTAAATGGGTGTGTTTTCCTCAAAGTCTTACCAGTTAACAATTTTCCAAACCACAGTCACTGAATCAGTCGCCCAACATCCAGTTCCCCCCTTTAGGGATCCGTAGTACATGAAACGTTTTCAACCATTTTTACATCCCGCACACAGATTTGAGTGCTACAACTGCATGATGTAGTCCATCAGCATGAAAGAGTCGATCTGCACGTAACCAAAAACAAACTGTCATTTTCTCTTTAATACAAAAGTCCACCTCCGAAGCATGAAAGTGCTACTGTATTTTCTTATGGCTTGGCCTCAATGTCTTTAAAGCTGGCTTCAGACGTGCATCGGAGAGATCCAGAGTGGGCGCCCAGATTCATGGGCTGCTGGACAGCGGTTCGTGGGACAGGAACGGCATCGGCAGCGTTCTGGAGGAGGCCATGACGCGCTTTGCCGTGATGCAGCGCCAGACTGAGGAGCGCTTCCGCATCTGGATGGAAAAGCTCGCACACCTCGACTCGGACAACGACTCGTCCAAGCGCTCAAGTGATGCCCTAGAGGGGCAGCAGCATCACTCCCAGGGGGCACGCCCGTCCCCGCCCAGTTCCTTTTTACCATCGTCAGAGTCTGCAGAGACTATGGCTGCCTACATGTTGGCACGAGAGAACAACAGTCTCACCCCCACCCCTATAAACAACAACATCCTACCTGAAGTGGTCACTCAGAATGGAAATCTAGGTGTTCCAGACCCTGGTCTCTTGAATGTTTAGATTTCACTTCTTCACCCCTCGCAGTTTCATACTTTGATCTTACCAAGTGTAGAATTAGTTGATGCAGAAAGCATGGCAATGGGTATTAATAGGTAAATGATGCGAGGTCACCAAACGGATACACCATCAACAGCAGCTGGGCCTGAGATGGTCATTAGAACTTGACTGTGCAGACCTGAAGCCCAGAGCATCTGCTGGCACTGAATCACTGTGAGATTTGACATTTATTCAATAATTCAACTCACCTGTTTGATTTCTGCAGCATCTGTGACACGGACATGGGGCATATCTCAATAGACTGTTGAGTCAGGGCTCTTATTGTATTGCTTATTGTATGGCTTGTTTGTTTTTGTTTACCAGCTGTACACACACACACACACACACACACATACATACATACATACATACATACATACAGCTAGCTGATTATGTCATTCATACAGAATGTACATTACAGCACCTGGGCAGCCATCATTACAGTGCTAGGTGGGGTGCTGCTGCTTAATAGCATGTGCCTTGTCATTCTGAACTCGTGCTGGGAATGATTAGATAAAGCATCATAGTACTATTTCTTTAGAAATCAGGTTCAACACCCTACATAACCCCTCTTTCTCCTGAACTATTGTTTGCACTTTGCTTGTAAATGGTTCAGGACTTATAAAAAACTTGCGACAACCTTTATTTTGGTGGCATAGCTTTACTAACATCAGAACATTTAAACATAGATATGCCTATAAATATAAACGCAATATACTAACCCACACAATTTCTTGCTTTTTAAAATCATATTACGTAATTAGATTAGATGTGTTTACATTTTTTAATATTTGCCTTTCTGTTACATTTGCTGCTATTGCTGCCTGTGTGCAGTAACAGGAAACTAGTGAGGGAGGAATTACTCCCAATGTTTATTTTTAGTGGCCTATGTATAGATAATAGGCATCAGATATGGCATGGGTTCCTTTGTTGTGGCTATTAGCTGCAATGCCAAGAGCCTCAAATCCTCACTCATATAATATTTGCCTAGTTAATTTTTTATTTGCACTGGTCTGCCAGCTTGGCCTGTGTCTCCACAAGGCACTGCGTGTTCCCGCAGCTTGACTTTAAACCGAAAGCCCAGGCATCAAACTTACAGATACACAGCAGTAATAACAGCTGCAGTATGGTGCATGGCAATGTTTACTGATTTCCTAAAAACGGACTGATCTGGGTGATCATGTGGCCTTCTCTGGTTCAGATCCTGTGGTTTTTGAGGCGGAGACGCTCCTCTTCAAGTCTCTCCTCAAACTACTTTTACTGATGTAGATGACCGTAGCGTCACAGTTCTTAACACTGCTAACACTATCGAACCATCACAGACATTGATGAAGGAATCTTTGGCCTAATCATATTTATAGTTAGGATGTTAAAAAGTGTTTTCTCTATGTGTATATGTAGCCCTCTGACTGTCAGTTTTACAGAAATCTAAAGCTGATCGCATCGTTCCCCCACCTGTTTGCATGTGATTATAATAGTATGTAGAATGTGCAAGGCCAAATTAGTTTTCATCAGCAGCATGTGTGCAAGGTATAGCTTTGCTTATGCTGATAAATGGTGACTGACAGAACATTTTATCTATTTAGTTGTTTTCTCTTGGCCTAATGGTTTTGTTACAATTTGTGTGAGTATTGGTGTTTTTGTTTCATGGTGCATAATTACTTTGCCATTTTGGGTTCAAATGGATCCAACAACTGCTGTCCTGCATTTGTTAAAACTGAAACGACCTTTAAATCAACCTCTGTGTCAACACGGTGAAAGGAGCCTCGTGCATACAATCACAAACTGTGTGCATTAAAAACAAAACTAAGGACAGTCCATTGTTTACCAAAGAGACTATCCTGGTTTACATTAGTCCTTTTTCTATCTTTAATACATGGCCTTTTTACATTGGCAAGTGCTCGGTTTCTCTGGTAACCCTGGTACCTGCTTATTTAAGCCCAATCAGCTATTCATAGGCAGTGTTCTCTCATAGTACTCGCTGTCCAGGCGAACCCCCTCTCACACACGTCTGGGTAGCAGTGTGTGTGTGTGTGTGTGTGTGTGTCTGTGTGTGTCTGTCTGTCTGTCTGTCTCCCAGGGACTCCTTTGACAGGGTAGAACAAAGATACATGTTCCCGCTCTTCCACAGTTAATCTTCTGTTGTTAGGCTTTTATTATCCCACTACATTTCACTCACGGAGTAAGATTATGTTGAAGTGTTTTGTAATGACTGTATTCTAGTGTTGTTTTATGTGAATGGCTGTTACTTTAAAAGCAATAAATGGAGAGAAAAAAACACTGCTGATGCACAAGGGTTATTAATATGCTGCAAACACAACCAGTGAAAAGTTATTATAATCTTAATCACAGTTGTAATTGTCCATGTTTTACAGCAGAATGAGGGCTATAAAGCTGACTGACCCTAAATGTTTTATTTTACCAGTGGTGTAAACCTTTGCTTCTGGTGAAATAGGATGTGTATACTTCACATGCTGCAGCCAGCAGGACTATGGATGCAGTGTCCAGTCTCTTTTCCAAACAGAGTCCCACTATTCCCAGGCATGATTTGAATAATGAAGTGTTTTCTTTGTTTTCTGCAGACGGGCCTCCAGTAGTGGGTCACTATGATATTTCAGACACTGATTCTAACCAGGAGAGTATGAGTGTGGAGACAGTCCGGCCCACGGTGATAAAGCATGAGCTAAATACACACAGAGGCCAGGATATGGCAGCTCACTCTGGGTGTGTAAGAGCTCTGAGCTCTATCTCAGGTCAGTTACAAACCCGGTATATCTCAACTGATAATTTCCACTCCTCTCAGTGAAGGCAGGACATTTAGAGGCATGGGTGTCATCAATAAGTGGGGGAAACCGTCTTATTAATCTCAGCAAGATGCCTTTGAAGTGCTACTCTTCACCGCACACACTCCACTGACTTGCATTTGGTGCTTTTTAAAAGTCTTGCTGCCTCGCCGTAAGACAAAAAGAATTGACCTTTTATGACTGACTAGCCGGCATTGTCAAAACATGAATATAAAGTCCACAATTTTTACGTTTTGTCCAATGTGTCACTCCATGCTATCCAGTCAGCCTTTCAAACACAAGTGTCAGATTCATCATTGTTTTGTTCTTGTCTGTGTCAAAGCAGCTGCAGTCTTCATGTGTCAGCAGGGCCTGAAGCTCTCCACTGCTCCGGCCCTCCTCACAATGTGTGACACTGTTCCTCTTATTTGTTTCAGGCCACGTGGAGGCAGGGCTGTCGCACAAGGAGAGTTCTCAACACAACAAGGGCCAGATTAACATTGCTTCCTCTGACAGCGAGGTGGAAATTGTCGGAGTGCAGGAGAAGCCACGGTAAAGACTTTAAAAGGGGGGACTTTTATCAAAAATTTTTATCTATACTGACAGTGTGAGTATCCCCACCCCTACCCGGTTTTACAAATGAATTCAATTTTTTTTTTTTAATTTTTCATTTCTAAATCCAGATGTGCCCACCCATGCGGAGGTGTGATAAAGAGTTTGTCCTCCTGGAAGGAGAACTCAGTGGAGCAGTTAAACAGCACAAATCAACCACAGCTCTGGACTACTGTTTCCCCTCAGCCTAACTGGGTGTCCCCCCCTGAAGTGGTAGACCTCACGCTGGATGAGGACGGCGGACACAAATACCTACTTTAAACAACTTGTACACTGAAGACTCCTTATTTTCTTCCTCTCACTCCTAATCCTCATCCCTCTCGCCTCACCTCCATGTTGCAACTGAAATCCTTCCTAGAGTTGCAGCCTTGCCTGTAACTGCTCGTGGACTCTTCCTGCTCCAGAGCACTGTCTGTTTTTAACTTACTGTTGAACAATCATATGTATCAAAGCCATTCTGCTGACGTGATTCCCTGACCTTGGCTTGTCAGCTATGAGTTTTAGTTGTAATAAAATGGCACAGCACTTGAAGTGCAGGTGGAAATGTACGTAAGAGTGATTTATCTGTTAATGATAGCAATATCCTCCCCTCATTTAATACCTCAGTTACCCCTTGATAACGGATGTAGGTAGTCATTTTGTGTTGTGTGCTTGCAAGCTGTATAGTGAAATTTTCAAGTTGCTGCTTGAGAGCAGGTCAGTATCACAATATGGCTGTTGACCTCTTTCACTACAGACTCTGAACGGCATATTTTCAGACTGGATTCGGCATTTTTATCTGCAGTCACCTGCGGTCAAGACAAAACGGCAGCTGGTACACTTTCTGTTGTACAGTAGACCATAGATAGACGGCAACACTTTGTACCGGTCTAGGGTCAATTTTGTTTTTGAAAGTCTCACCACTGGTTTCAAATTTAGTTCTGCATTGATAGCTTTGCTTTACTATACAGTGTACAGCATAAGTACAGCCTATGCTCTGATTCTGTCTGTGAAGTGTTTTGGTTTTGGTTCATCTTAAAGGGGTAGTTGGACTTTTTTTTTGGGAAATGGGCTTATTTGCTTTCTTGCAGAGAATTAAATGAGAAGATTCATACCACCTTTATATCTGTTTGTTAAATATAAGGCTACAACTAGCAGCTGGATAGCTTAGCTTAGCATAAGGACTGGAAACAGCTAGTCTGGCTCTGTCTGAAGGTAACAAATCCACCTACCAGCTCCTCTACAGCTAACTAATTAACACAATATATCTTGTTTGTTTAATCTTCACAAAAACTGAATAGTAAAAATGGCAGTTTACTGTTTTACTGAGGTTGTGTGGCGGACTTATTCTTGGCTGGGCACAGAATCCTTGTGGTGTTGCTGGTTTTTTCCCCCGGCAACTGCACAAAGCCAAGAAATGATTAGACAGAGCCAGGCTAGCATTTCCTCCCTCTCTCCATTCTATGCTAAGCTAACCATTTTCTAGCTGTATCTTCATATATAATAGGCATGACAGTGATATCATCTATCAGGAGCTCTCCACCAGAAAGCAAAGAAGCATGGTTCTTAAAATCTTTCTTGCTTTACATTCACAGCTTTTGTTTCCTTCATTACCATGTTACATATGTTTTTTTCTTTGTCATGAAAGCAAGCAAAAACCACTGGTTAAATTCAGACTCTGAGGGAAATAATACAAACACACTTGTTACAGACACACTACAAATGTTCTCATTTCCACCGTAGTAGTACTATATGTGGTGATGGTTTATTGGCAATAGAAATTATGTATCTTTTGCTTGGAGATATATTCTATGTTGGACACCATGTCTCTGATACAGAGTCTGAGAGTGTCCCAGGTGACGTAGTTGTTATCAGTGAATGTATGACTCTGCAGCACTGACTGGGTGCACTTATTGTTTGCATGCTTATCCCGAGTGGATGCAAACACCTTTAAACCTCTGGGGACCCCTTTATAACAACTGAGGAAATGTATCTTCCATTGAATACTGCAAAGCAAGATGGCCTGAATGCCTTGAAATGTGCACTATTTTCTTTTAGTATGGTATAAAGCTTATTCTTTTACCTACAAAGCAGTGGATTTTGCTATCTCGACAATAAATATTTTAATAATAGATGTGAATTTAGCACACATATAAAAACAGTAAAAGTGATGTTGAGTTTGTGCCCACGTGTGGGGCGTTTATAGAAGAGACATTTACTGTATGAACTGTTTTTACCCTGATCCTCAGGGCCTGCTTGCTCTCCTTCCCTGTGGTCTTGTTTTTGTCTTCATGCAGTACTGCAGACAGGCTGGTCATTTTTTTTTAATCAACAATCCAACTTCACACTCTGTTTTAACGTTTATTAGATTTGTTTTATTACATATTGAATAACAGTTACTTTCTTAAGAGATGCTTGAGAATTATAGAATCATATTATTTTAACTTCTGCTGGTCACAGAAAGGGAAAATCCTGAATATAAAGAATTAAACCAAAGTCTAAATGGAATATATTTTCAGTTTCTTTTCTTTCCCTATTTGAAATTTACTTCCAGGTTATTCTTTTAAATGTACTCTGTAAGGCTGAGTATTTTCATTTGGAAGTCAGTACATTTGCTGTGAAATGAGGTGACACGAATTCTGTTTCAAATTCAAGATACATTTTAGCATAATGTGATATTTTTGTTTTCCATTGGCCAGTTCTTTCCACTATATGCAGCTACCACTGTATTGACAATTATTTTACCAGACCACTTCTGCTTGCAAAATCCATTTTGCTGTCGTTCCTTAGGATTATTATGAAATGTTAGTTATAGAGGTTTGGTAGAAAATAGGGCAGTGATGCTCAACGATGGTTGCACATTGCATGTTTGGTCACATCTTTTAACCTCAACTCAGATATTACCCTCATTACCAGTAATTTAGCCTTGCTCTTCTGTTATGTTTGTTTTATTTTACTGTCAGTATTTTAAATTAACAAAAAAAAGGTGTTTATTTTGTTGCTTCTGCAGGCCCTTGACTTCCTTGAAATTATGTCTGTAGAACAAAAAGAAACTATTTTAAAACTAAATAAATAGAGCGTTATTTAATGACCCCCTTGTGCAGTTATTTTGTTCTCAGATTTTAATTAGACTATGGAGTCTTTGCTCATGTGCTGTGACTGTTGGGATGTCTGGTGTCAAGCTTAGAGAGGGAAAATTGAACTGGTGAGGATTTTTCTTGGTTGTCTCATTGAAGTCTGATGAATGACTATCTATTTGCAAATTTGGCTGCCAGTTATGCCTGTCAAAAGTAGTCTAATTGGGACTGAGATCTGTGAACTGAGGACAATGACATTTTTCATCCTTTCAGATGTCTTTAAATACAACTTTAGGAAACAAAAACTCACTTTAAAAAGTTCTCTCTAGAATATAAATGTTATGATAATGACAGCACACTGATAAATGTTTCTGAAGCGCAAAGTCTTGTCTATCACAAAGTGTTTTGTATGAGTATGTGCTTGTCTGTATGAGTGAGAATAGTTGCCATCATAGGTACAATACTTAATGAGATGTCTCATTGTGTTCTTTTCTCCTGTGGCCAAACAGTCTAGACTACCGCCTCGCTGTGAACAATGCAACCTCAACCTCACCCACAAAAGTGGCATGCCGGGTCAGAGGTCATACCGTGACACCTGCCGCTAGGGGGACATATGGAGTTCACATGAAGAGGACAATGAGGGAGTGGAGCAATGCAGTCTGCGGGGCCCTTTTCCCTAAAACCAAAAAAAGCCCTTTAGCTGGCTCTTTTCACCCTCGGGGCAGAACATCAGCTGTATGCTAATTTTTTACAGGGCAGCGGTGGCCTCACAGAGCAGTGAATGTGCTGGCTCACTCTCAAAAGCCAGAAATGAGTATCCTTCCTCCTGCAGATGTCTTTTTAGGGCTGCAGGTTTAGATGTAATGGTGTACAAGTGTGCTGTTATACGCAGGTTTATTCAGAACGACAGCTCACTAAGTCTTGCTAATGACTGCTCCAGCTACCACCAGAGGGCTTTGTGCCAAAAAACAAAAAAAATCACAGAACGACTTCTAATTACCAGTGAGCACAACATGAAATCTTACTTTCAGACTCTGCTTAAAATAGTTCTAATTAAAGGGTGATTCTATAACTAACCTCACTGTAATCGTTGCAAAAACAAAAAAGTTGGGAAAAATGTAAAATATTTAGATATGAAAAGAGCAATTATTTTGATGTTGAATGATCATTTCTGCATTTTTTTTTCGAGCAAAAAAAAAAAAAGGAAGCTGAATATTCACTGGTTCGAGCTTCTTGTGAAAGGATTTTTGCTGCTTTTCTTTGTCGTGTGTCAGTGTAAACTGAATATTCTTAGGTTTTGGACTTAAACCCAAACAAAATAAGACATTTAAAGGCTCCAGAATCCAGTGATGATGGGCATTTTTTCCTGCAATTTTATTTGCATTTTATTGACTGAATAAAAAAGAAATCACAAATTAATTGAAAATGAAAATAATTACTAGTTGCAGCCTTAAAAATATTAGTTTGTTGCATTTGAATAGAAGGCAATGTCACTCAAGAACATGAAGACATAAGAAAAATCTAAGATTTGCAGTACCCACTGTTTTTAGTATAGTATAAAGTGATAGTTTGACAGAATTACAGATCAAAAGCCTGTTATTTGGGAATAAAAGGAACTGATTGCAGTAGTTTGACCTGCACTGATAGTAAACCATTATGAAAGGCTCTTTGTGTGGCACAGCAGGCTTAAAGTATTAGATGGTGGGAACTGGAAGACGAGGACATATGGGACTAAGAGTTTTGTGACCCCCTCAGCCTCCCCATGCCCATCTGTTCCTTCACCCTTCAGGCTTAACACTAAAGGCAGAGAGGTTTTCAGGACACAGACAGTTTTTAGCATATCTGCTGTACAGAAAAATGGTACAGCTTATGTTTAGGAAGCATTTGTTTTTTTTTAGAGGAATTACGATGAGAGTTAAATATTACTTAATGATGTGTAACAGATCATTCAGCAACATTTCCCTAATGACTGTGTCTCTTGGTTGGTTGTCACAGAGGGCTCCTTGATGGGGCAAATAATCCACTGGGTCCCGAAATGAAGAGGAACAAGCTTTAACTATTATTCAGTTTAATCTAATGTGTTTTGTTGTCTTTGCTAAATTCAAGGATTACTTATTACAATACTTTTTGCAAATTTAGCTGCCAGTTCTGACTGTCAGATGTAGTCTAATTGGGACAGAGGTCTATGAGCTGAAGACAATGACATGTTTTACATATTAATAGTATGTGGAAGAAGTATTCTGACACAAGTAGAAATATCATCATGTAAAATTCTTCCATAGGAAATTCTACTCGAGTAAAGGTATAGAAGTATTACCAGCAAAATGTACTTCAAGTTTCTAAAGTATTCATGATGAGGAATGGCCATTTTCAGAGTTTAAATACAGCATCTTACAATAGTGGATTGTTATTGATAAAATGGCTTACAATGCAAGCAGCGTTTCAAAGTAAAGCACCTTAATGGCTATGCAGGACCTTTAATCTTAATGCATCATGTGACATGTTTTATATGCAAAATCAAGGTGCCTATAACTGTGGCTGGTTAATACATATAGGTGAACAATGAGTGGAGGTATGAAGCAGCATACATTGGAGTAGAAGTACCTCAAAATTATACTTAAGTGCATTACTGGAGTACATGTGCTTAGTCGCTCTCGACCACAGCATATTAAATTATAGTTTAATGTTATGGACCCTCTTTGTGAGACCCAGTGGATCATCTGTCCTAGCAAGGACAAACACAGCCATTAGAAAATATTTCTGAATAACAGAGAAATATCAGTACTAGCCATATGAAGTCTTGTTTAAGTATCAATTCATCATGTTAACGCAGATCCTGGGCACATAAACATACCTCTTAATGCTGCAATATTTGCAGTGATGATAATTCACATAATCATCATTTTTATTTACCATTAAAAATCGTCTGGTGTTGAAATTGTATATGGTGACAAGAAATGTCACGTTTTGGTGCTGGTTAAAATATATTCAGAAGTTGACCTTTAATGATGTATTCACCTCATAAATCATGAAATATTTCTCTCCTTAGCATGATAGTAGATTAGCTGCTTTAAACAATGAACAATATCAATTTTGGGATTGATATCTATGCTCCTGGCCCTGGTATTACTTGGTATCAGATGAAAACCTATAAGGTTTGTGATATTGCCTACCCATGTGGAATAATCTGTTACAGATTTATTTTTCATTTCAATTCCTTGAAGCAGCCCCTATTTCTGACACATAGATGCCAATGCTGAATGAACAATATGAATGAAATTTGTTTACTTGAAGGAGAAACCAGAGCTACCCATACAGTCTATATGGGGCTACCAAATACCTTATCTGGGCTGGTGGATTCAGCCGTGGAGGGGCGGGCTGTCCAAAAACACAGACATCCCCGCCCCGGCGCTGATCCCATTGGCGGAGCCGGGTGCCAAAGCCGGAGGGTCCTGTTCGGAGGGGTCCAGTGATTGGTTTACCGGGTGTGCGTGTGCAGGCAGCGCAGCCTGTCCGTTTGAATGTGCTGGGGACTGGAGGGGATCATTTCCATGGACCATCTGTCTCGCTGGCTGCCCACACAACAAAGAAGGACCCAGGATGGTGTTAGTACATGTTGGATATCTGGTTCTCCCCGTCTTCGGCTCAGTTAGAAATAGAGGTATGACTAGCTATGTGTTTTCTTTTCCTTTCTTTTAAACCCTAACCCCGACAAATGTCTACGCGTTTCTTCTTTTAAATGTCCTCAAATGATGTAAACAGAGCTGACACCTGCTAGCAAAGCGAGCACGACAGCGACAGATAACATTAGCTGTCTTGCTAACTGTAGCGCCGCATAAATTTAGCCAGTTAAAACGTGGTTACTGTGACTGAAGACATGTAATCTCATAGGAGCCATGAAAAGAGTTGTGTCAGGATGTTTCGGGGCCTGTTCACCGCACCAAATGACCGCAGCTGTCAAATGGCAGCTCCGCTTTTTTCTTTTTATCCTCAGCGGCTAGCGCGGTCCTGTCTGGTTCGTCTTCCACTGCGCCGTGTTTACGTGCGTTTGCAGCTATTTTGTGCAGTCACTGCTATTTACTACTGGACAATACCAGCAGCTCAGATACAGCCACATTTTACTAGCTCAGCCTTTCTGCTAATAATGTCCAAATCTGTCTGGATTTGTCTTTTAATTTGGCCATACAAGCAGCTGACAACATGACAAGGGTTGTTTGTCCCTTTGTGTGCAACTGGCATCGAGTGTGTTGATTTCCTGCGCTCATTTTACCCTGATTTTTATGACTTATATTCAATTTCAATCTTCCATTAAGCACAGGTAGTGTAATGGCTGTACCTCAGTGTAGGGGCTAATGTGAATGGGCTCTAAAATGGTGGCATTTTGCCCCAAACCTCAAAATAACATTTCAAAAATCTTTGTTCGATGGACAGCGACAAATGAAATCTGCAAATTACGCTGCAGGCGCTTCAGCAGCGAAAAACTTAACAGCATAAAGGCGAATAATCACACTCGTTCAATTGGGCATAATAACAATAACATCATCCTCCATTGCAGTAGGCTATCTGTGTTGATTATGTAATAATAATAGTTAATAGTAATAATAATAATTTGACGTGCATTGTTAAAACTACATGCAGTAGCACCAATGATTTCATTGTGCTTTTATTTGTGTTCTTTTTTCCTGTTCCATAGTATCGAGGCTGGCTCTACATTCCGCATTTCTCAGACCTTTGTCCCCCTCCATTGTGTAGCTAACGATCATCTGCTGCTGTCTGCCGTAGCCTCTGCCTGTTCTCTGCATCTAGCTGTATTGTGAACCCCTTCTTCCTCATTTCCTCTTTCCATCTGAAGACGACATTGGCATTAAAACCGAGTTCCCACTCATACCGTATCCTTCTGTGTAACAGACTAAAGAATAACACCTTCTGTAGAAAACAGTTTGTCTTTATTTAAACTGTCATGTTGCTCTTTAGTGAATAACCCATTGTAGCATTAGACTTTACTACAGACTGTCATTGTGATTCTCCCATTCAGTGTGGATAGACTACATTCTGCTGTAAATTTCTGTAAAGTGGATACATTTTGATCCTCCCCAATTCGATTACAGCCAGGCTTGATCGAACTCTTTGAATATTGTCTCCATCCCCTATTTGCAAAGGTGCATTGTACCAGCTTTTGTCATCAATAAAGCACTTGTATGATCACCTTCTCTAAATCATTTATGACCAATAATCCTGTTATCCTAACATTCACCAATTGGCCAATACCTGCAGTACTAAAATCACAGTAATCTGTGTGATGTTATTTTCACCTTTGATGGTTCACTGCACCTGCTATAGTGGCATCCAAACGGCTGGTCATAATCCTATCCATGTGTGAAAGCCTTTGTTCCTGCTAGCTGAATTGATTTTGTCGGTCACAATAAATTGGCGAGACTCAGGTCTAACTCATCTTGCCATTTTGAAAATCCCCCCCCCCCTATCATTCACAGCCCCCCTCAAGTCTTTCCTCAGACACCTCCAGAATGCTATCCATTTTACAGGGATGTGTATATCCTGCACTGCTGTAGAACTCCTTTTAGAATCAAAATGTCTTTTTATTCTTTGGTTGTGGTTTTCTACCTTATGTTCTTATATTAGATCCTAATGCATGGTCATTTTATACTTTTGTTTTTCCACATTGAACAGCAGATTCCAATGTAATCTTTGTGTAGAGATGTCCCTGCTGTACTGAAATGTGCTGTAAGCATACACATCTACTCATTGGATGCTGCTTCTGTTCTGTTAACCCTACAGAGAGCATGGTCGGGCCTTGCCTTTGGTCTTTATTTGCATGGTACTTTACTATGGTTATATAGGACATATTACTCTTATTATTACTATTATCACACAGTGCCACACATACTAATATTTTCCAATAAAGACTGTAGTTTTCTTCCTAACCTTCAGTGTGCTTTTTGCTGATTTCCATGTGTTCCTCCCCTCCTCCCTCCACACTGTGCTGTCACTGAGACGGTCCCCCTCACTCTATATGTGCTCTCATTTCTCAGCTGTCTTTGACAGAGTTTCTTCAAGTTGCTGCTCTGCTTAGTTTGGAGTAGGGGCAACCAAATTTTCTATCCATTTAGGAAAAAAAAAAAAAAAAGCATGTTTATACTGAAACACACCGGCATCAATATATATTGTTACACGCTGTCATTCCCTCCTAATCCATACACTATTGTTTATAAAACGAAACACAGCCTCCCTCACATTCACTCATTGGTGTCCATTGGTGTTGAGTTAACATTTAAACCACTTTGGCAATATAAACAAACTCCTCTATCATGGTATATGCAATTTTGTATTGGGATATTGATATATCTGGTTATGTACGGAAGTCGGTTTTAAGATTTTTGAAAAACTGATTGATAAAAGAGGAATTTCTGTTTTTCCCTAATCTAGCAAATTTGTTTTAAAAGAAAAGGAAAAGATCAAGGTACTTCAATATGTTGATGCAAATACCATGTTAAAAATGTTCCTATTAAGTATTTGATTTCTAGCATTGCCTAAAATGGCCTAATAAAACAAAAAGTATTCAAGGGTTACATGCCATGGTATCAATAGTATGGCAAATGACTCGTCTCATAGTATATATCATTTTCATACTAATTTGAGGTTTTAATTGACAATATCTAAAACCAAAACACCATTGACTTCTCTCTTTCTTAGGTATTCATCAAACACTGAGCTACATTCTTCTGCAGGTTGTGCGAGTCTTTCCTATGTCATTAAAGGAATAGTCCTGACAGTTTGGGAAATCTGCTTATTCACTTTCTGGTGGAGAGTTAGATCAAGAGATTGATATTACTCCCATGTCTGTATAGTAAATGTAAAGCTACAGCCAGCAGTCCGTTATCTTAGTTTAAAGGAGCTGTTTGTAAGGTTTGATATTGCTAAATATCCAACATTAGCATTAGCAATTGTCTAGATGAAACATTGCAAGTCCTGCTGTCTCCCGTGGTGGAAGGCAATGGCAATGTTTTGCTTCTAGTTCTATCCCTCCTTTTCTTCTACTGAAGTTAGCATGCTAAAACAGCTAAACAGCTTGTCACTTTCCGTTAGTGACTCACTGTAGTGTCCAGACATCCCTAAAGAAGTAGCACTGTTCAGAGGGCGACCACCCACTCCCGGCAAGAAACCATGTTCAGCGGCAAGGAAAACTTTAAAATAGCCACTTTAAAACATACATCATTTTTGCCCTCAAGTGTTTGTATGGTTTAAACAAAGGAGAGATAACATGTTTATAAGTGAGCTTTGGAGAGGCTGATAGGTGGTTTTTATTGCTGTTTCAAAGAACAGCTAACTCTTTGTCCCTATGTCCAGTATTTAATTTAAGCTAATTGGCCAGCTGCTGTAGCCTTATACTTAACAGACTGACACTGAAGTGGTATCTTCTCATCTAACTGTGCACCTGAAAGCCAATAAGCAGAATGTCCAACTATTCTTTTAAGAGTCGGTATACGTGTAATATAATGAAAAATCAGCTTGGTTCAATCACAAAATTGCAACCATTACATCTGTGTCTCTATCTAATATAAAAATAACTACTGGGCTCTTTTATCCAGTTCTTTCCTTGTTTTGTAGCACAACAGAGCTTGCTACATTCAGACAAATTTACTCTTAAATCACAGAAAGCAGTTGTTTCATAATATAAGATTAAATTCCTATAGCCATCCAATGGTGTTTTTGTAGTTTGTGACAACAGTGTAACAAAACCTAATGTGGCTCATATTAAATTGGGAAGATAAGGCTTTTGATTATTTATTGCAGGGAGTCAAACATGAAATTGAAATGTTAACATAATATTTGCTAGTAAATGATGGTAACATTCTACTATGGGTTGTCTACAAAGAGTCCTAAATTATACCAGTGCTGAATGTTTATAGTAGCCTAAAAAATTATTTCCTTCATAAGTTCTATTTTCTCCTAAATGTTAAGTTTATTACTGCACCATCTGGCTTTAAGGTTTGCTCTCACTATGAACAATGCATTTAAAAGCTTTTGCGTCTTTGAAAAGTTTGAAAGTAGGGCAGTTGGTCACAACATGTTGCACAGACTCTGGTGTCATTAATTTTGAGTATTTAGCTGTGCATTTTAAATATAGACTCAGCAGTTTAAGGAGCTTAAAAGTCTGCGACTCCTCGCTGTCCCGTTCCAGCCACTTGAGCCTTACATCTGTTCACAGTGTCTGAAATAGTCAAGAGTTATTTATGTGCAGACATGAGGTGTGTCTGAGAAATAGCTATACGTGCTCTGCAACTTTCGCCACTGACTACAGCAACAGACTTCTAAATGACTCGGCAGCTGTAATGCATGTGTTAATCCACAGTAGATGCACTGGTACAAAGCACATTAACATCAGATTTTTTTCTTCCACCCAGAGCCCACCCTGTCCTTATTTGACCAATGTACAGAATCAAGGTCAGTGTGCGGTGAGCAAGCATGGGCCACGTAGAGCAATTAGTATGCAGATTTTTAGTCAATCTGTAAAACACAGAGGCTGATTTCTCTCCTTAGCACCCTATTCTAATTGTGAGTGTGCTAATGAGTGATATCAGCTGGTGTGGCGATGGGTTTCAGTGAAAAACTGCGTGCTCTGAGTGAGACACGATGGAAGACCATTGGACTAGGCAGAAGACAGGATCACGTTAGAGAGGAGGTGTGATTGTAAAGCTGCAGTGATGGCAGCAGGAGAGGGGAGGATGGGGTGAGGGAAGGAGGGAGGGAGAGAGAGACAGGTTTGATGTCAGACTGCTGCAGTCGCTGGTGGGCGGTGCTTACGGGCTGTCACTCATGCAGGGACACCATGCTGCAGCCACACCGTGGGGGAGGGGCTGCCTGCCTGTGCAGCAGCTCGGGGGTGAGGAGAGGTGGATGGGAGCGTGTGTGCACGTGCGTGTTTGTGTGGATGGGTGGGGGCCTGTTCTGCACCAATTTAAGTCAAAGTCGAAGCAGAGATGTAACAGTAACAACATCAGGGCTGCTGGCGCCAGCTCTGCAATATGTCAAATATTAATGTCAGCAGTTGATGCTGTGGAGCCCAGAGACAAATGATTTGATATTTACTGTAAGCGCCACATGGAGTCCTGTCTTACCAGGTCACAGGCTTTATACAAAAGTGATGTACAGCCTTTTACCAAACCCAACCACCAGTCTGCCATTTCTGCTCTACTTCCCTTAGCCAAATGTTATTTTCATTCCGCTACTGGCTCCCAAGGTTCACTGGCTTCCCATGTCCTTAGGCTACAAGCAGTGAAGCAAAACAACAATCATGCAAATATGTTATATTGGTAATAATTAAAGAAATAGGGGAATCTAGCTTATTTGCTTTCTGGTGGAGGACGAGATGAGAAGATTCATGTAACTCTTGTATCAGTCTGTTAAATATGAAGCTACAGCCAGCAGCTAGTTAGCATAGCTTTGCTCAGATACTGTAAACAAAAGGTAACAGCTAGCCTGGCTCTGTCGAATGTTAGTCCACCTACCTGCATCTCTAAAGCTTACTAATATCTTGTTTGTTTAATTTGCACAAAAGCTGGAATGTCCGACAGTTTCTTGGCTTTTCGCTTTGGTTTTTGCATGGATTAAATAAACAAGGTACTTTACATTTTAGAGGTGCTGGTGGGCAGATTTTCTAAGTGTTGCACAAAGCAAGGCTAGCTGTTTCCCCCTCTTTCCAGTCTTTCTGCTAAGCTAAGCTAACCAGCTGCTGACCGTATCTTTATATTTTAACAGGCAAACACGAGAGTGGTATCAATCTTATCATATAACTCTATGGCAGAAAGCAAGTAAGCGTATTTTCCAAAATGGCAAACTGTTCCTTTAAAGAAAATTAAATAAGTATCTAATTCACATGTCTTTAAGAGATGTGGGATTTTGTGTTTAGATTAAAAACCACAGCTTTTCTGCTGCTGCAAACTGTTGCAGACAATAATATGTAAATTAGATCTCAAGGCACTGAACCATCTACTGTTAATTACATTTGTCAGAAAATGCTAAATATATCACAAACCATTAACTAATGGCCACATCCCCCCTCTTGCTCATATTAGACATACAGTGTCACTCCATATTACTGTTTAGCAAGTCCAGATTTAATCTGCCTGATTCAGCTTGAAAACAGTTGATACAACAGTAGATAAGATGACAAAATACATAACTTGAAGGGACTGAATATATTTCTAGGCCATACTAAGGCAAAATCCCCAGGTTTTTTAATATACGCAGTGCACAGTCCATCCTCCACACCCTGCTGCCTGCCCCCTGGTCCAGAAACCTGGAGAGCTGTAATGAGAAGCTGAAGTAGTAACTGTTTGTCCCCACCTCACCCTCTGTCCGGCCCTCCTCTCTCTGAGCTCAGAGTAATTTGTATTGATTGTTTTGTGCAAGTCAATACTGTGGTGATTCAGTTTGACTACCACACAATCTCATGTCTCCTCCACCTCTGATAGGAAAGGGTGGGGGAGGGTAGAAATGGAGGCGGATAATCTTTTGAGCCCGCCTCAGTTTCTGTGGTGCCTGACTATTACATCAGACTCATGGAGGGCTTTAATGAGAAATCTCCAGCTGAATTTGTGCTCCTTCAAACAGCAGCATAATATAGAACCTAAATCTATCAAACTGACTAGCGATGGACCACAGACAACCCTCTGTGCTGTATATGTCCTCAGAAACACCCCAGGCCGTTAGTGAAGATTCATCCTCCCTGCTGTCTATATTATGGCAAGTGGACAGGCAGGCTACTGGGTGCAATCTGTCTGGGTTTATATGGTGCTCCACAGGGGTCTCAGTGTTTGGGTCATCCATCTGCTGTTTGGTCTGTCTTGTCTTGTCTCTTCCTGTGTCAGGACTCTCCTATATTTATGTTCTCTCTGTGTTTTTAAATGTATTCGTGTGTGTGAGAGAGAGACAGAGATTTGTCTTATGCAGTGCTTTCCAATTATGTCAGACAGTATGTGCTCTTCACTGGTTTGTCTGGGTCTCTCTGTGGTGTCTGGTTGGAAGTAATCACGGGCTTATCTGGCTCAATTCTGATCGCTTGCATTTATTTCCCATAGGAGCACACTTCACCAGGCATCACAACAGCCATGCTACCTCCTGCCGACACTTTCACCTGGGCGCTCCCCAGGCGCCCATCTCAGCCGAGTTCCCTCTAGGACACGCCAGCCAGCCCCCTCAGACAGGCCTGGCCACCCACCTGCCCCCGGCACACCATCCGCCCCTCACTGCCCTGCCCGCACCCCCTCAGTTCCAGGATGTGCCGGGGCCTCCATTCCTACCTCAGGCCTTACACCAGCAATACCTCATCCAGCAGCAGCTTCTTGAAGCGCAGCACCGCAGGATCCTCCCGCACTCCAGGTGCAACCACAACCACATGCAAACACAGATGCATGTGCACGTAGAAATCCAAGTCTAACATTTTTATTTTATTGCAGAAGAACCCAGGAGCGTATTCCCCTGAACCCTCACCGACTGCGTTCAGGCTACGAGTACTCCCCTCCCATCCATGTTCCACAGCCAATGACACAGCAGCCGCGGTACCTGGCCGAAGGCACCGACTGGTGAGTCACTGTCTGACATTAACGAGAGGCCTGTAGAGTCGAGAAATTATCTCCACCCTGCCCTATTTGCGCCCATCTGTCTGTCTGTCACATTGCCTAGCATGGGTGACGATGTTGATTTAGTCACCTGTCTGTCTGCCTGCAGGGATCTCAGCGTAGATGCCGGCCTCCCTCACCACCAGTACCAGCTCCAGCAGCTTCCACAGCACTATCAGCATTACCTAGCCTCCCCTCGAATGCACCACTTCCCCAGGAACACATCCTCTGCGCAAGTGGTACGTTCAAAACACAGTGTTTTTAATTGTTATTTTAGATATTTTGATCTGTAAGTTTTCTGTGAAATTCTCTATTGAGCTGATGCCCTTCAGGAAGGATCACAATTGATGCAGCAGAACCAGAGATATCGTCTTTTTTTTTTTCTTTAGAGAACCTGGCACCTACATTACCCACAATGCAATGTGAAGTTATGTGAATTTATGACTTTGCACAGCTCCATCTGGAGCCACAAACAGCCTTACACATCTTTTTTTATATATGCATATATACTCCTCAAGACCTGTAAACAGACTTTCATGAGTAAAATCTGCGGAATTCCCCTTTAACTCATAATAGTCAGCTCCTTTCTCACAGATCACTTTCACATAACTACCATATAGACAACATGTTCTGCAAAACATGTAACGCAACACTAGAACATGATGACCTACCTATTTCAAACATGTATTTGCTACTTCGCAAATGGAGACTCACTTTTGGTGTGAGTGCCACCCTCAGTATTTTTCAGTATTGTTTCTAGCAATGCATCAAAACAATGGAGAAAAACTGTATTTAGCTGCAGGATTAACGCTGCTGTAATATGACGAAGCCTTTGTTTTCGTTTGCTAGGTTGTGCATGAAATCAGAAACTACCCATACCCCCAGCTGCACCTGTTGGCACTGCAGAGTCTGAACCCTTCAAGGCATGCCACCGCTGTGCGAGAAAGTTATGAGGTAAATATTTCTTTAAATACATTTCAGATACTTTGCACCCAGCAACCCATGCATGAGTGAACATGAACTTTGTCCTTACTGTTCTATTCTAGATGACAAATCTCTCCTTATTTTCCATTTGATAGCTGTTCTGCAGCTTTCAGTCACATCACATGATCTTCATCAGCTGATGGAGTTTGCTCAGTTGTCATGGAGATGTAATGTTGTACAAATTTCCAGTTCTTTTGAGCATTTAGAGGGCCTTTTGATCATGTTGGATTAAAAATTGAGGCATGAGTTCGTTCCTCATGACCTGGGAAACACCACTTGACAAAATAATGTCCATTTAGCAGCTGTAATATATTAATCTATATTTCATTCTACTCTTCTTTTTTTTCTCCCTTCAGGAGCTGTTGCAGCTGGAAGACCGGCTAGGGAGTGTCAGCAGAGGAGCTGTTCAGACAACCATAGAGAGATTCACCTTTCCACACAAATACAAGAAGGTGGGGCAGATAACAATAATTACAGGATGTTAATAACTCAGAGACATGAACTATTGAACGCATTCATATTGAGGTTTTTTTTTTTTAATGGCTTTTTTGACGCTACCTTTTGTCTCTCTGTAATCTGACCTGTTAACAGAGAAAGCCCCTGCAGCTGAAGATTGGGGAGGAGGAGGAAACAGATGTGGATGAGAAATGTACCATCTGTTTGTCCATGCTGGAGGATGGAGAGGATGTCAGGTCAGAATTACTTCATAGCCCCAGAATCTGTTTTTTTCATTAAAGAAAATCACTTTTCTTTGAAGAATGTTTTAGAAGCATAAAGTAAATTTCAACATAACACCACCAGCGCCTCTGAAGCTCACAAATTAACACATTATAACTCTTTATTTGTTTAATCTAAAAGCCAAAGTGTAAAAATCCTAATTTTGAGGGGATTATATGTGAGGACTGTTTCTTTGTTCTGAGCAGTTGTCAGGCAACCACTCTTCGCAGCCAAGAAATAGTCCAACACATAAATCCCTGCTAGATTTACACTTTGGTTACAGTTACACCTCAGTTTTTCTGCAGATTAAACAAATAAGCATGTTAATCAATGAGCTCTAATGGCGCTAGTAGGCATTTGACAGAGCTAGGCTAGTTGTTTCCACCTGTTTCCAGTCTTTGTGCTAAGCTAAGATAACGAGCTGCTGGTTGCAGGTTTATATTTAATAAATATGAGAGTGGTATCAACCTTCTCATCTCATTCGAATAAGCAACTGTTCCTTTAAGCACTAACATAAGCATATGGACTTACACATGCATTTAAAACCAAGTTTGGGGTGGGGGGTAAATTTCAGGGGATAGAGAGCAGTGTCCCTGGGATGAGGAAAGAGAGTCAGTTTACAGCATATGGACTCTCAGCTGTCTGAGAGTCGCGTGGGATTGATGACTCAACAGAAGTCGTCCCTACATGCCTGAATGAACAAAATTAACTCTCTGCAGGTTTCAGAAGTTCTTTGCGAGCACGTAACTGTAGCCACCGGGAGAGTCACGCTTGCCAATGTGAATCAACGTTGACCCCGTGTCTCTCTGTCTCTGTGTCCTCCAGGAGACTGCCCTGCATGCACCTCTTCCACCAGGGCTGCGTGGACCAATGGCTGGCCACCAGCAGGAAGTGTCCAATCTGTCGAGTTGACATCGAAACGCAGCTGAACCCTGACAGCTGATGAGATTCAGCCCCTCCTGCCATCACCTTCTCTCCTTGTCAATCACTCTCACGTGGTTCCTGCTTTCTTCCACCCCGGCTTGCCGGCCGGCCGCCCGTCTCTCCACCCCACCCCCGACCCATCCACCTCCCACCCCCGCCGGTTGGGTGCTTTGCCAAATGTCTCCAGACTTCATGTGACATCACCACCCTTCTGACTCACGCTTTACTGAGCCAAGCCAGGATAACTAACTGCACGAGAGGCCGCGAAGGACTCTCTTTATATAGAAGCACATCCCTCTGGAAGCAAAAGACACGCAAACACACACACACAGACACAAACACACACATACTCATGTACACAGGGTTTACTTGTAGCTTGCTGGTCGTAAGTGGGGTGTTGTTGCTGTTGTGGTGTTGTACTGTAGGTAGCCCCGGGCTGTGTAGCATGTCCTTAAAGCCATGACTTAATGTCCTGAGAGTGGAAAACACATAACCCCACACTGAGCTGGCTACTTTCTCTCTTCTCTCTCTCTCTTTCTATATATATAAAAATACAAATATATACATATATATTTCTCTCTTTTCAAACACACTTCAATCAAAATGAATATTCTGCCACACAAGAAAGCTTAACAGAAACTAAATGCTCTGATGCCATGTTTACCTAAAGATCATTTGTGGTCGTAGTAGAGTAGCAGTAACCAACAAGTGATATCTGGTGCACTGTCGCCTCCTTGGGGGGCGAGTGCCAGCTAGCTGAGTGTTTTAATACTATCATGCAGCTTTGACATTTTGCAATACAGTTGTACATTTACCTTGGGTTGGTGTTGTGTGAGATGGTGTCATGTGAGTAGGTCTCTCCATCACTGCCGCAGAAACCAAGCCCAGTGACGGAGTCGTCGTGTGTGTTGAAAATTAAAAAAAAAAAAGAAAAGAAAAAAAGGTAGAAAGTGTTTTTACCAAAATGCATTTTTGTCACAGTGTAGCTTGAACCTGACGCGCAGGTTCACATGCGTGTGCTCTGCCCTGCTGTGTGTGACTTAAAGAATGTGTCTAAACAAAGGTGTGGATGTTTAAAAAGTGCAAATGTGAGTGCAAATGTGTTTTAAAGGGTTTCAGGCAACACCAAGACTCACCTAGACAAAGCATGGCCACTGGAGTGCTTATACAACACAAAGCCAAAAAAAAAAGGGGGGATGGGAAAAAAAGAAACCATCATGCACTGCAGAGTGAGGTGGGAGGAAGATTTAGCTGCCCTTGTACCTGCATCTTCATCTGGCACAGGGCCCAGTGGCAAAGCTGAACAGTGTGTGCTAAAAATGCATGTTTCATCGACTTGGGCTGTTAGCTTTGGTAGCGTTACTTCAATTTAAAAAGGTACAGAGACGGCTGTGCATGACTTAGTTAATCTGAGCTGTGACTATCTTCTCAACACTAACAAACAAACAACAAAAAAATGAGCACGGTGTCAGTGGCTGCTTCCCTGACTTGTAGCGTGTGTTCATCCTGTCCCCCTTTGGTGGCAACGATGGAGTCCTCTTTTTGATGTTAACCTTATTGCCTAAAGAACAAGCACATGTGACAATAGTTACAGCGACAAAACACGTTTTTTCCTTGGTATTGCATTTGCGTTGGTTTATATTTAGGTATAGATTCATGCAGTGTTTCAGCAGAGAGAGGAGCTTGCGTATTGATCTTGTGTATTTGTGTGACAGACCTCCCCTCGTGGTTGCTATGCTGGTTGCTATGCTGTATTGCTAGAACATGTAGAATGTGGTGCGACGGAGGCAGCCTCCCTCTCACAGTGCACACAGACACGAGACAACACGACAGCAGGAAAACATTCAGGCTGTTAAAAACAAGTCTTGGTCTCACCAATTTTCACTTCCTTTTTATCCTTTTTTTTGTGTGTGTTAAACCCTTTGTGTCGGCCTGTCATTTCAGTTCTACAGGGCTGTGTGTTAATGACTGCCTTTAGGACCCTCACTGTCCTATGCACTGTGATAGTAAAGGATGAGACTTGGCCCAGAGTCTCTTTCAGCCTCGTGGGCCAAGGATCAATTAACAAGGATTACTTCTCCCTGTCTTGTGCACTGCCAGTGTTGACACTGCCTCCTCCTGTAGTGGAGTCATCTGTGATGAAGTTTTCATAGTTTACACAGGGTGTTGTCAGTTGAGATGCCTTAAGTATTTAACAATCATAATTTATTACTAACTGTAGATATTGTGGGTATGTATTTAATTTTGTATAGTTTTTTGGGGGCGACTGAATCATAATTTATTTATTTAGAAATAACACAAAAATGCTATGAAAAAAAACTATTACCTCATTTTTGCATTGTTTTAAATGGGAATGCTTTGCATGCAGTTGTACTTTTTAGAACACCGAAAGTTAAAGACAAAAAAAAAAAAAAAAAAAAAAATTAGCTCTGCTGTTTGATCTCCACAAGCTGGCTGTGCGATGTTTACTGTCCAAGGCTGAGCTACTGAGCCCGCTCTCTGTCTCTCTCTCTCTCTCTTCCTCTCTCTATGTCTCTCTCTTTCTCTCTCTCTCTCTCTCTCATGTGGTGCTGTGGATCTTGGTTACATTCCATTCAATGCAATTTCTCTGATCCCCCATGCTGTGATGTAGTGGACAAACTGCAATGAAGTGAACTGGTTCTAGTTTGTGATTTCTTTCTCCTTTTTTTTGTTTTGCACTCACTTGTTAAAATATGGGAACCCTCTCACTGGCAAAAAAAAGTAGTTTAGATAATTTAATATTATCACTAAGAACTCTGGCTTTTTGTTTTTTTTAATGCTCTGCTTCTCACAATGCACTATGGGTCTTAATGATGATCATCTGTGAAGCATGTTCCTTCGCTTTAACTCTTTGTATCTATCTCTAAGTTTCGTCTCTGGTGTTTCTCTTCAGTTCTTTTTCCAGAATAGTTTGTAGACTTTAAGCATAACAAGTGCCTCGCTTTAAGTGTTAGGAGATATTTCCATGTTACTGAAACCATTAAATACGTAACAATCAGTCCATGAAGCCACCATGCCTTATTGGTTGCATAATTAATTAAAAGAATGGGTCGTGAAAGAGCTAAGACAACATTTGACAGGTGTCTACAAAAGCCATTTTCCTCAAAGAAATCTCAAAGTCAATCTGTCCAAAAGCAGCTGTCGGTGTGTAGTACTGAAGCATCACATACTGTGGAAATAGTTCTGACCATAGAGAGGCATGTTTCACTGTGGGCTTTACAAATACTACAGTCATCTTCCTTTACTTCATTTCTCTATTCTGTTTCTCTTCCTGTCGCCTACTCTCTCCGATTCTTTTTTTTTTTTCACCGTCCCATCTCTCCTCTCAGACTCTATCCTCTGTTTCCTTTCACAGTCTAAAAGGAAGGCAAGGATTTTAAAGCACAACCTTTTCTAAAAATGCATGTTTTCTCAGGTTTCAATATAGTCTCAATGGTTTAATAGTATATGGTGAAAATATATACAAAGAGTATAACAGGAAAAAAAAAATATTAATTTTGTTGCTGCTTGAATCTGAAAAACAAAACTGAAGAGAAAATCCCAAAAAGTGCCAGTGAAAGGGCTGCCGCCATCCTTGTATGAAAATCTGCTGTTTAGCTGTGACTGCGCAATGTTTTTCAATATAGGATATTTTATCTGAAAATAGAACTATTTATCATTAATATTAAAGCAATAGCGCATTAATGGTGATGAGTGTGTTGATGAAGAAATGGATGAGCATATTATGGGTAAATGTTAGATTCACATTTGGTGGAATTTTGTACTTTATTTATTATTACTAATAATAATAACGATAATGATTTCAAAAGTTGCATTGCTAAACCCAAACTGTTCTGTTTTGTTTTTTTAATTTTAATTTTATTTCATGGCTTGTATATTATCCTTTTGTATGTGCTCTTTTTGTAATAAATTGGATAAAACTGACTTGTTTTTGACCCTCATATTTTGGTTTTTAATGGACTCAGCTTTTCTCCCAAGATGTGAATATAATTTGACCCTCTGACACCAAAGAGGCTGCTACTGGGTCGGTGGAAAAAAATAATAAAGTGCAGCCTTTTTATGACTTAACTTTAACATCAGGTAGATACACTCTAAATGTCTTGGACGTTCTAAAATTCATATTCCCTTCAGTTTTATATCTTTATAGCAACTTACAGTTAATTATTTTGTTTTTCTCTGGCCCATAATTTGTTATAAAAGCTTAAAAGGTGATAATACATATGTCTGTGTTGTGTTTCCACTGCTCCCAAGTGGCCATAATTTCCATGATGGTTAGGATTAACAAAGCAGTGATTGATTTTTTTACAATGATGGTACAGTGGATGGAGTTGTAATGCTGACATATTATTGCGCTGTGTGTCTGGCCACTTCTGTAAGTCCATTATTCACTCTGCATTTAGCCGTAGCTACTTTGGTCTCCAGTTAGCTGCTCACTTTTTCTGTCTGCTCTTTGGTGCTGAGCTGTACAGTTCCCTGCTAAAGTTGCAGGCCACTTAACTAAAACAGTGAGCTGAAAGACAGTAAAACAGCCTGTAGAGCTGCAGGAACTGCAGAGTCTCTGTGGGTTCATCAACACTAGTGATCTATTTGATATCACACATGGACATCTCATCCTTTGTTACGATAAAAATATGAATAAGTGCAGCTTTAAAATAAAGTTATAGGTTTTGATATTTGTGAGGACCCAGCAGTGAGTCAAACAGGTTGAAAACTGTGATTCTGAGTATTACAAAAGAGTTTAATCTTTTATAAAACCTCCATTATAACAAAGCAGCTGAGCAAACCATCCCTGACATATGAAATTTAAAAAGAATGGCACATTCAGTTTCCTGACCATAGAAGATATTGTCACAGTATTTCATTGCAGGCTATATTTCCAGGTAGTATTAAACATCTAACCTATCATTTAAAAAAACATATGAATGTAAAAATCAGTCTCAGTTCCTGAGATATAAAACTTTCCAGAGCAAAATCTCTTTCATAATTACTTTAAAACATGATGTAGATCTTTCTGCTCTGGGAGTTTTTTTTTTTTTTTTTTAGAAATAATACTATTTTTACTACTTTGGGTAGAGGACCCTGGAGATCTGCCCGTCAGCCCTCTTAGTGTCCAGCCACTTCCCACAGAGGAAGATGGTGGTGACACCGTTGGCTGTGTTCGTGACCTCCACACGATCCAGCAGCCAGCCGGGGCTCAGACCGGAGTTGTCGTGCTCCACCCGAACCTTCTGCAGATCTCCCATGTCCAACATTTCCAGCACGAAGCGGTCCGTCTGCTCGCGTTCGAAAAGGTTGCGGAGCCTCTGCCGCAGCTGTCGGCGGCCTGAATCTCCGTTGGAGCCGTAGACAGTGATGAAAACATTGGCGTCTGTACCTGCTCCCTTCTCGTCACCTGTGATGACGATGATCTCGTACTTGACGGGCACCAGGCTTCGAGCTTTGCTGGCAAAGCTCTCGACTGTTTTGGTGCACTCGAAGGTCAAGAAATCGTCCCTCTTTGGAGAGAGAGGGATGGCGGCATTGCAGCTGAATATGTACCTAAAGGTGAGTAAACGGAAGAAAGAAAAGGAAGAATATTGTCTGATACCAACAAAATGTACAAGTTTGGTAAAAAAAATCTATATCTGCAAAGAAGTCTTACTTGTTTCCCAGTTCCCTTTCAGTGATGACGACCTCCTCCACAAACCAGTAAGCCTCCCCCTTTACTTTCTTTCCATCCTTGGGTGTGTGGCCCAGGCAGATACCAGCAATATCACCGACGTTCTTGGACGAAAACTCAAACCTGTCAACATTTCCCCTAAAAAGCGAGGAACGTAAGCATGTTGAGGAAATGAGTAGCTATTCTCTTAAATTGGTCTACATGCTTTAAATTCATGTCACTGCCAACTTGCTCTGTGTCAGAATGGATTTTCAACAGGATGGTGTAATGTCATGATAGTGGCTTGCAGCTTTGGTTAGGGCTTGAGTACTAAGGTGCCGGTGGGATTTTCATAATAAGTGTAAAGGAGAATTAAAGGGAGACAAAGTGCATTTCTTTCAGCTTTTTCATGCAAAAAAGTTGCAATTAAGTTAATCTCGCAGCAAGCACCTACCGCAAGAACCTCTTCTTCTTCGAGGAGTTCTCCATTACAAATTCTTTTGATCGGCCCTTCCTCCCCTCAAGTACGATCCAGGCATTTTCTTTGGTTTCTGCTTCAGCCGTGTCTCCGGTTGTGACACAAATTTCATATTCTTTCGGGGAGAAAACATGGACACAGTTAGAGCAAATTGTTCCAGCTGTCCTCAAACACAGATCTCTACACAGAATACGCAGCATGCATGAAGATGCCTCAGAACAAAAACATACTGGAAGATTTGCATTAAATGAATGTTACTTGAAGTTTTTTGATTTTCAGGAAATCAACCCCATTTTTGCTATTATTCATGCTCTGCTTTTTCTCCTGCAATAGCCAAGTAATTACAGCTCCATGTAGTAGTTTGCATTGTTAGTGGCAGAGTTTCCCACACTGGAAACTATTTTGTATCATTGATTACTGCTCTCTCCCTTTACACCATAAACTGTATTAAGTTATTGCTACTGCTTTATCAAAACATCGTTAGATTGTTTGCACTGTAAACAGTTGCACCATTTGCTCTTCTGTTCTATTTCAAACAAAGTAGCTGCTCAGTGAGTGTTTGCTGCTTCCAGAATTATGGGGCCTGTAGTATCAAATCGCACTTGCAGTTATCATGCTAACCACAGGGGTTGGCAAATCAACCAGGACTGAAATCTGAGGGATTCCAACTTTAAAATGTGTTGCATGTGCTGCCCTTACTCGTCTTCTCATTGAGGTCTAAGTAGTCGTTGTTAGCACAGGCCAGTTCTCTCATTATCTGTCCATCGTCATCGTTCTTGGCGAGCCAGCGGTCACAGGGGAAACGAAACGTTTTGTCCATGATCTCATCCTTCACATCAATGTACTCCAAATGCCATCCTGGAGCGATACCTGAGTGTAATGGGATCAGGAAAAAAAAAAAAAAAAAAAAAAGGCAGTATGAGTGATAAACCAAGAGTGATGCGGGTACCATTTTAAATTAGCCCACTACGCAGAGTGACTGTTTATTTGAGCGGCTGACCTGTGTTGTCGTGCCAGACTCGTACTTTGGAGAGATCACCCAGGCTGAGGATGTCCGAGAAGCGAAACGTGTCCACCTGCTTGCGCTCAAACTTGTTGGACTTGTTACATTCTTTCAGTGCCAGCGTCCCCGTGTCTCCGTTCTCTCCAAAAACGATGAGCCACACATTGGCATCAGTGCCTGCCCCTGAGGAGACAGGAGAGAGTCGCCTATTTAGAAAATCTGAAATTAGAAAATCTGACATTTTGCCTTCCCGAACAAACTTTAGTGTTCTGTCCTATTTAGATTTTCTGAACAGAAACAAATACTGGATTAAACAAGGGCAATTTGACTGGAGTGTAACTGAGGTTAAATTCTGTTCTACTGAGTTACACATTCAGTATTTGAACAGTTAAGTATTTCTAACAGTGTTTTTGTTCATTTTGTGACTGAAACACATTAAGTACATTGACATGGAAACACAAAACGCACTTGACTTCTCTTCTGAGAACAGTGTGGTGATTATAAATCCAAAAGTGCCTTCACTTTGTTGCAGATCTTTTAAACTGCAGTGCTTCTCAACTATTGCAGGGATTCGTTGAATTGCTAATAAAGAGGCTGCAAAGCCCAAAGGAAACTGATCAGCTAACAACCAACCACTCAATGCAAAGAGTAAAATTAGGAGCAGAGAGCTGCGTTCTCTGACTCAGAGAGAACATCTATAATCCCTCTGTTACTGTTCATTACAGTGGGTTAGATACCACTCAGTCTGCAGCATATTTTCAGTCTTCTAGTGTCTGTACACTAAGACAGAAAGCCAATATTATAATTAACAGCTCTGTAATTTTTATGAGCAATAAGTGTTTGCAACATTACAGACATTGTGAGAATTGTAATTTAAGTTGCTTTAAAGTATTTTCTTTTCATTTACCTCTCTATATGTTAATGTATTAAATGCCTCTTCACACTACACATGCAGATCATGCCATACAAATCCCAAAGGAGACCATTAACATATGCACAGCATCACCTATGGAATGTTGTCTGCATTTGTGTGCCTGTGTGCCTGTGTGTGTGTGTCTATCAGCCTGGCTCATTATTCCTCGCAGAGCCTGAGTGGTGGTGCAGAGCTACATCTTAGCTTCCAGTAACTGCCTAGGGCAGAGTGCAGTCCTTTGAAGTCGGCTCAGACTTCTCACCATGCTATCGTATTGATCAGCAGAACCGCCGAGCTACAGAAAATACCGCAGGAAGAAAAGAGGGAGCAAAGCCGCGTGGAGGGTTCCTGAAGAGGATTTCTTTCATTACCACACTGGAGTCAAACAAAAATGATTCCACTTTCCCTGCTCATGGAAAACACAAACGTCTGCACAAGGACACTTTAAATGAGGATGATGAGGATCTACATAACATAACCATGTAACTTGGATAGTGAGAAAATGAGATTACAGACATAAATAGCCTCTGTAAAGCAGGCCTCATTTGGCGATTGATGGGTGAGGAGTTCACTGATTGAAGAGGTCTCACATATAAAGTCACCATCCACTTGGAAGTCATTTGAGCACCTGCGGGATACCCTCAGGTGCATCCCTTTGAAAAAAACAGCTTAGAGATGATGGAAAGGTGGACTCAGGACACATCTAACAGATGATATGTCTCGACTGACCACTGAGTCCTTCAGGATCCCCCCCCAGGAAGAGCTGGAGGATGTGACTGATGAAAGAGAATGTCTGAAGTGCCCTGTTCACTCTGAGCATCCCTGGACTGGACCTGACCTGACACTCACCCACAGATGGAAGGATGGATGGATCATGTTGGTATTCCTGACAAGCAGACTTGAAATGCATGCTTTTTGAACTTGTCTGGCCTGGTCCAAATGTTAAGATACAAGGTGTTCCCCAAAGATCAATCTGTGACCCTCTTCTTTTTCTGGTGTAAATGCTAGAAATTATTTGATGCAATATAACTGAGACCTTTTAGGCAAGTGGTTTCCAATCTGTGGATCGGTACCCCTGAAGGTGTCATTTTAAAAATCTGTGTCAAGATGATTAACAGGAAATTTTTGCTTCACAAAAAACATCTTTTCTTTCTTATGAGCCAGGTGACAGCAGCCTGCGGGTGTGGAGGACTTACCTGCAACATCGCTGGTCTTGACCTGGATGATGTAGGTGGTGAGCTCCACCATCACCTCCTCGTCCACCACGGCAGCCATCTCGCAGATCATAGTCCTCTTGGGTCCACGTGTCCTGGACAGCCACTCCTCATAGGTGAACACAGACACCTCCTCTGTGGTCAGGTTACGCGTGATCACCTGAATGAACAGCGTCAACACAATATTACACTTTGTTGTAAAAGTCATTCAGAGTCCCATCATTGATTCTGGCGATCAACCGTCACAACCAAAGCATGAAAATTCACCTAAACATGATTTTAAAAAAAGTGTGGCACCAAAGGTGTATAAATGCACACTTACAAGTTACTATTAGTCTATGTCTGCTTTTATGAAGTAAAAATGGATCCATTCCAATCAGGATTATCAGATCAGTGCAAAAAAAATGGCAGTTATAAAAGAGGAAATGTAACCATTAATTCTGCTTTCATGTAAAACAAGAGTAGCTGGATTTATACTGATAAACCTTGCAATACTTTTAAGCTTGATGCTACCACATTTTTGAGTTCATCATAAGGCTGTATGATAGGACCACATGAGAAGAGAGAATATCACAAAATGGTGTCTAAAGCCATGCTAGCAGCTCTATGAGGCTGTACTTGTGCTACATGCAAACATCAGCATGCTAACATGCTCGCAATGATAGTGCTAGCATGCTTATGTTTAGCAGGTTTACTATGTTGTTGCATGTTGTCTATGTTGATCTTTGACACTCTCACATGGTCATACAGTAAACATCCCTAAATGTGTTCCACCAAATCTGGTTTCTTCCAGTAAACATGATTCACCAATTGACAGTTACATCAGACAGAGCTCGGGCCTTCGTGACTCTGCTTAGTCTCTGACATGTGATCCGATCTGTGAAAAGGTCTGCATGGAGGACTCCCTACATCCTGTCCTCTATTATCTATCTGGATCAGTTTTGGGAGCTCCCTATTTTCCTCAGTTTTTGTTGCTGACCAATAGTTTCCCTGTCTATTTGCTTCCATCTCTTAATAGATCATCCTGACCTGCATCCTTACCCTGTCTCCCATGCAGCAATACTCCTGGCCAGCTCACAAACAGGGCCAGTGTTTCTCCTAACTGCATACAGTATAATGTGTTCACTCAGAGTACAAACATAAGTAACTTAATACACAGGATATATTTATGACATTTCATGATTCCTACTTCCCCAAGAATCTTGTCTTAGCATATTAGCATGCTAACGTTTGTTAATTAGCTCTAAGCACAATGCACAGCTGAGACTTATGCCACTGGTTTTGGGTCATATTATGGTTATTACAGTTCATTCTGTGAGGTCTGAACAAGATGTCATGGTAATCCATCTAATATATCTAATTGTTGAGATATTTCAGTCTTGAACAAAGTGTTGGACTGACTAAACGACAGACACTGTCATCCTTGGAGCACTGGCGCGGCTAAAAACAAGATCTCCTCTTACTGAAAAGTGTTGTGTCATAACCTACACTGTAGGTATTATAGGCACTAATGTGTTACTGATATGTACACAAACCCTTGCCTCCCCCCAGAATGTCTGACCACTTTTCCTGGGATGCATTAATATTATTAACATAGGCTGGGCTCAGGCAGCCACACTTGTATTAGCTCCCAACTCTGCATATTTATTTGGGCAAATTACTATGCTGGAAGTTTGCCCGGTGCACTGTTGTGTCCATTTCAATACACAGACCCAGCAATCCATAAAGACAGCACATCTGCTTGTGATGCTGAACACACAAGGCTCTGTGCAGGGTCAAGTCAAGGAGATGTTCGCAGTCGCTGAGTCCCAGGCACGGACAGACAGGGCTTGGTATTGTTCCTGACTGCTTTGCTGCTCTGCAGGCATGGTGCCTTTACCGGAGAAGACATTTGCATAGGAAATGTGTTCTGTTTCATCAAAGCGGTTGGCCTGAGACATCAGACTGAATTTGGAGGTGAGCGGCGATGCTGTCCTCACAGGGTCAGCTGTGAACTCCATTATAATGCAGGACTACGCATTAAAAATTGGTGATATCTGCACCAGCACACACCAATTCACACTAAAAGCAAATATAAAATGAAATGTTCTCTCTCTCCCCGCTGAAAACAGACACACAGTGCTCATTACTAAGCCTGCTTGTGTGCGTGTTTGTGTGTCCCTTATGCCAGCAACAACAGTGTGGTAAATAAAATGGGTCAATATGCTCACTCCAGGAACTCTGGGCCCTGCTGTGTATGTGTGTGTGCGTGTGTCTGTGTCTTTGTGGGTGGGTGAATCATTGACCATTCTCCTGCAGGCATGGATAGATGTGTGTGTGTGTGTGTATTTGTCTCTATGATATAATAGACTGAATGATCCTGTGACCTCAAGCATACAGCGCCAGGATAAAAGCCCAAAACCTGTGACTGCTTTGTGCTATTGATTTTGGAAGAAGCAAGCAATTACTGTTCTGCTTTTTATGCTCCTGGTTTTATGTTTTATGGATGAGATCAGCAGTTTCTTCCTCATAACCAATTAGCCCTTGACAAAAATAGAGGGAATTTGTGCCTAGTGCATCATCAGCTGATTCTGGTGGGTTAAACCTACTCAAAGCTTTCCTTTTGCTTTAATCCTTGCCCATTTTTAGCATGTAAACATCTCTTGAACACATATGTCTGTCTCTCTCTGTAGTCGGGTCATTTAAGGTGAGCTGACCTTATCTAGAAACCAGTCTGGCCGGCTGCCGGAGCCATCAATACGAAGCCTCATCTTCCTCAGTGGGGCAATGTCATCGATCTCCATGTTGAAAGTGTCCTCCTGACCACGCTCAAACCTGTTATCCCCCACAAAAACAACAAAGAGTTTATCATCCACAGTGTAATTAAATGCTCTCTATATTTTCTGTTGTTTCTGGTGATGATGAGTTTTGGTTACCTGTCTTCATTCTTCTGCAGCAGCATCTCCTCTGTGCTGCCGTTGGCCCCAAACACAGACATGAAGATCTGGGTGTCTGTTCCTGCGTTTTGCACATCTCCTGTTACCACGGTCACCTCATAAATAACCTGACATAGAAATAGCAGACATCTTAGTCACTTCATTGTCTTCCCATAAGCCATATAACAATAGGGGAAAAGGGTTTTATCTTGCAGCTGATTATATATAACACCATTTATATTTTAGGAATTGTAAGGTTGACGGTGAGTCATAAAAGAAACTCATTAAATATCCATAAAATAATAGTGAATGGTGCATGGAAAGTGTGTATGTACAGTGATACAGTAAAAACAAGAGCAGGATATGGGGAGGCATAGACGGATCTCCTACTACATAGGAGAAAGAGACATAAACAACACAGGGTTTTAAGTCATTTGTGTCACTTTGTGGTCATTTTACTGTACTTTATTGTCATTTTGCATCTCAGTGTAGTTAACTTTCCACCAGGATAAGTTATCAGCCATTCTAAACAGAGGCTCTGGCCCAGGAGACCCCTCACCCCTTGGTCCCTTGGACTTACAGCCACTAGGCCCATTCAGTAATCGAGGGACCATTTAAACAGCTAAAGCTGTAAGTCAGCAAGATTTTGATGTATTGACTGTCTTATTGTTTCTCAGTTTAGATTTCTATTGGTAACAGAGACAGATATGGAGAAAGGTGACAGCTCTGTGGTGATATCTTGAGGTAGATACTCACCATGATCTTTTTATTATAGAAACATAATCCTAATAATTTTTTGTTAATATAACTCATTTCCAACAGATGTCTGATACTTTCACCAATGAATCTATCTTCAATACATGAGTCGTCCTTCTATATCAATAATATTTTTCTGGTGCTATAGCACAGTAATGGTAAGAATCTCCAATTGTTTAGATAAATCAGACGTTTCCACCCACTATTTGCATCTAAGCAGAATGAGAGATGAGAGGTACTTGCTGAGTTTCAGACACCTTTCCAATCTCAAAGCTATCTCAGTGTTTGTAAGAGGCTGGAGGGGATTCTTTAATGTACTCAAAGATTTTGTGAAATTAAAAAGAATCGCATCTAAACCAGAGGATTTACAAGATTTGAATGTATTAACTGGAAATTAATGTTTTGTCATGATATGGAGGGTTGACAGTTAGAAAAGCATTTCTGTTATTGGATGGAATTTGTATTTACGTATACAAATTTCATGTAAACTGTTCCAATGCCATTTGTGACAGTATGCTTCTCCATCATATGGCTGTGCTTACGTCAATCTGTTCAAATTTGCGTACCTTCTGGGAGATGGAGACGGCCTCTGCATCCAGCACGTTGAATACTCTCGCGGTCAAGCCGTCTCCTCGATCTTTGGCCAGCCAGCACTTGCAAGCAAAGATATATTTGACCCCTTTGGTTGGCACAGCAACAGACAGCTCATCAACCAGCCAGCAGCTCTCAGGAGTGGCCCCGTCATGGCCGAGCTGCGGGGAGGGAGCGAAACAATCACTTCAAGCTACGTGGGTGTATTTTTCTGTGTGTTCATGTGTGTGGATGTGTTTGAGTGTATAGTCTCCACTGAAGCGCACCCCCACCACCACCACCACCCTCTCCCTCACCTCGACCTTTTTGATCTCCCCCACATCCGAACCGTGGGACTCAAAGCTCTCCAGAGAGCCGGCCTCGTAGCCCTTCCTCCCATCCGGCAGGTCCAGCCACAACCTCTCCGTCTGGGTGTGATTGGCCCCGATAATGATCACATAAGCCCTGCTGGTGGTGCTCGCGTCCCGCTCCAGCCCAGTGCAGATGGTAATGTGGTATGGTATGACTGCACAGGAAGGGCACAGCACTTACTCATTCACAAGAGCATGAGATGATTATGATGGAATATTAATAACAAGCATTCACAGAGCAGAGGATGAATCAAGCATGCGGCGCTGAAGGATTCTTGGTTTTTCTTACTCGGGAGCTCAATTTCCTCCTCCTTCTTCTTCTTGTTCTTTTTGTTCATGTTACTGTCCACGCTTTTCACGGTCAGAGCTGGGTTCTTCTTTTTACTGTTAAGGCCCTCTCTCACTCCCTCATAGCCCTTAAAAGACCATGACACACACAATGATGCAGACAAACGCACAAACACAAATGTATATACATGCTAAGATCTACACCTGGTTGCCAGTTTATTAGGTACACCTAGCTAAAACAAATGCAGGAATCTTGCAGGCATGAAGGTTATTGAAAAAGCTGTTGTAAAAAAGTGTTGACTGAACTTGATTGAGGATGCACTGTACAACCTGTATGCATGTCCACCACATTTACAATGATGAGGGTATGCTTATAACACAAACAAAATTCCATCCTCCTACATTGTATTGGAATTGTGTTGTCACGCGCCGTCATTCATGTTACCTTGACATAGAAGACTCTCTCAATGCGTCTGTCCTCCCTCTTCCTGGAGAGCCAGCGTTCACATAGGAAGAGGAAGACCTCCTCCGTGTCCACGTCAAGCACCTCCACCTGATCTAAGTACCAGTCGGGGCTCACCATGCTGTTATCATGGCGGATTTTTATCTTGAAAATCTGTCCGAGGTCAACCGCCTCTATAGTGAACTTATCCACCTGGGGGAGATAAAAACATAACCGCTGTTAGAAAAATCATTACGTATCATTACGTGGTGGAAATCAGTCACAGAATTGGTGCTGTCTTACAGATCCTCGTTCAAACTTGTTGCTGTTTGTTTCCGACTTGCTGAGTTTCCTCTCCCCGGTGTCGCCCAGGTCCCCGTAAATCGTGAGGAAGACGTTGGCGTCCGTGCCGGTTCCATACACGTCACCTGTCATCACTGACACTTTGTATGTGTGTGCTGTAGTGGAGACCGTGAAACACAGACAAGAACACAGGGGACCCGCTCAAGTCAATTGGCAGATAATAGATTGAAAAGAAAGCCATTTTCTATCGCTGTTTGATGCCACGGTCATAATGAAAACTCATTCAGGGATAGAGAGAATCTAGTTTTCCAGAGTAACGCTCAGAAAATTGGAGAAAAGACAGAACACAACTGTAAGAAAATATTTCTGCGTGTTTGTGTATAATAACTGAATCTGAACGTATTGTTTGTCTGTGCATGTTAACGTACTCTCCAGTGCATCCTCCACCTCGACTTCAGTGACTTTCAGGCTTCCATCACGTGAAAGTTTCTCAGTGATGATGTCAGAGGGCACCAGCTCTCTCACCGTTTCCCCGTCGTCCTCCGACTTGGCGAGCCAGCACTCACACGGGAAGATGACCGTCTCTGAACCCTACAGTGATGGAGTGTGAGAGAGCGAGAGAGAGGGGGGAACAGGACTAAAACACAACTACAATTCCATTTGTGGCTCAGAGGAAAATCAGTGAACACAGTGTCATGTCTTTGTCTGAGCCTGAGGTTAGTGTGTGATCATAGCTCTGGCTTCCCCTCGTCTATCTGTGAGGAGAACATCTCCACCTACTGACCGAAAGTAGTGTTGGTCTGTTACCAGTCTTAGCTAAGCATTAAGATGCAAGTGTTGAGAATAGTAGCAATACTTGTGTCAAGTGACCCGATGTTTATATTTTAGTGATGTGCTGTATTGTATGTAAGGGCATAGTTGTACTTTCTTTGCATTTAATTCTACTTAATCTTCTACTCCACCACAAATTATGGGCAAATATCCTACTTTCTTCTCCACTACATTTATTTCTCATCTTTATTTGCTTTAAAGATTAAGACTTTCATACAAACCAATGATCATCATATAAAATGTAATGCTTTATTATGGATTTAAAATACCCAACATTATATAACGTTATTAAAACTAGCTCCTCCTGCGATAAAAATGTACAATGCTACTTACATATTAATGTCTCAGTGGTTATAGTTCAACAATATATTATATAATAGTGTAACACTCACTGGGGCCCTAGTTCTGAATTGATTACTTTTGATACATACTTTCATTCATGTGACAGGACTCTTACTTGTAATGGAGTATTCTTATTTTTGCAGAACTGCCATTTAAAGTAAAAGAGCTGAATACTCCCTGTCCTCCGTAGACTGTACCTTTCCCTTCCTGAGCAGACGTCTGATCTCCACCCTGTCCAGGTGCCAGCCTGGGTTCACCCCGCGGTTGTCATGGCCAATGCGGATCTTCTCAATTACATCCCCCACGTCTTCTAGCTGCGCAGAGAGCAGCAAACATACGGAGTTAACAAACTATTCAGTATTGAATTCACTGCAGTAAACATGTACCATTGACCTTGGTGCTCTTGCTCAAAACGAGTGCACCTATTCTACTTATTTATGACAATGTACTGTTATTATACCTCAACAATAAACATGTCCTCAGCTCCTCTCTCAAAGTACATCATCCTCTCCCTCTTGTTGACACACAGAGACTTCTGCTGTGTGCACACTGCATCTCGTCCATACAGGACAATGAAGACGTCTGCATCCGTGCCGGCTCCGAACACGTCACTCGTGAAGGTTTTAATCTCATAAGGAACAACTACAAAATAAAAAAAAACATATATATATATATATCTCATAACCAATGATGTGCATCAAATGACAAATATCTTTAATATGTGAAAGTGTGATATAGAACACTGTGATTTTACAAGGTGTGTAAAGCTCTGTCTGAAGAGGATTCGGGAAGAGGTCCCTGACGATGGCCCCGTCATCCTCCCCTTTATCCAACCAGCGACCGCAGGGGAAACGCAGTTTCTGTCCCAGAGACGGGGCGTCAATCTCCACCCAGTCGAGGAACCAACCTGCTGAACCTCCTCCTGAGACAGTGACATGAGTTAGTATATTCGTATTTGTTTGAGTATTGTGCATCATTCTGTGTTCATTATTTCACTGCGCAGGCAGAGAGTCTGTCCTACTGTACCACAGTTGTCGTGTCCGATGCGCAGCTTCTTCAGAGGTCCCATGTCCACAGATTCCACAGTGAACTCATCAATCATGCCCCTTTCAAACTTATTCTTATGGGTCTTTGATGCCTTGAGGTTAATTATCCCTGTGAATGAGCACATCACAAAGTATTTTAATTATTCAAATACACATGTACACAGATATAACACAGTATGATAGTATGAAGTGTTACCTGTGTCGTCCTTGGTGCCATACAGGATCATAAAGACATTAGCATCTGTTCCTGCATATTTCTTGTCACCAGTTTTTATCCGCACTGTATATGTTGTTGACATGGCTGTAGAAATCAGAATGAGTGAAGAGTAGTGGTAGTAATTATTATCCTTATTCATTTAATAAAAATTTAAAAAAAGATTCCCATCTTGTTCAGAGGTCTGATTCTCTGCACAGTCATAACGTTGCTCTCACCCTTCTGTTCCAGACCAAGTGTGGCTTCAGAGTCTTCCTCATCATCATCCCCCTTCTTCATGAAGGCCTCGTCCACAGGAACCAGCTCCCTGGCAAGCTGTCCGTCATCCTCATCGATAGCCAACCAGCGTTTACAAGGAAAAAAGTACCTAGAACACAATATGTAATATCTTTCGTGCAGTGCACAGCATACATTGTGAGAGTACCATAACCAGAGTCCCTGCTTAGGATTGTTAAATGTCCCTGTGTCCATAAACGCATTGGTCTCCTTGGACAGTCTGTGCCTTAACCAGAACAGAGTAAAAGACTACCATTTTACACCATACAGTGGAGCTGTCAGACATTTTATGCGAAGAGGTTGTGTCTGCTATGTGTCTACTATGATGCTGTGTTTCTGAAACGTGCAGCATTGATTTTGTGTCCAGTATGACTCAGCAAGGTCCAAATAAGTTCTCGTGAAATAAAAGAGGAGAGTTTAATAATCACTTAATTCATACTGAAGAATACTGAACATACTGAATTAAAGTGCAGATGGATCACTCCTCTATTTCTAAAATCATCATGACTTACGTGGTGTCGTCTTTGTTGTCTACAATCTCCACTCTATCCAAAAACCAGCCGGCACTGGCCTGGCTGTTGTCGTGTCGGATTCTCAGCTTCTTCAGAACCCCCAGGTCGACAGCTGTGATGTTGAAAATGTCCTCCTGGATCACACGTGCAAACAAAGGGTCAAGAAATGTCACAGGTCTTAGGTTAGCAGTCCACGAGAACCTCATTATTTATTCATTTGATCTTTATTTAACCTGCAAGGCTCCTGAGATCCAACATTTGTTTAAAGAGACTTAGCCAGGACAATAGGATCAATGATAACAATCTCGACCATGTAAAACACAGCAGATTACACAAATGCAGCTGCAATACATTATGAGCAGAGGAAGAAGGATGCCCCTGTAGAGAACTGGAGGCAGCAACACACTTAATACACCTACAGCTCATTAATTAACATGCTAAATCTTGTTTTTAATCCATAAAAACCTAATTCTTAAAATGACAACTTGGAGATATACAGGGAGTTATGTGCCTGAAATATTTCTTGGGTACAGTTTTATTTCCTGGAGTCTTGTCATCTTTAAACAGCAAGGCACTCCCCATAAAACCACAAGTTGTTGTTTTACACTTTGGCTTTTTGGACAGATTAAAAAAAAAAAAACATAAATCATATCAATTACTGAGTTAATTAGAGAGCTTTAAAGTGGGCAGATATTTTATGCTATGCTAAGCTAAGCTAACTATGGAAGGCCACTGGCTCCAACGTGATGAAAAAAAAAAAAAAAGATCCTCTAAGTCATTATAATGGTAAACTTTCCCCTTTCAAAGGACAGAGGCCCGGCACAGACAGAAACAAAACTTACCTGTCCTTTCTCAAATTTGTTCAGGTTGTTGGACTTCCTCAGCCGTCGCTCCCCTGTGTCGCCAACCTCTCCGTAGATGTTGATGTAAACATTGGCATCAGTCCCGGCCCCCCACATAGTCCCAGTAAACACGTGGACCTCATACGAGTTCACTGAGAGGAAAATGGAGTAAGCATTTAAATCATCAGTGACATTTTGACATTGCACGTGATGACATTTACAGCTTTAATGTCAAGATTTCACAATTAAAACAATGTGTATCCACTGGAAACTAGTAACAATGGGTCAGCGCGTTACATTCGCACTCTGCTTACCCTCCAGGTCTTCATTGTCTTCAGTCAGCAGCTCAACCACAATCTCCCCGTCCTCCTCATCCCTGGCCAGCCAGCGGTTACAAGGGAAAGTGAATGTCTCCACCACTTCCCGCAGCTCCTCGACTATCTCCACCTCCTCCTCCTCTTCTTTCTTCTTCTTTTTCTTGTCCTTCTTCTTGTCTTTCTTGGTGTCCTCCTTCTTCACCTCGATCTGCACCATAGCCATCGTCAGCCGCTTGATGTCCACTGTCTCCAGGAACCAGCCATCTCCGATACCCTTCCCGTCGTGGTAGATGCGCATCTTATAGATCTTACCGACATCCTGAGCCTCAATCTGCGTTGTAGGTATGAAACAGTGGTCAAACTGGGAACTGAAATCTCCAACAGACACTGACATAACACAACGCAGGCGCAATACGGACCTTAAAGATTTCAGTAGTGCCACGTTCAAAATTGTTGGAGCGACTCTTGAGAGCAAGGACTTCAGTTTTTCCCTCATCTCCGTAGATCTGACAGAAGACATTGGCATTGGTGCCACCTGCACGCACGTCCCCTGTGACCACTGTTACTTCATAGTTGATCACTGTTAATGAGAGGGCATCGCAGCATTATGACAAGAAGAAAGGCTATAATAGAGAAGAGCAATATATTTCCATTCATAGGCATTATTACTGTGTTTAAAATCAGGATTTCTGACTCTACAGTACTTTTCAAGTTGTTGTTATTTACATTTTTCGATCTCCAGGACCTCACTGGGATAGATCTCAACCTCCACTTTCCCATCAGCCTCATCTTTGCAGAGCCAGCGGTGGCTCGGGAACATGTATTCCATCCCATGAACTGGAACAGAGATCTGCACACTGTCCAGAAACCATCCAGCCCGCAGGCCCTCGTTGGTGTGACCGATGAGGAGACGGCTGATCTGTGGGTACAGAGGACATGAATGAATAGAGCAGAATCAAATTAGGAAATGCAGATAAACGTCTGAACCGTACGCTTCGCCCTCTGTCAAGTTTATGCATGTCTGAAGAACTTGCCCGTCCAATGTCAGAGGTTTCAAGGATGAAGACATCAGTGCGTCCTGTCTCAAAGTAGTTCCTGAGATCATTGTCAGAGACTGCCAGTATAATCCTGTTAGTGTCACCCTTCTCCCCGTACAGCTTGACAAATACCTTGGAGTCGGAGCTGGCCCCATTCACACTGCCCGTCTTAATTGCTATGTGGTAGTTGACATCTGATAATGAGTGAAATTAGGGACATGGATGTAATTTATGCAATGATTAAAAAGATATGCTGTCCTTTTTTATTCTTGTTCTTGATCTGTATATACTCACTAAAGAGACGCAGGCCATCCCCGGCTGGAACTAACTCACGGACAATCTGCCCATCATCCTCATTACGGTCCAACCACCTGAAAGAAAACACAAAGCAAAGAGACATTTTTAATGCTATAGCAGTAAACACAGGATGAGTACAACCCTTCCAGCGTTTAAACTTTTAAATATAAGTAAGAAAGACATAATGTTATTACTTATTTGTGGCGGTTATTAAAACAGAATGGTTTCAGATTGAGAATTAGATTAAATTGGCAGAATCTCTCAAATTTGAAACTATTCTGGTAGAAAAAAAGGCAAAAAAAAAAAAGAAAGAAAGAAACACAAGATATACACAGCAGGACAACAGGGGACAAAGAGAGACCTAAATATGTCATTTTTGAGGAATTAACCTCAAAATGAATGTCATTAATGTGAAAAAAAGATACAACAGAACACAACCACTACAAGCAACAGTATATGTAAGTATCTGTATGCACTACATATTGGAAGCTCTCTAAACTTTTCCTTTTAACAGGACAGACAGACAGGAGGAACCTCTGTCCAGAGGTAACACTGCACCTCAGCGTTGTGGTTTGGCTCCAGTTACTAAAGGAGAGAGCTGGCTAGCCACATGCATTTAGTGGCTATTTGTAATGGCAAACTCATCCATCAGCTGCCTAACCACTTAAACACACGCCACTGGAGAACTAGGGAACGTTAAGCGTGGCCAATTTACAGCATGTCTGAGGCCTCTAAAGCTGTTTGGGCAATTAGGTCCATCTGGTCGTTGTTTTGGGGGGTTTCCAACAAAAGAATTCAACACTTTTGGACAAAAAACAGTATAAAACAGCTGAAAAAATAGTTTGAAATTTTGGAAAATAAGTGTATTCCCGTTCTTGCTGAGTTAGTTGAGAACATCAATATTACTATATATGTTTTTACGCTAATTATGAAGCTGTAGCCAGCGGGTGGTTAGCTTAGCTTAGCATAGAGACCGGAAACACTGGCTCTGTCCAATGTTTAAAATTACGCCTACCAGCAACCTGTAACACCTCATTCATCCAATTTGTTCAATCTGCACAGAAGCTGAAGAGTAAAACTGACAATTTCTGTGTTATAGCCAGGCTAGCTTCTCATTCTTAACGCTACGCTAGAGAGCTACAGAGATGCTGGTAGGCACATTTTTACCTTGGGAACCTTTCTCCCTGCTTCTAATCTAAGCTAACCGACTGCAGCTTCACATTGGCTGTGCAGACATATCGATCCTCTCACACAAAAAAGTGAATGTCTTTCCCCAAAACTCTGAACTATTCCTTTAAGTCATGTGGAAAGTATCGTTGCCTTGCCTGAAACAGGGGAACTCAATGGCCAAACTCTCTGGCTGGCCCTCCTCCCTGACCATCACCTTATCAAGGAACCAACCACAGCCTCCTCCGCGGCCATCGTGACCTACGCGCACCCTGCGCACCTGGCCCAAGAACACGGACTCAATGAGAAACTCGTCATGCTGAGGGACGACAGAGAGGAAAACAGAGTAAAGATGCTTGCAGTGTTATTTCCCAAACAATATTTATCGTATTTTCTATGTTAATTAATGATGAACTCACATTGCCCTTTTCGAATTTGTTGACATTGTTTTTGCTCATGATCATGAGCCGCTCCCCTGTGTCACCCAGGTCCCCGATAATATTGAGGAAAACGCTGGCGTCGGTGCCACTGCCGCTGACGTTGCCAGTGCAGATGGTGACACGATACTTTATCACTGGAAGAAAACAAGAGAACACTCACATTACATTACATAAAGCACCGACACTCACTCAGATCGCATATATTTGACTGTTAACATGGAGCTTATGTGTATTTAGATCAACAACTTTGTATATGTATGTCCTCAGTGTGTCTCTTACAGGGCAGAGGCTCGTCAATGAGCGCTCCTGTCGCTGGAAGCTCTCTGACGATCTCATTGTCATCTTCATTGATGTCCAGCCAACGGCCACATTCAAAAGAATATTTCTCCATCGTCAGGGTCTTCAGCAAAGAAAGCTGCAGAAAGTCACAGCCTCTAGTATCATCATACAAGGCTTCATCTTCATCTCCTCTGTCATCTCCACCTCTGTCATGATGTGTATTAACTGAACATTTGTCTGTTAAATTATTTCATTTACAGCCTGATTTGCAGATACTCTCTTTTCGGGTGCAAAATAAACTCTACTTCAGTGTCTGTGCTCAGACGTGACATTGTACAACAGACTAAACAGCCGATGCTGACAGATCAGACAGAGCAATGGGTCTCACCTTTCCTAAATGCCAGCCAGCAAATGGATGTCTCTTCTCATGCCAGATGCGCACTTTCAGCAGTCTTCCTATGTCTGGCATTTCAATCTAAAAAAAACATATATGAAAAAAAACAAAACAAGCTTCACAGTGGAAAAAACTTGTTATGTGTTCAGCAGATGAGCCTAGGCTTACCATGAATTTATCAAGCTGACCCTGCTCAAAACTGTCTGAGTTGTTTTCCAGTTTGATCTCATCAGACTTGCCCCTCTCTCCATAGATCTGCAGAAACACCTGGGCATCTGTCCCTGCACCCTTCACATCTGAGGTCCAAATCCACAGGGACCATGGGTACACTGGAAAAGATTAGATTTGATACTAAAGTAGGCCAGTCTAATGTTTCAGAACTCAAAATGCTCTTTATCAGGAGACCGGCTTTTTCAAAGTAATATAACATTTAACTTGAATTATTGTTCTGCACATAGAATATGTGCATATTTGCTTTTCTATCTCTGAATAGAGATCTGTGAGAAGAATGAAGACACCCACTCTTCTGTTTTTTCTGCCTGAGAGAGACCATCTCATACAGCTCCCTCTCAATCAGTCCGTCTCCCTCGTCCTCGTCCAGCCACATCCCGCATGGAAATGTCTGCTCAATGCCCGTGAATGGACAGTATACTACTACCTAGAGGGGAAATGGGTGCTTGGTTGGTGAACGACAACTTTGAGAATCAATCTGTACCCAATAAGAAGCGTGAAGTACCTTTTCACAGTACCAACCGGCACCAACGGCACCGTTGTCGTGCCCTATGGTGACCCTGCTGAGCGGGCTGATCAGTTCACAAATCTCCACGTTGAAAATGTCGATGAGACCACGCTCGAAAGCACCGCCCTCCAAGAAGACTTTGCCGCTGTTTTTTAAGCCCTTGGCGCCGTGCATAACCATGTGGATCTTAGAGTTGGTGCCTGCACCCCTCACATCTCCAGTCATCACTTGTACATTGTACACAATTCCTGAGTAGATGCAGGAAAATACACAAAATTCAATTCAAAGAAATGAGATATGATTAATGCCTATGTCCATATATTTAAATATACTGAAGAAGTGGCTTGTGTTGTTCTCACCCATTGGTTGCATTGATCCAACCAGCACATCTCTCTGTATTTTGCCATCATCTTCATCCATGGCGAACCAGCGATTCACTGGGAACTCATACACTTCTTTATTCCCCATGTCATCAATTGCCACCTGTAGAGAAACATTATAAGAGTGTTTCTATATATGAATGCACATCAGTAAAGATCATCTATGCATGTGTAGGTTGTGCGTGCCTTATCGAGAAACCATCCAGCTGATGAACCTCTGTTGTTGTGACCGATGGTGATTTTTCTAAGCCTTCCCAGGTTTGGAGCCTCTATCGTAAACTTGTCCTCTGAACCCCGTTCAAAGTTGTCTTTGTCACTGTCCAGTCGTCTCTCTCCTTTCATAACAAACAAAAGAATTTAAGAATGAAAATCAAACAATGAAACCGCAGTGAGGATGTAGCTACAGTCACAGACAATGAATAGATCTGGATTATTTCATCAACAGAAACTTAATTGCATGCTATTGTGATATTCAATTGATTGTTCAAGGCATTTATAAGGCACACAAAAGGTTCCAGCTTCTCAAACGTGTGTCTGTTCATATAATTTCAAGTTTAATATCTGTTGTTGATCTTGGTTAATCAGACAAAATAAGCTAGTTGAGGATATCACCCTGGGGTCTGGGAAATTGTGATAAGCACTTTTCCCATTATGTGGTGATCAATTCATAGAAAAATGATCAACAAATAATAAGAGATGAAAAAATAATGTGTTGCAGGCCTACCTGTGTCACCATTCTCCCCAAAGATATTTAGGAAGACATCAGCATCAGTTCCACTTCCCTTCATATCAGCAGTGAATACACTCACTATGTATTTATTCACTGCAAAACAGGAAATATAAAACAGGAAATCAGGAATATAGTGGATTATGTAAACAACATGTCAGAAAGGCTGACAGCGTAGAAAATGCTAGCTATCAGTTTCTTTCAGAAACAAATTTCAAACAATTAGTTAGACTTTCCTATTGTAATTTAGCAGGTTCCTGGCTAATCCCAACCCACTGTTATGACAGTGCGTGAAATAGGCCCAAAATTGGATTGACAGCAAGCAGGACTTTCAAACTAATGTATTTCAACTTTTTATGATTTTTTTTTTTTTTTTTTAAATCAAGTACTACATTCAGTAGCAACAGCAGAGTTACAAGAAGGTGTAGAAAAGTGCACTTTACTTCCAGAGACCAAGGTTTGTATCCAGAGTCCTGTCTGTGCTCAGGTTTAGGTGACAAAAACACTTTTAATCACATTGTGTCTAAAGTCACTGTGAATTTTTAGTTTTAAACCAGACCACAATCTTTCAATAACCATAACCATGTGCTGAGTCCCAAAGCATAACCATAAAAAAGCATAATCCTGCTGCAGTCACTACAAGTTGATCTTTAATTGTCACTTAATAAATTGAAAATTCCTGTCCATGTACACGAATCAGTGCATTAAATTACTTCACAAACTGCAGTAACGCTGTGTTTGCAAACTGAAATACAGGAGTTTGAAAGTTGTGAACACAAAACCAATACATTACATTTTGTGACTTTTTCACGAACTGCCATGAGACTGGGTTGCTAATCCACACTTAGCTGGTTTCCAGGTTAAATATTCATAATGGTGTGTGTGTTGTGCTTGTTACAGCCACATTCCCCCAACCACTCCCTAACAGCACAGTGTCCTCCTGTCTTTATCGGAGCCTTGGTTTCACGACGCCCTGCTTGATTGACTGCAGACAGTGAGATGTTAGATCACATTGCAACAGAGGACACATGGGCTGGTTTACCTGTGGTTTAAATTCTGATGGGATTCAATTACAACCTGAAACTGTAGGAAGATCTGTGTAGGCTATCAGGCACCTTTGTGTACAACTTCCCACACACATAGTACTGAGAAAATGTTTTCTCTGCTCATTTCTAGTGACTATATTCCAAAACAGCTCTTGGCTTGGCTCAGCAGTTAATTATCAGAGAATCTATGGTATAAAATAACCAAGCAGGACATTTTTTGAATTACCTGTCTAACATTAGTCTCAAATTGACTGAAGAGACAGTGACATTGGCATAAATACTAGAATTTTATCTATATTTTAGAGATCTTAAAACTGTAGTCTTTTTGGTGATATTTTCAAACCCAGTGGTTTCTGTTGAGGTATTTGGAATTTTAATAGATTGTTATTTCGTTTTAACCTTTCTGAACCTCTGTGTCTTTGTTTTATGTGCTTGTCCCCGAGTGACCTACATTTTGGAACGTCCATGGGGTTCAGGCTGCCCAGCAGGTCCCTGACAAACAGGTTGTCACCCTCCTCCCGACTTAGCCAGTTGTTGCAGGGGAAATAGAAGCGCAGATGGGGCCGGATCATGTCGGTCACTACCACCCTGTCCAAGAACCAGCTGGCGTTCATGCCTGTGTTGTCGTGCTCGATCCTGGGGAAATCAACAGTCATGGTGTGACATGAATATACCCCGCAGGTAATCATAAATGAGTTTGTCACATCGGATGCACCAGTGTCCTAGTCTATTTTTTAGTCTGTGTGAATTTCTGCAGTGGTAAACACCAAACAACAGACTATTTTTAAGACACCTCTGTGTTCAAGGCATCAGAAATATCAGATGAGATCAGATGGACCAGATTATCAGCCATTAAATGTGGTCAGATGAGCATAGCAATTTCTATAGACTCCTACAGACTTAAGGACTTTGAGCTAATTTTGTCAGGGTGTCAGCTCTGAGCCAGGGCTTTTTATTTTGTAGTTCAGTTGTGTTTGCATTATTTCCTGTTTTATTTTGAAATCACTGACCTCCCTCTTGTTTCAAATAGATACAGTCTGGACAGACAACTGAACTGAGCTGAACTCTGGTATAGTAGATTACATCTCCTGACTGATCCAGCTTAAGGTATCCTGGTGGTCTCATGGCAGTGGTATAATCTGAAACCTCCTCCGGCTCGGCCACTTCAACGCTCCCTCCTCCTCCTCCTCCTCCTCCTCCTCACGTACCTCTACCCCTCACAGAGAGACGAACCGAGCCTGTGCACACAGCAGACCCCCTGTGCCAACCACAGCGAATCAGACACCCTCTTTTCCATTAACAGAGAATACATGCCTTTGTCTCTGACCCACATCTCCATCTGCTCTCCTCTCCTTGCAATATTCAATCCATGCACAATGCCAAGGCTCGCATAATTAAGGTGCACGGTGTCATAGACACAAAAAAAAAACTGCCAAGAATGATATACTGTCCATCACACATGAATACGTGCCCATTCTCTGTTTTCGTGTAAAATCACCTGTAGGAGAATGATGGGGAGACATTGATTATATGTTTAAAAAAAACAAACCCAATGCAAACTTTGGAATTCATGCAATTTGAACGACTATTATAATCACACTGAATTTCCAAAGAGTTGCATTTTGAATCTGCCTCGATCGTACAATCGGGCAAATATGCTTGGAGACATAGCAACCCTCCCTTACCTGTATCATGTTAAAGTTTTAATTGGTCATTACACAATACAGGCAGGACCTAATACATATCGGAGTAAGGTGAAACTCCTTACTATACAATATGTGTTGTATATGGCAAAAGGGACCTCATCAACATCCATGTATGGTATTTCATCAGCTGAGCAACACAGTTACGCAGCATAGAGATACTGTATACATGGTATGTTGGTGCTTTCTGAAGTGGATGAATGAGACCACCACAAGGTGTGGGTAACATGGTCCAGAGTGGCTCACAATAAGTTGGTATATCCTATACCTTGCACAGGTAACCCTATCTGTCAATCAATGTGTGCAGAGATAAAGGGAGCCTGCTGCTGATAAGATCCCCTGAGAGTCATTTGATCATCCACAGAAATGACATCGTGGTCTTCTTTCATTTGCCTCTGAATGGAAAAGAAGACCGGCCATGTCACATAGTTCCTCCTTACTCCAGATATTCTGTGTCCGACATTTTATATGACTGTATAGACGAGAGATTTCCTGGACCACAACTGAACCTTTTGTTATAAAGATGCTCCGCTTCTCGTACATCAAAAGATTTTTTTAGGTTTCAGGTCGATTTGGTTTTGACAAAGGAGTCGAAGAGATTTCTGGTGCGCAAATTGATTTTGTCTTGATTTAAGGGCTTTACAGGCATCAGGTGAATGTGGAACAGGAATGCTCTCTCATACAGTGTTATATGCACAATACAACCCAACACAAGGACAGAGTCATGACCATCCTTTAGCAGACTGATTAGAAAATACCTCTTTTCTGTGCTGAAGAATCAGAGAGGAATAGAGAAGATTAAAAGTTAACAGCTGACATTGAAAAAGTGGTTCAACTTAGACTGTGAGTGAAACAGAATGAACTCAAGGTTACAGTGTTCGACTTAAAGTCTGATATAATAAGTGCAATCAAATCAAAGCAGATGGAGTCATTGAGACCTGATTTAAAGTCTTATAGACAACGTATGTATCAAAATACACTACGATTCAGTGACATCAACCTAAACCCCCTTAAACTCACTTGCTTGCAAGGTGAACCTTGGGTGTGACGCCAAAGTCTCCAAAAAGGGTAACAAACACATTAGCATCAGTCCCAGCTCCCTTTACATCACCAGTGACAGTGACCACCTCATACACTGAAAGAGAGAGGAAAACAAAGATCAGAAAGACAAGGGGAGATTAAAATGTGTGCGGTGTCCATTCTGTAAAACAAACAAACAAACAAAAAAAAACATCACAAGTCTGAAATAAGAGAGTATGTGCAGGGAATACATTCTGTGATGTCTAACAGGGACTAATTTGAAGAGTAAAAACTTGAGCATAAGGACAAACCCAAAGTCACATCCTCACACAGTGTCTAATAATCTATAAACATCAGGGAGCATTATGTTTCCTTCCATGCACGGGTGCCAGGGAACTCAATGCGGCGAATCTGCAGCGAATCCATGTCTGGTGCGATACCCCCAGCCAATCCTCTCTCACATTTCACAAATGTGTCTCTTCGTCTGACCAAGCCACTGGGGTTGATGGGAAGGTAAACAGGATGAAAACTCAGCAGGCTGTAAAATTAGGTCACTGCCTGTTTTACTTTTTTAGCCATGATGGCAGATTCGTTTCAGGGATGACCGGTCAGTCAGTCCACCGCTTCGGTCTGAACTGAAGTATCTCGACAACTATTGAAGTTTGTTATGAAATTTGGTACATATTGACTGTTCCCAGAGAATGAATCCTAATGACTTTAGCGATCCCCTGACTTTTACTTTGCCACTCCACTGTGTGGAGTGCTGTGAAATTTGTACAGATAATCTTGTTCCCCTCAGGATGATTTTTAATAAGTTAAGCACTTTACTTTTCATCTAGCACCATTATCAGTTGAAAATTTAAATTTGTATATAATACTTAAACTTATGATTAAATACTCGCAAAACTAATTATATTCCCATCAGCCTCAGTTGTACTTTGTGCTTAGTGCTAATTAATGTAGGCATGCTAACATGGTTAACTAAGATGGTGAACATGGTAAACATTGTAACTGCTAAACATCAGCATGTTAACGTTGTCTTTGTCAGCATGTTAGCAAGCACATGTTGCTATTTAGTATCAGTGTAGTATCACTGCCTACATTGCACAGTGCAGTTCTGTGTATCTTACAGCTAACACTAAACACTGCACTTCTCTTACCTGCTCAGCCTCTGATGCCCCTGTGGTACTGCTCTCTGAGCTGGGGAACCTCACATGCATGTAGTGGCTTTAGTTTGCTACTGTTTCGCCTTTGGAATTACTTTTATTTTGCAGTTATTTTTTTTATTTTCGCTTTGCCTTTACTTTTGTCTATATTGTTTACACCTATATTGCCTAACTTATATTATTGCCTTGGTTTAATACATCTCGTTGTATTCATGCTAGCTCTGTTCCCCAGTTTTTTTTTTTGCTTAAATTATAATCCAAATTTAACAATATTTCATCGTTCTCCTGTAGAAAGGCTTTTTGGAACACATATTTAGCATTTTTCAAATTTTCACTTTCACTTGACAGAAGAATTAATTGATTTTGGTCTGCATAACCCGATCTACTTTCGTGTCACTTTGCACTAAACTTTTGTTACCTTGAATCCGCCAAGCTAATAATGACTCGTCCAATTATTTGTACCTCCTCTTTTGGGAGAGGATTTTAAGAGTCACACCTGTGCAACTGCCTTTGTTTGAGTAACAGTAGCAACATTAAATCTTCATCAGGAGATTAGTCAGCTTATGGCTGTTGCCTGTGACTCAATACCTCGGCTTATACAGTGGTAATTCTATAGTCCCGCTGCATTACTGTACGTCAATGCAAACTCTTCTCTCTTGCAATTATGTAACAGTGAATATTATGTGGAGGTGAGGTGTGGCACTTGCGGTCAAAATTTGATTTTCTGTAGGATATCTATTGTTCTGGGTGAATGTTAAAAAAGTCACAGTGGGCTGAAGAGAATAATTGTTAAAATAATTCTAGATCCGCCCAGGAAACAAGAGCAGTGAGTATAGGATAAAGTCAGTGAAAGACAAACACCCAAGAAGGCTAAGTACAGAAATAGAAAACAAACACGTAACCTAAAAACATCCAGGAGAGGAGGAAAGGAGAGGCAGATGCCTGATAAAGAGCAATTTGACCAAAGTCGATAAGAAAGGGTCATGGATACCTAATTAACAGTGAGCAGGGCCATTAAAAACAGATTAAGGAGAAAGAGACACCTGATAAAAATCAGATAGACAGTGGCCTGGTAAAACTGAGCCTCGGTAAACTGCTCGGAGTGTCAGAGACCTGAGTGAGTCAGTGAGGTAACAAAGACGTGGACACAAGTATCGCTGCTAATGATGCTAAACAGCAATACTTACTGCTCCTTGCGTAATCTGCACAATGTCTCTTGATCATTGCGCAGATTATTATAATATATATTTTTATATATACATATATATATATATATATATATATATATATAATATTATATATTATTATTAGATTACAGCAATGTAATCAGATGCAGATGCTGACTACATTTGCTTTAATCGGTTACTTTATGGTCGCAATTATTCAGCTGTGAAAATGCCAGAAAGTACACTGACATGTCACCTTTTTCAGCACTCACTCTGTCAACTTCATGGGGATAATTAGACTAAAAATTTGACAAATTTGTTTTGAATGAAAGAAAGAGCTTAAATACCAGAGAACAGGGTTTGCATCTTGAGTCCTGTGTCTGGTTTGGTTCAGGCAAACAGCCTTTCTTTGTGCTTCAAGTCACTGTTGATTTTGTTAATATTCAACCAGGGTCACAAGGTTTCCCTAAACTTAACCAAGTGCAGTGAGTGCCTGTGCTGCTGCAGGAGCATATTGTGGCTACAAACAGATACTGTATTGCAAGGGCAGATATTGGCAAAACAAAGGAAATGTGCCGATACATTAGGTTTGTACATTTTGCAATGTTGCTTTAATTTAATTAATAGTAAATGAACACAGTATCTAAGGGACAGGGCCACCAGCTGTAACTAATACGTTTTAATTAGTTGTGTGTGTGTAGGTCTGTAAGTACTTGATCCAGCTTCACACGGTGCAGTTTTAAGCATTCAGCCACAAAAACTTTTCCTGCTTTTCCTTTGCTGATCATACTTGAACAAAACTTTTCAGCATGGACATTTATTCTTCACCCGTAGAGGAGCAGTGTTAACTGAATGATCTTAACTCAAAGCTCCACTTTTTGCTTTTGACCACAAAATACATTTGAAAGCAGATCAAGGAAAGGTAATCTGAATAATTAAGCACAAAAAAGTATTTGTATTTGTATCACAAGAATCATCATGTGAGTCCCTTCCCCCAACTCAACAAAAATACAAAAAACAATATTGTGCTCCCCCTCCCTCCCAATACAGGGTCTGGTTCCCTCCCTATTTGAGAACCTCTGGGCCGCTTTAAGAAACTCCTCTGGCTCCCGGCCCTGCCTCTGGCCCCAGTGTTGCTCCCAGCCCCTGAGACTGGGCCTGCACCCAGCACCTGTCTGCCCCCGAGCCTCTGTTTGGCTCCATCCATGTGGAACATAACTGAGCTTTCACCCAAGAACAATCACAGAGGGATTTCCTCCAGGGTGTCCCTGCTCAGAGCTGAGGGGGACTGGAGGAAAACTGTAGCCAAGGTTTGACCACACTCCAGCAGGTTTACATATACTATATGTCAGATAGTTGATACTTACCCTAAAGAGCAGCATGTGAGGTTTCTTTGTTCGCGCAACATTATCAGATACTCACCTTTCTTTTTGTAGTACTCATCCTCATATCCATCAGATGAGTCTGTGTGGTAGTTAAGTAGCTCATTCTGGTAAATTGCAGCGTAGTCCACCTGTTTATTTTTGGATTTCTTCCCCTTTTTCTTTTTATCTTCATCACTGTCTGCAGATCCCTTCTTTGCCTTCTTCTTTTTCTTTTTCTTTGAGTCCTCCTCCTCCTCCTGCTCCTCAATCAAAGGCTCTTCGTCATCATCGTTGTGGGATTTCTTCTTCTTCTTGCCATCTTTAGACTTTTTATCCTTGGAGCCCATCTCCTCGTCTCTCTCTTGGTTTTCTGTGGAGGATTTCTTCTTCTTTTTCTTCTTTTCCTCCTTTGCCCCCTCAGTCACTTCCTCTTTAAGTTTCTCTGATTTCTCCTTTTTGGAATTGGTCGTGGGGTCGTTGTTGTTCTGCTCATCCTCCTCAGCTTCATTTCCAATCACAGCATCAGCTTCAGAGTCACCATCTGGTTTCTTTTTCTTCTTTTTCTCTTTTACTTTTTCACCCTCTTTTTTCCTCTTCTCTTTCTCTGGGGCCTCCTGATTGTCAGAGCTCTCTGCACTCTTGTGTTTCTTCCGACTCTTCTCTCCTTTTGTGGTGTCCCCGCGGGTCACCCCGTTGCTCCTCTCCTTTAACTCCGTTTCCTCCACTTCGTCATCAACCTCTTCGGTTTCCTCTGAAGCTGTGGATTTTTTCTGTTTCGACGGCATCTTTAATTCATCCACTTCCCTGGCCTTTAGTTTCGTAAGTGCTGCCTTGAGTTTCTAATGGTGTAAGACAATTCATTTGACCCTTGGCTGCAGGGAGGTTCTGGGATCGTGGGGTTCAGAGCAGCCTGGGCGTGCGCAGCTGTAGGTTATACCGACCCAGGACATGCAGGGGGAGTGATGGCCGCCCGGAGGTCTCCTACCTGGGCAGTATATGGCCATACAACCAACACACACTACTCATGAAAAATTACTGTCACCTCAGCACTCACGTGACCCATGGGAGAAAGCCCTGTGAAAAAGGAGCCTTGCACAGAGAACTTATCCTCTCTGCCACGGCACTCTCCATTATTCATGGTGTCAGGATCGCTTTACGGGCCGGGGGCGTCTCGCTTTTACCTGCAGTCACACGTACACAGACAGACAGACAGACAGACAGACAGACACACATACATACATAAACACACACACACACACACACACAAACTCTCCCTTACAACTACTCCTCTTCTGATATAACAAAGTGCGGCAATGTGTATAAATCACAATTAATTAGTCCTGAGAAACAGGAACTCATGACCAGCAAATTCAATGAAAGGAATAGTTTGGGGGAAATACAAGTATTATTAGCATTTTTGTTCAGAGTAAGACGAGAGGATTGATGCCACTCCCATGTCTGTATACTGAATATGGAGCTACAGCCATAAGTGGTTAGCTTAGCTTAGCGTAAACACTGGACACGGAAAAACAGCTTGTTTTAGGAAAAAAATGCCTATCTTCCTCAAAAACTCAACTTGTTTGTATAATCCATAAAACCTGCAAAACCACAACTTGTTGTTTTACGCTTTCTCCAAATTATTTTTCTCTGCTGCTGAACATGGTGTGTGGTGGTGATGATCGCAAGAGTTAACATCGGTGCTGCTTTCCACTACTGGACTTTTAATGCTCTTGGTGATTATACGAATGAAGTTTGATGCTCAATTTGCAATGTTTCCTCTGGACTGGAAAGTAAGCAGCTGTTAATGCAAATGTAGCGATTGCAAAACTTTGGATATGGAAAATGGATCTTTTAAATCAACAAAACATCACATGTCAATTAGTGAGTTTCTGAGGTGCTTTTAAAACTTGAATCAAAAATTGATCACTGAAAATAAATTGTCAGTGTGAATCAAATTAAATTTCATGAATATCTTCATATAGATTTTCAAGATTTTAACAATGTTGTTTATCTCTTTTAGCCCAGCAGGGTCTTACTTATTACACTGACTAATTTAAACAATTTTTTTTTCAACATGTTAAACAACAAAATACTTTTAGTATGACTTCTGTCTGTAGTAGAGCAAATTTCTCTATGTTTGTTTCAGTTCCATCACAGTGTTGTGCACATCTGCACCTGTCTGTAAGCCAAATCATCCCATTAGCCTTATTGCTGCCACCTGACACCTGCTAATGCAGGCATCAAGGGGTAGGGCAGAGTTTGGTCATATTGATCTTTCAACATCAGATTACCCAACCTAGGGATGACAGCAGTCAAACCTCATTTGACACAGTGAACTGAGAGATCATTCCTCCAAAATAAAAGACAAAATCTAACTTTTATCTAACTATTTCAATCAAGGTATTCTTAGTTACTTGAACTGTTTATTCTTTTAAGTTACTATTTCAACCATTCATCCATTTTGTATAGCTAGAGTTATCTGTTTCAAACGTTTAGCCACCACTATTCAAACTTCTCTGCTGACTTGCTAACTTTACAAACTCTCATTCACAACACCTGATTTTCAGCTGAGTCAATGTGTATATATTTTTATTAAATCAATATCAGATATGATCATAATTAATCTAAAATCTATCTGAAATCTTCAGTCAGCGTTCATCATGCTTCAGTTGCTTCCCTGTAGCTTAATAATCATAGCTAGCTGGATTCATACATATGTCTGGTGCTTGCAAACACGGTAGAATCTGAGGACCATAACACTAAGAGGACAACTCAGATATGATCAGCCCAGCCACCAGCCTCAGTCAGTGAGAGGACACAGACACCGGCCGCTGCTTAATAATTGAGGTGTTGACAGTAGCTTTGCTTAAAGAGCTAACTGGAGCAGACAAAGCAGAGGTTAACCTTTCTGAAATGAGACATGTTAAATTAGCATATTGTGTCCTCCGTTGCCCCTCAACAAGCACACTGTACACAAATAAATAAATAAATAAAACCAGACATTTTGTAATTAGACATCATATGCCTGGCAATTGTACTCTTTTAACATATTATTATAATTTATGAATTTAAACTCTGTACTGCACTGCACTATCACCACTTGCACACAATAATAATGAATCCATGAACATACAAGTGAGAAAATCCAAACAAATTTATTTACAAACACAATACCAGTATAAAGAACGATCCAAGAGTCAGTTAAGAAGCACTGTGTTATATATTACCTCCATTCAGCACACAGACTAGTTCCCTTCCTTTTCCATCCTTGATTCAGTTGTGTCTGTACAACAATTTAGTGGTCAAGCCAAAATTTTTTGGTGTTCCTAATTGCTGAACTCGTATCTCTTGTGCATAAACGCACAGAGAGTCTATGTGAATGACGAAAGAAACTGTTTAAATCTAATTAGCAATGTTGTCCTTCAGATATAAAGGAAGAAAAAAAGACAAGTGCACAGCCAAGCATGAACAGATGAGTGACAAAAAATTAATTCACAGTCTCTTAAAACCTCTTGCAGTGGACAACAAAATAAAACAGTGAAAACCCGAACAGTTTTCCAGTGCTTAAATACACGATGCTTTCTTGAGTGCAAACTGAATATTCACAGTTCAAAGAGAGAGGTGAAATAATGCTTGATAAAAAGTGTCACAACACTTTGCAAACGGGCAGCATCCATCTTCATTCTTGCACCTAAGAACTGCATCCACTATTATACCATTCACTTGGACGAAACCATTCATCGTTCTGTGAAAAGGTTCATGTATATATCTCCAAAAGCACTATGAGATTCAGTCGAGGCTTTAGTGTAAACATATTCTAGTGATCATTGAAGCAGGCACACACAAAGCCAAGTACAGAGTAAAGTCATGCACAGCATTACATGATTATGAATGGTGCTCACGGGGAATAAGACTTCATTAATTCCAAGAGAATATAAGCTGAGAACTGCACGTGAACTTCTACACCTTAGAGAGTCTTAAACGTCCTTTGATTCGAGAGACCGACAAAGATTTAGCCCGATGTTAATGTATTTGAAGATAAGCAAAACACATGGGTGCGCTGCATATCATATAGTGGGGGTGTGATATCGTAAGGCAGCATGGCTTAAGACATGAATGACGGCGAGAGGCTGGGTGGCTCAACAGTGCTCTGTTGTTTTACAAATTGGACGGCCTTGAAAGTCAAAGTTTTGATGAGGCGGTGTCATTGCAAACATTTTTTTTTCTTCTGGCTTTTGTCCAAAACTGTGACAGGCCAGAAAAGAAACAGAGAAAAAAAAAACAAAACATCCTAATTTCTTCCCATACACCTTTTTTTTTTTAAACCAGAGATATGAGAGGAAAGTTTAAATTGGAGAAAGTAGGCCACTGAAAACAGGCCATTACAATAGTGTTTTAAAATATTCACCCAGTGAATCCGGTGAATAGGAAATAGATTACAAAAGTAGACAACTGGATGTTACAATTTTATCTTTTTTTCTAATTTTTTTTTAAATACTAGCTTAATATCAAGGTTTAGGCTTTGTTTTACACAAACATTAAAAGCTGCCACACCCACAGAGTGTCCAAGATAAAGAGAGAAGAAGAGAGTAGAGGGATGAGGGGGCACAGAGACACCCACTGCAGCCCTGTTTCAGCATAAATATCTGTGCAACGTTGAGTAGAAAACAACACCTCTGTACAGCAGAGCCACTAGAAAACTTCACAGAAACAACATCACTATGAAGACCACTTTTCACATTAAAAACAAGCATCCTATGGTCAGAGAGTCAAAGATAACCATAGTAATCTGATTGGCTGGATAAACAAATTAAGGTGCACATCGAAAAGAGAAGTATGTTGGCAATTAAAGCAAGCAACCTTCAATGTGTAGTTGAACTAGTGAGAGCAAAAAAAGTGTACACTCCAAAGGCCAACTCTCTTTTTAAATAGGGAGAAAATAGTGAACTGTTTCATTCACTGAAATAAAACACAACAGGTAAAACTGCTTTAAAATAAACACATTTAGGGTAAAATGTTGAGCTTCCACGTTAAAGCAGAGGTGTGAGGGATCACGTGCACTGCCCCGTGTGCACATTGATGATCCCGCGAGTATGCATGTGAATGAAGTTGAAAATTTCGTGTGGCATCGCGTGGAAGCCCGGCCGTGGCTTGACGTTGTCGTAGTAATGGTGAGTGATGAAGATGCCGGAGGGGTTCATGGGAAACGCCCAGAAACCATAGAGATGGACCTCCTCGCACATCTCCAAGGCGGCGGTGACCAGCATCAGGCCGCTGCTGAGCCGTTTGGCCCGGACGCCCTGCACTGCCCAGAAACGCTGCACGTTGAGCAGGTACTGAGGGTGGAAGAAGAACACGCCTCTCTGGGAGTCGAAGTCATCCAGCATGTACTTGACCCTGAAAGATACATCGGTGTTGCGGGTGTTGTAGAAGGCTGGAAGCACCACTGAGGAGTTCTCGTAATTCTGGAGGACTTCGTAAAACGGTCGCCGCCATTTCTCCAGCTTCTGAAATCTGCAGAGGAGGTGGAACATTAGATGACAAAACAGAAGAAGACTAGAGACAGACACAGACTGAGAGGGGCGGAGAGAGATAGATCTGCCTTCTCACTCAAGCCCATATTCACAGTACCTCTCAGTAATAATGCTTGGATTTATTGTCACCAGATCTGTTTTAGTGCCAACATCAGCTGAGTACTTCTCATTAATGGGTGGTATGTTGCACCTGCAAAAAAAACAAAACAAAAACAAAACTAAGCTAATGAAGGAGTTCAAATGTATTGGATTTGACTTGACAAAATATAAACGAAGCATGCTGGTGAGACATGATGTATAGCTGCACAAATAATCAGTTCCTTCCTTCCCAAAACCAAATATACAAGGAGTAGATTAAACAGTGTGCTTGTCTGCTCTAACATGTGTTTAAACATTAAAACATTCAAAGTCTTTATCCAGTTCTTTATGGGGTTTAGGGAAGTTTACTCTCCAACCCCAGCCACACTCAATATTCAGTGTTATGTTCAGAAAACACACCAGTTAGACCTCCTAAAAGCCTTTTCTCTTGTAATGTTAAAATGGAAGTATAGTGTTTGAAATGAGAACAATAAAGCATACAAATCCCTACAATCCCTTATCCAAGTATGTAAACTACCAGCTAAATGTTACAACAACAATGTTGTTTAGTTTTGTCTGTATCTTCTGTAAGGATCATCAGATGGTGAGCATGCTGAGTTTTAAACTGGAATATGCACCTTTAGCCTCGGAGTTTTCAAGTGCACATTTAAAACAATTTTACAGGGTTACCATTTTAAAATGAGTAGGTTTGAACATTAAAAAGTCGGCTGAAGACAGCCTTTTCAAGAAACTCTCAGAGCTTTTGTTAGCTTAATTAGTTAGCTAGCTACAGCTGATAAAAATTGCCAACTGTTTCTCCAACCAGTAAAGTGACAGTTGTCGGCTAGAAATGAGTAAAAGGCTTTTGTCTGCGTGAAAACAAGGACCTGTTATTTCAAAATGACTTATTGACCGGTCACTCTGCCATCATTGTCATTGTAAAGAGGCTTAGCGAACTGACAGGTGGCATTTAGTGTCTCCGCATGTGCATCAAGTTAAGCTGTCCCTTACAATGCTGCTGCCTATACATAGACATGAGCATTTTAGCTGTACTGGCAAAAGTGCAAGTCTAATGTTACAGGATTTTCTATGTAGCCATAAGTCTTTGTATGTCATTGCATGCTTTACTGGCATTATCACTAAGTCCAAGTCTTTTCGAATCATAATTACAGATGTATGATTACAATGTGACACTGAGGGTAATTTCTGGTCAAATATAAGAGAAACATTTTCCCCCAAAATTCATGTACACTATAAATAATCACATTGTTAATAGTGAACAAAATTAATTGCGATTATCATTGTGCAGCCTTCACATAATGAACACTGGAGGATTACATCTTTTATACCTAAACACAAAATCTGCTGAGTCAATTTCCTTCCCACATTTGCTGTTCTTGATGATGCCACCATTTCCAATGACAGCACATTTCTTGTACTGTGATTTGGAATACGGCATGTCCTGGATGAAACAGACAGGTTTTTTGTTAATGTCAGATAAGAGGGTGCTTGAAATCAAACAGATTTTATCACCAAAATAAAAAAATAAAAAAGCCAGTTTTCAGGAACATAGCCAACACTCATAAACATTAAAAAAGCTTATATGCAAATATGCATCAAGCAGGATATGAACTTACATCTGGGAACATCTTGAAGACCTCAGTGGTGATGGGAAGGATACCACTGGTGTCCACTTCGTACCTCAGCTTGGTCCCTGCAGGAGTGTTCCTCTTGGTGGTGAACAAAAAGGAAGGAGCATTACAGCAGCGAGACAGAGACATCCTTCAGGAAGACACCAAAAAAAAAAAAAGGGCCAGAGTTAGTTTGATCGTAGAAGACTCCACGCCAGCATCAAGACCAAAACAGGCTTAACCCTTGTGTTGTGTTGACATTGGCTTTACCTCCTCACTGGGCTCACACAGACCCCACATCTGTCTGTGTAAAAATAATAATAATTGCACAATCAACCAATTTTTTGCCCCTTTACCACATTTTTAAAATTGTGTAATGTTTCTCTTTGCCACAAACTGGGCTTGCACATTTGATGAAGGTGAAAAAATACAGAAATTAACATAAAGCATTATTATTAAACCAAATTAGGAAATATTTTAAGCTTTTATAAGTTATGTGGGCTACGCATGAAAATTACATATATTCATTTTGTTTGCTTAAAGAACACCAATTACACATTTAGAGAACATGAAAATCAGTTGTATTTAACCCATTGAATTGAAATGGAAATGTTTTTGAGCTGTTTAGGAACCCAAGCTGAACACTGGGGTAAAAAGCACCACATACACTTCAGCTGAAGATGACTTTCAGCTGTGCAAACTGAGGCTTAATGCATGCAATTCATGCATGAGCTCATTTCATGAATCTAGACATTCAGACGTTTCTTCTGCTGAGACTGAGTAATGCTTACTTGAAGTTGCTGGTCTCCTCCTTGTTCTGCTCCCACCTACACACCTGCAGGTTTCGCCATCTCTCAAACAGGTCTGAGGTTTTCACCCTGGCAGACAGGCAGAGAGACTTGTGGAATGAGGAAGGATACCCATGGCCATGTTTTTTCCGATTAACCATGTTTCTACAAGGGTAGTAAATTGAAGAAACATCATAAAAACGACTCAAAAAGACAAACAAGGGGACAGAAAATTGCAGTGATTACTCTGTGATGGCACCACCGACGCAAGTGGATCTAGACTCGTTAATGCAAAAACAGCGGCTCCATCAAGCTCCTCCATAAATAGCTGCCCTTGAACTGACATTCCTTCTGAGATGATTGGGAGATGTGATTTGCTCTGGGAGGCAGAGTGGCACCACTGCTTTGACTGTCTGGCAGAGTGACAGCAGCTGTTGTCTGCCACAGTCAGAGTGGCTCACAGCCACTCATCAAGCGCTCAGAATGGGTTTGACAATAAACTCTTGCAGCCTGAGGGACGCGCATAAAAGGTCACTGGACAATGTTCACATTCAAACAAGAGGAAAGATGCTGCTCATATTGCCGTTAGCAGAGGTGGCTATTTGAAGAGTGTAATGAATCTGTCCGATAATCTACTGCATGATGTAAGAATGTGATATTTACAGTGTGCAGCAGTTAGGTCTGACAAAAGATAACTTTCAGCTGCAAAATGTTTTTGTTAAAATGGATCTAATGTGGCATTTGCAAGATTTGTGTTGCTCTCTCCTTCAATCTTACTACAGTTTGCAAAGTGCGAGGATCTGTAACGTCTTGTTTGCTGTTTACTAGATAATCACAGTGTCTCTGCCACTGGATCACGTAATGATTATTTCAAAAGAATAGCGGGGAATCATTTATTCATATCCTCAAAAGTTGGCAAATCCGACTCCTCCAATACATAGTCACATCGTCAATTCAGATGAATCGCAGTAGCGTTTCATGCTCAATGTTACTAACCAAATCATGGAAAATATGTGCCCTAGAATAGACCTTATTTGAGGTAAGACCTAACAGACTCTAGAAATTATTCACATTAGACTATGATAACGATACAAATCTCTTTTTTTAACCATTAAATTCTAAACTGAATTAAAAGTAATAAAAAATTAACTTGACAGCCACAGAAATGATTGCCATGAAAATTTGTACAGACATTCGAGGTCCCCAGACCTAATCCTAATCACCTTGCTGACCTCATAATGAATGTAGAAGAGTATTTCACAGTTCCCACTGAACTCAGACAAAAAAGGCTGTCATAAAGCTTTTAAAGGTCCCACACACAATAGATTTGGTTTCTATATAGGATTAATTTGTTATTCCCCCAAGCCTGAAGGTTATTTACTTCATTTATATCATAAATCAACTGGTGAATGTCTTCTGTACCTACCTGCCAGGTCCTTGATGATCACCTTAGAGGAAACAGACTCATTCTAAACAAGGTTGTCCACCAGGTGTGTTGGCTATGTCAAATATGAACACTCACATTGTCAGGACTTTGACGTCCATAATCTCCTGTCTGAGCTCCCTGCATGCAGTGGAGTTGTAGTCAAAGGAGCCATCATAGTTTTCCAGATACCTGGTGGGATAGACACAGTCATCCTCTGCCTAAACCTCTCCTCAAGTACAAGAGAATTAACAGAATTAACAACTGTCGAGATAAAAATGCAATATATAAAATAGTGTGTTGAAAGGACACAATAAAGCAAAAAATATTTCATATTTACTGCAAAATAGCTATGGGTTGACTTTATGAAATACTAGAATATCAGAATAGCATTGTGTGATGACAAATGACAGAAGTGATGCAACTGAATTTAAGCGTCACAAACAGGAGAGTAAGATAGAGTTTACTGGACACTTGCACCAGATTCTTTTACATCTTAGTCTAAACCAATGTTATACACTACGTGAAGATAAATAATGCCTCTCATATTTTCATTTATTTTATTGGTTATGATGAGAACTTGATTTAATGATTTAACACTGGTATCTTATGATTAAAATGTGTAGATGTGCTATATATTAGTTTAGAAGAGAAAGAAATGCGTAGCTTGTTAAAATGGTGGATTAGATGACTATAGCAGTGTAGCATCTGGTGGATATGAGAATGGGAGGGTCTGTGCTTTTGTGCCAGGCACAATAGATAGATTTATACATTCATATAGTTAACTGCATAAAAGTAATGTTGTACATCAGTTGTGCTGGCTACAGTAAAATGAATCCTCTTGATATTTTGATACATAAACACATTCACAGATGCTCATGCAAACAGGTAATTATATCATAACACAGAGGCAGGACTTTGGGGTTTAATCTTTTAAACTATAGAGAATCTAATCAGTTATTTTAAACATTCATTACACTGAAATGGCAACATTAACCCAAAGCACACAAAAGTAATGTCTTCAGTATGGTGGTGTGACTATGTTTAGGTGAACTTGACAAAATGGTTTTGCAGGCAAAGCTGAAATTCATATCAAGGTGTCAATAAGTTGCCATTTTTCTGTGCAATGATGCTTCATTTCTTGCAGCACAACACTGTATTTACATGCAACCAGCGTGCTGTCTGGATAAAATGTGTGTGTGCGTGTGTGTGTGCGTGTGTGTGTGTGTGTGCGTGCTAGTGTCTTGGGATGAGGTGGTTAGGATGGAGGTTGAAAGGGGAGAAGGAGGAAACCACCAGTATGTGTGAAAATATTTGATTCAATTTGATTGTTGAAGGTGTGATCATGTTAGGCAGTGGAAAGGCATTTTTAATCAGGTTGTGTAAAATTACCAAAAAACAATGACTCATCTGAACTTTGCTGAAATATTCCAGAGTTGATGGACTTGAATGTGAACTGCAAGTTACTTGCTCATGGACCAATTCTGTTTGATCACTAGGTTCGATGTTTGAAATATTACATTTGGACTTGCTTTCTGCTTTGCAGAGTATTGTATGTTAAAGCGTGACAATATAACTTTGAAAGAGGAAATAACACATTCTTCATCTTACAAATAAAAAGCTGAATCCATATGTAAGGTATGGTAACAACAAAACCTTGCTCATGTCATTACTATCAAAAGTGTTGCTCCTACAGTCTTTCTGGGTCTAGTATGACCAGCGCCCAATGTTCACTAATGTTAGCAAACAAGGTAGATGTTGCCTAACTGACATTAACACTATGTTTGCTGACCTAATGATGTTTTCTGTTTGTATTTGTACTCCTGTTACTCTACATTTTTGCACGCTACAGATAAACATGCTGATTTAAAGCAGCTGATTAAACAGAATCTTGGGAAATGACAGTAAATTCAATGCACCATTATATTGTAATTACCACTTGTTGGCCACAGTTGGCCGCTGTTCAGCAGAAGTTATATAGTCTTGCTAAGCTGATTCAGTTTAAATTCAGTATCTTTTGATTAATGGATTCTACAAATTTTGTCTTTGTCTAAATTCTACACAGATGAACTTTTTAAGGACAAAATAGTAAATAAACATTTGAGAAATATTTAAGATCAGAGGCAAGGAACAGGGGGCACACAGAGTGGGTTGTTTTCTCTCTATAACTCCTAACTTAATATTATTGCATTTAAATACATAAGTAAAATTGATTGGTTTTTTAATTCTGTTTGAGTAATGGTCAAAATAACTGCTTCGGTATATACCGTAACAAGATAAAACCTCTGAAATGTTTTTGACTTGCATGCAAATTCAATCTTGTTACACAGGCATGAGGCAATTATTATGCATTAAACTGTGAGAAATGTCATATCTTTACATTAGTTGAATGATTTTGAGAGTCTCACCCCTAGAGGGTTGCTCTCTTTAGCCCCGATCTATACTTTTCCTTTTAGGTTTGGGCAGAGGGCCACATAACTGACAGTCATCTCTCTGGCTGCATTCAAATATACTTGTTTTATATTAATAAATATATTGATCCTCCTGGCAGCCTTTGGTGGACAATGCCAATGTCACATCTGTGGGACCTTAGCTGCTTTACAGAAATGCTACTTTTATTAAAAGCAGTAATCATTATTTCAAAATACACCCTTTCTAAGCTATACATGAATCTTGGAAAGATCTAAATATATTTTTTAAATTTGCACATTTTTGTTTGAGGGAGGGTGAAGAGATTTAATGCCAAAATGGCAGGGATTGCAGGGTGTATTTGTTAGAATGTATGTTGGTATTTGTCAGACAGATTACATGGAGTGTGGTGTGTTGAAAGATGGATAAAATTGCAACATATTACCTGTGGCTGTGGAAGTAAATGAGGTGAGTTTATAAAAAAATAATGATAATAAAAGAACACATCGAGCAACACAATGAGGGATGCAATAAAGGAACAAGATGCTGGGATGATATCGTACAAATAAGGAACGATGAAACTGGTTGTCTACATCCACCTGATGATGCAGTGTATTTCTGAGGTTTTACTGAGAGGAGCATCTGACTTATGTAATATATCTGACACTCTGAATAGGACAATTCATGCTTGTTTTAGCTAAGATGATGAAACCTTTGCAAGTGTTCTGTGCTCAGTTCTAAAAGCAAGACAGTAATTCACTGGATGAGATGAATTTCATCTCTTGTGGCATCCTAGGTTAAGATAATGCTGGTTCAAAACCAATTCAGGATGAGAACGAATAACCAGCATTTTACCATAGATACTGACATCTGCTCAGTGCATTGAGGATTTGGAGCTTAGAGGGGGGGGGGGGGGGGAGAAAAATCTGGCATATCTTCTTGTAACAAGGGAAGTGGAAAAGGGGGGTAAATCCAGGCCGCAGAGAGAGACAATGCAGATGTGAGAAGGGGAGATAGGGGGGAGGAGCAGAGAGAAGTGTCCACACTATGTACATGGCATACACAAAGAGCTGTGCAGAACACATGAGACACAGGTTGAGGAGGACAAGGCATTTGGAAATGGGTGCTGGATGGGACACAGCGGTACGAGGAGAAGCCAGTACATCAACAGGAGACCGTGGTTCAACCAGCTTCTGGAGGGGGAGGCAGGGGGAGGGGGGTGGGGGGTGGGGGATGGGGTTTAGAGGATCTGAGGTCGAGGTGGACAGGATCAGACAACATGCAAGAGCAAATCTGAAGTGCAACCACCACTGAAAAAATATGAGAGTTTATACCTTTCAGACTAATGAAAAAGAAAGAGGCATTCTTGGGTTTCTGTGAAAATACTAAAAATGCCTTCAAACTGGCCTACCTTTGAGAGCGTTTTTTTTTCTTCTTAATATCGGCTAGGCAGGGTGTGACTATTACGGAGATCTGTGAATCTGGCTGAAAATTCTGACGGAAACATCTGTCAACATGCAGACAGGTTAAGTTAGAGTTAAATGTGTGATGTAGTCCTGCGACACCACCACCCCTGCTAACTTCCTACACCTGCAGATTTCAAAACAAGTAGAGAAAAAAAAAGAGTGTAAATGTGCTTCGACTTGAGTCTACAGCATCTGAAGGAGACTGGTGGGCGTTAACAGCGGCCCAGTCCACACATGCAGGGCTGGGTCATTACTACGATGGATTTAAAACTCTGTGTTCTCTTTCTCTCTCTATCTCTCTGTCTCTCACACTCTCTTTTCTCAGAGGTGTTGTGCAGTCAGTCACGCTGGAAAGGTACCTTTTCCTTCCATTTCTGGCAGGCTTCAGAGATCCATCATCCGAGAAATTAACGGGACCGGTCCAATTTCCTGTCTCGTCCCCTTTGAGTCGGCTAAACTGTTGCGCACTAGTAAGAAAATGAGTCAGTTTATTTGGGATTTGTTGTCCTTCTTGTGCAAAAATGTCAAACACATACAACCAAGCCCATGTGTTCACTCACAAAACATTGCACATTCATACGCACACATACACATACACATTAAAGCTGGGGGACCAGCTTTTTGGAAAAACAGTCAAAATGTGACAGCAGACACAGTTAGAATGGATTTTCAGTTAATGACACTATGGTTTGAATGGTTAATTTATGCTCAGCTGGGCTGTTGCCACTATCCTGAATGTGATTCAAACATTCACACTCTACAATATTGGCCTCCAGGAGTGTTAAGACTTGTAATTCAATATATTAAAGTCACTGTGATTTAAGGGAGGAACAATAATTGCTGCCAATGTTTCTGCGAATGTCAGATCATTTCAGAGGATGAGATGCCAACGGATTTGCCAAGTGTAGGTAGTATAAAGTAGCCAAATCAGACCAGTCTTTTCAGCCAAATAGTGCTGTGATAGTGATAGTGCTATTCAGCCTGTGAAAACAGTTTTTGTCATCTGTGGCTCTGGAGGAGCTTTATCAAGTATAATAAGATATAATTCGGAGCTTGATCCATAGTAAAGAGTTAAAGTCAGGATGCATCAATTTTCACTGCAACCATTTCAGTCAGAGGAGGCCATTTGGTGCAAGAGGTCACATCCTTTTGAATAATGCAACTAATTCCAGAGGGATGATGGGCATTGGTATGTTAAGAGCCTGTTTACAGTAATATACAAGGAGTCTTTTGAGGGCTTGGCCTCCTCAAGGGAGAACAAGGGAAAACTTAGACAATATCAAGCCCTCAAAGATATTTAATTCTCAGCTGAATGGCTGGTAATATTCTACAGTTTTATCACTGTCAACAAATCCTATGAGAAGACCAAGACCAACAATGCATAGGTACATCTCTCAGTACTTTCAATCAGGTCAAACAGGTCACAAGTACAATATATAGTTTTATTTTAAAGAGAGGCTCAGTCATTTCCCAAAGCAGCTGGGCATTGTAGTTTTTAGCAAACATTCCTCAGCAGGAGTAAATTGTCTGTTTGTTCAGCTGCAGACTTGGTGCATTACAGTCTTTAGAGCAGGAGGACTGTGTGTGTGTGAGGTTTGACTCGAGATAAACTACAGTGCCCATGTTCATCATTATGAAAGAAAATGTCACAAATGGACGACAGAGGTCAACAGCACAGAGGAATAAGCTTTATCAGGGTATGAATTCATTATTGGTCATGGTCTTTTAATGAGATTTGTAATAAGAATAATGAAAAATATCACCAGATTTATCCTTTAAAAAGCATTAAAGGATAGGAGTTGTTACATCTTCATTTGCGAGCAGACTAATCATATTCTACACATCCAGATATCTGTGGGTGTACAACTTCTCCTATTATCTGACTGATTATTATGCAAGTATTCATGTGTGACTCATTTCTGTGAGTGCTCTGTGGGTGTTGCACTAAATTCAGCAGTAGGACTGAACCCTAAGAGCCCTTCTGGGTGCATAACGCGATCGAGCATTCATCACCGAGGACTCATGTCAATACTCATCTGCAGGCACATTTGGCTTCTCTGAGTGCCACTTCAACATCTCAATAACACACTGCAACCGGCTGCAGAACAGAATCAGAGAGAATCAGAGTGATGTTTATGCCTCGCTCTAGGACGTGTGCTTGAAACAGGACAGCTGTCTTTTTTACAGAAAAGCCAATCACAGCACCATAATCATACGGTATGACATATTCTAACGTAGATCATAATCATCACCAAACTGCAATGCCTGTCGAGGCTTGGTGTCTATCTAAAATTCAGCGGGCTGATCAATAGCACATAAATATTATACAATACTGATATTTTCCAAGATTGTGGCCACCAATAAAACTGTAATCAATCTCATGTTATGACTTCTGACTCACAGATCAATTTAATGTCTTGGATTCAAATGCTAAGAGCCCATTTATCTCCCGTTGACTCAATTATGCAGACAGTTCAGACAGTAATCTAAGCATTAGATTGGACAAACAACAAGCACAAAGTTGCTCTGAAGCACTAATGAGCTTTGATTCCACCCTCGAGCATTGTTAATGGGACTTGAAAGCAAGTAAGGACTTTTGCAATATTGGATTCTGTGACTCCAGTTTTTAGGTTAGGTTTGATCTAGATGACCATTTACCACTGTGTGTCCAGAGGTACTTCCTGTAACTACTGAGGACTTCTTAAGTTTGGCAGGTTCTTCATCGTCCTTATCAAAACAGGAAATTAACAGATGTGATCTCCTCTCGGTCTCTGTCTTGTTTCCTCTTTGCATTAACTTTTAACAGGGAGCCCCTTCTGTAAATGGTGGAAGTGCTGTGACTTATTACATTATGAACGACGTGCTGATGTACCAGAATCAATATATTCATATACAGCTCTGTCAACAGCATTTGAAAGCTGCTCTGAATCAGGAGATGCAGCCTGCTTACATAAGGCACCAAGAAAGGCTTGTTTCTTAAATGGAGTCTGGTGTACAAATTAGTGCAGAAATTAGATTAGATGATTGGCAGGAATTGTCATCTCGTCCTCTGGGAATTTGTGGCATTTCAAATTATTTTCTGATGCTTTCCAGATGGTCATAATTCATTGAAACAATAATTAATTGATAATAAAGAAAGTCGTTACTTGCAGCACTTAGCTTCAAAGCCACTCAGTTCTGGGTGATTCTCTAACCATCCCCCTCCAACTGGGGCCTTCGGTATTCCTCTCTCCAGCTGTGAATATTTTTAGATATCGCCCTCTTCAAGTCAAATAGAGTTGAAAGTTAATATGTCTGCTGTCACAGAAGTGTGTCACTCATTGTGATCCTTTAATAAGCTCCCTCCTTGTTCCCGCACTGCCATTTTACAGCCCCACACTGACCACAACTTCCACAGCGTCCTGATGTCAGTGAAGACGGACAAGGGAGCTGATTCATGTGATGCTATAACATGACTGTATTGAAAACTGAATGGACAGATTCATGGTCAGATATATCAAATACAACAATGTCCATGGCATAGCTGCACTTCAATGGGTGTCCTCGTACATTTAGAGAAGAGCCCTTTGCATTTTCATCTGGGATGGATGTATACACAAAGTGATATGCCTACACTGTTAGTCCCTATGCTTTCTGTCTGTGCACCCAAATGTCTCCTCTGCTGCAGTCTCTGGTAATTTACAGAGATGTGTTTTTTTTCCGTGTTGCCCTAGAACACAAGAGCGCATGATAAACGCCCTGCCAACATGTTCCCAGGCCTGCATGGGGAAGAGGTTGGGTGCGGTCGAACCCATGTGGACAACGACTTGTGACTGTCTATGACTGGAGAGGATGTCATCAGATGACGTCTTCTCTCTTTTCTCTCTCTCTCTCTCTCTCACACACACACACATGCAAACACACTGTTTCATCCCTCTCTCCTCTCCCATCTCCTTCCTGCTCTCTCTCTCTCTCTCCCCACTTGCTGGGTGTGTGTTCACACATTGTTGTGTTGGGCGGCTAATCGTCCGTCTGTGTGACCCGTTTGCCTCGGATCCGGGAACCTGGGACTGTACTCATGGGGGTACCTGGGGCCCACGGGCGGTGCGGTGGAGGCTCAATGGGACGGGAGTGGCAGAACCAGACTGGGAGTAATGGCCAAAGCGCCACAGTTCTGGGACTGGTCCCCGGATCTCGGGCACAGGACCACGGGAGGAGGCTGAATTTCGCCATCTCGCTCTCCTGGAAACAGAAAAACACAATCAGTGAACGTCAGACGGTGAAATACGCTTTCTTCAGTTTTGCCCTGTCGTTGAATTAAACTTACCAGATCTCTGAAGAAGGGCCTGTACTCTCGAGCTGGGAGAGGAGGAGAGAAGTGAGGAATGAATCATCAAGCCGCTTAACTTATTTTAAATAAGCAGAAATCAAGAAAAATATTTACTGCAGCAGTTTACCTTGATATGTCTTATTGGGATCTAGGATTTCTGTACCATGACTCTGTCGCAGTCCATCGCGCACTCTCAGGTAGAGGTCTGCTCGGCCCATATGCAGATGAGGCTGCCCTCTGCCTGACGCCCGGCAGAAGTGATCATTGTGTCGACGATCTCAGCACTGTAACCTGAGGACAAAAACAAAGATGGACGCCACGTCATCGGGCGAAGTTCTCGTTAGACACAACACAACTGGGCCAGTCTGCAGACTCATCATTATGAATTAGGAGTTATGTAACTGGAGCTGTGGGATGGCACTTACCCAGAGGAGAGACCAGGACTTTGGTGGGCCAGGAGGAGGTCCGGGACACTGACGGCTTGGAAATTAAAACAAAACCTGTTAATGATTCAGTTTCCTGTGAAAAGCTGCAGTCAACACTGTTCCAGTAGCAGTAAACAGCAGCAACAACAGTCTGTATAACGACTCAATATTCAACCACGGTGATTGGGCCTGTATACCGTGAAGTGAGCCTGAGATCCTGGAGGTCCAGGTGGCCCTGGAGTGACCTGACGCCCAGGCCCCACCCGCCAACGCCTGGTGGCCCCGTGTCCCTGGAGGTCCAGAAGGCCCACAACGGAATCTCCCTTTGACCCTAACATCAGAGAGAAGTTACATTTTAAATGTCCCACACGAACTGAGGGCTCTATCGCATTCAGACGTTTTACTCTAGAACTCAACGTAAACTTGGTTTTCCAGGAGGTCCTGGTAATCTTGACCCAAAAACGTGGGTCATACATCCACCACCGGCTCTCCTTCTCCCTTCACACCTGGGTCTCCAGTTTCTCCTTTCAGTTCATTCTGTTGAAAACATTGTGTTAAGTTTTCTTCTTTATTTACATCCAACACAGTGACAGGATGACTTCTGTGGAGCCATCGCACACTTTACCTTGAACGTAAAATGCTAGACGCTGCTCCTGGAAAAAAACAAAGCGGTTTTGAGATGAAGCTTCAGTTCTGTATTGCAGTAGATATGTTTGTAATCATGGTTCTGGGTGTTTATTTTATTCAAAGTTTAGAATTCACCTTGGGGTTCCTGGAAGTCCTCACTACGCTCTCCTTTTTCCCCTTTAGTCACTACAACACAACACACACAGTATTTACACTGCAGAGGTACACACACAGGTGTATCTGATAACACAGTAACACTGTGACACCCTGATTCACTGATAGTGATGTTTGTCACGCCATCACTTCATCTCAAATCTGAGACCTGACGGCTGACCCTCTTTCACACAGTGAACAGTGTCCGCTTTCAGGCTGAGGCGGCTGGATCAAACTGGAAATTAAGAGAACTGTTTATCTCTGCAGACACTTTACTAAACCTTTCTCTGAGCCCCTCTCTCTGTCCTATAGTGTTAGCATATCTGGTGCTAAACAGCAGACTGAGTGTGCTCCAAGGTCGTACCTGATAATTCCTTGAGGTTTAACGTAGCGCCTGTGAACGGAAATAAAGGAAAAAGCTTAATGACACCAGTAAGAGCAGAGGAAAGATGTCTAAGGTTTAAGACAAACATAACTGATTCACTATTTGACCAGCCAGATAAAGTGATAATGACTGATCACCAAAGTGTAAATATCAACCACTGGCTCTCAGCCAGAGGAAGATACATGACAGAGATTTTACTGCCAAACTGCTGCACAGAAATGTTCAGGTACCAGGTTTTGGATCTGTGTACTCGCTACTGGTTTATCTGAGGGAATGTTGGACCAGGGGTCCAGGTGGGTCCAGGTGGTCCGGCTGGCCCTGATGAAAACAAAGTGACTCTCTATTAGAAACTTGTGAGATAACATGACAGCTGCAATACACCAAATCAGCAGAAGGTAGTTGACGTGTTGAATTAAAATAGTGGTTCTGTTATTGGTCCGACACCAGAACATGTTCAAAGGTACATAATCTTCAAAATATGAGCAGGAAGTGAATATCACTGAAAAGAGCTTCCATGAGGCTTTGCTGATTAAATGAACAGTACTGTGTCAACATAAGCTAAACAAAGCAGCCAGCGAACATCTTTTTTGCTTCATTAGAGTCTTCCTGCAGCTGCCCAGGTCAGCCTACTTCATGGTATTGCAATAATACTGATACTTACTGCAGCCATATCCAGCACCACCTCCCGGCCTCCTTTCACCCTTGTATCCATTCACACCAGGACGACCCTGAGGAGAGTAGAAACTCACAGATTCACTTTTTCCTGCACTTGAATCCAAACAGTGACATTAAATATCTATACTAATGTAACACTGCTACAGTGGCTACAGAAAGTATTCAGACTTCTTCCAGTTTTTGCAATAATTTTGTCAAAGTTGTAGATTTGATTGTAATTGGGTTCTGCAAAGAGTTAAATTATGTCTCTTCAGACCAGAGAAATGTGTCCTTTAAATACCATTTGGCAACTGCAAGAGGGCTGTCATATGATTTTTACTCAAGGCCTGATTGATGGAGTGTTGTTGATATTTCTGGCAGGTTCTCCATCCCTGCAGAGTTTGGACCAGAATCAACTGAAGTCCTGTTGGTTCCACTCTTCTTCTATTTAACTCTCACTGAAGCCACTGTGCTCCTGGAGATCACAGAGGTCTATGAAGCTCCTTAGACTTCACGCTGACACGCTAACTGTGGAGCCTTATAGTGGTGCTCCACTTATGACCAAACCAACAGGACAATAACATGTATGAAAGTGAAATGGTCTGAATTTCTGTAATGAAACATAGAATGTAAAATATATCTATGTGAAAATCTAACAACATAAGACACAAAAACACAGAGGGACTTACAGGTCGCTCCAGGCATTCCACTTCACCTTTTAATCCAGGAGGTCCATACTGACTCGCAACAATACATCATGAAACAGAGGACAATGAGGTGGGAGAATGAGGAGGAAAGATATGCTTTAATTCCAAACCGCTTTGATAAATCAGCTTTGAATGTCTCCAACACTTACAGGGGACCAACAGGTCCATAGGTCCTCGGTCTCCTACGAGCACGTAGTTAAAGATCAGTTTTAACAGCAGGAAATCAAACAGATCAGACCACACCAGGCAACAGACGAGACATGAGAAGCAGAACACATCAGACAGTCAGCTGCAGCAGACCTACCTTTTCTTGAATTTTTAACCCATCCAGGTGCAGCAGACTTCCATCAGGTCCGATCACTAAGCCTGGCTCACTCCTTCTCACCCTGAACACAGAACACAGACTCAGTTAAGCAGTCATGTCTTATGATGACGAGGAGATAAAATGATGACTGAAGCAGATAACCAAGACTTCACCTTCACTGCGTAGCCAGGAAGTCCAGGATCCTCTGTCCCCTTTGGTCCAATAGGACCCTGCAGATGAAAATAAAACATTCATCATCCAACCTGTTAGAAAACCTAGATGTTGGATTCTGAGCCGAAAGGTATAACTCGACATGTTTTATTAAATGATCTAAAGGCATCATGGTATTTTGGAAAAAACTTACCCTGTTTGACTTTGTCATAGTTGTGTTCCAGGGAAAGCTTCAGGTTCAGCACAGCCCACTGAAACCTATTCTCACGCATATATGTGTTATATATCAGACAGACTTGAACACCAAACACTCCTCAAACCCTGAACACCCTGGAATCACTTCACTGAGCGCCTGTTTCTCAAGGCCTGTGTTGAACTTTTTTAATAAATTAGACCATTTGTGATGCTTCTTTAGTAGGGAGTGACGGGTTTTGGTCTTGTCACTGTATTTCCTGGACAACGAGGAAAAATTAAGAGTAATGTAGAATCAAGAGTAATGTCAGTTTTGCACTTAACAGCATAATACAGAAGCTAAATAGTCTGAATCACATAAACTTTCAGTTATGTATGCAGATATCAGCTCACTTATAGCAGGTAGACTTACAGGGAATCCAGCCTGACCAGGTAAAAACCAGGTCCAATTCTGCACAGGAAGACAATGATTTACATTTCACTTATTAGACTGGTGCTATAACACAACCACTTATTCTATAAATGTGTGCTTTCACTGAATGTTACCCACTGTCTTTAATAACATATTAATTGGAACAGATGTTAATTGTTAGATAATTTGAAACTCTTTCACACACTGATTTGTATTTCCGAGCAGCAGTCCAACACACACATGAGGACAAGTTAATTGTACATTTCACCACGTGGTATAAACTAACAGCTTGTCTTGTCATGTCTGAGCCCCTCCACCCGCCTACAATTATAACTACAAGTGCACAATCAATGTTATTATGCACAGAGGAACATTCAGGGCCATGGAAAGTCTATTCCACTAAATACATTTATCTCAGTGTAAAGTAACGGATGTCTGAGAATATACCTGGAGGCCCGACATCGCCGACGACTGGCCAAACTGTAGGGACAGAACAGAAGAAATGATAAAAAGTCCTCAGTTTGAGCTGCTGGTTATTTTCGCCTGCCATCTGTTTTTTTTTTTCTTACATTGTCAGATGAGTAGATGATTTGTCCTGGTGGTCCAGGTGGACCCGCGTGGACCAGGGAGTCCGCTTCCCGTCTCCTCGACCTGCTTCACCCTAAACTACAGCGAATGATGAAGAACTCCCCCACTGACAAGACGTCCAAAAACCAAAATGAATCAAACGCAATGAGACTTTCTGTAGAACATCATGCATCAACAGATATTCATGGTTAACAATGATATTCACCTCTCTTTGTCACCTCTTGCCCCTTTTGGTCCCTGAAAACCAAGAATGAAACAACAGAGACTTCACAGCTTTTAACATCCAAATACCTGCTTCATGCACTGATAGGTTGGATTAAACAGTGAGAGACAATCAGGCAGTTTCATACAAGAAAAAGAAAACTTTCAGTTTTTTTTAAATCAGACTGTCGATGGAGGGAACTGCTTCTTTCACTGAGGTCCAGGGAAGCCATCCAGCCCAGGTTGTCCATCTCTTCCTTGCAGGACCTTGTTGCCCTTCTGACCTGAATGCCAGGCAGCCCAGGTTTACCCTGCAGAGTAATGCTCACGTTATATGAACACGCACAAAGAAAGTTACTGTAAAACACATTATGACAGCATACAGCAGGAGCAGCAAGAAGACAAATCAGCTTTATGTGCTTGGCCTCTACATTCAATACAGGACTGTCTAGTTTTAATATTCTTCACAGAGCTGCAGATCTGAAAATGACACTCAAAGGTAATCCATTATAGATAAAATGCTAGTGCTCATATGTTTGTATCCATTTTATTTATTGATTTATTTATACTTCAGTTTGCAAGTGACTTCATTTCCCTCAGGGATGAATGTTTCAGCAGCAGTGAAACCACAGCACAGGAGAGTATGAGATTAATCACTGACAATACTCAAAGCTTGAACTGAAGTTCGTTTGAAGAAGACACTGAGGAGAACAAGGATCGTAAACTCTGGCTGATCGCTTTGAGATTTCACTTCAACTCCAACCTTCAGAGTCATTCCTGACTACACTACTCAAAACAAGATCCCCACTCAAAATAAGATCCTCATTTGATCCAACAGTTTATACTTTTACAAGCAAGAATCCATTTTGAGCAATTTTAGGGTGGCAAGACCACTGGAGTCCTCTTTACTTAATGGAAGTCCAGGTAAACCAGGAGGGACCCTGGGGTGCTACCAAAACATTTATCTTGGTTATTTTGTAAGCCTTTGCCATCTCCATAAATTGTTTGATAAGTTCCAGTTATATATTCATACACATGTAAAATATAGACATGTATTATAGATCAGAGTGTATGCAGTTAAGACAAGAAAGAATCGTTCATTTTCAATGTTGGAATTTAAATTAACAACACATAACATGGTGTTGTTCTTGTCACAGGTGTCTCTACTGCTTCAGAATTCACACCTGTGCTTCCAGACACACAATTTAGCTCAAGAGAAACACGGGAAACACTATCACTTATTTTCTTGAGGACTAATTTCAGACTTTGCCTGTAATGTTAGGAGAGAAACGTGAGCACTGACCTGTCTTCCTTCTGGCCTCTGACACCTTGTAGTCCACACAGTGAAGTCCGCCAGAGCCCTCCATGAGTCATCCTTCTTCAAACACCACATTTTTCATGTATTATGAGATTAAATTTGATATAAATGGTAGATTGATTAGAGATTTAGTCATTTATTTAGAGCTTTTATCTTTATCAGAGATTTTGTCGCTTTATCAAAACACATCTTCACCACCTAAAACCGAGAGAGAACTTACAAACCGACACGAGCAACTTGGTCCAGGAGGTCCGGAGGCTCCAGGCGTTCGACTGGTCCGATGGGTCCAGGCAGACCAGCGAGTCCAGGCTCTCCTGAAGGTCCAGGTAAACCAGGCTCTCCTTGAGCTCCCTGTAGGATGGCAGGACAGAAGTCAATAAAAAAACTAAATAAAGTTAAACACAAAGGTTTCATCTATCGTAAAGTTTATCTAAACATGGTGCGCTGAATTTGTTCTCAGGAACTTTAAGTGATCCTCTTCAAACACACTTCAAAAGGTCACATTCAGTTACCAGTAATAAAAGTATTAGAACGCATAGAGTAATAAAGTCACTGCACACACATGCTCATTTCTCTGGGACCTAATTCAGATGTCACTAAATGTTAAATAAAACCATAGCCAGCACTCATTAAACTTTGTCAGGTCTTCCTGTAGCTGATGCAAACATTTGCATATTGTTAGGAAGACACAACCCTGTGATGGCTTTAATGGTACCTGCAGATGGGAAGGCTAGGAGAGCAGGAGGAGGATAAATAATGAGGCAGCAGATTGTGAAAAGAAAAGTAGGAGCTTGGCCGAGAAATGAAAAGGGATGGGAAATAGCTAGTTATCAAGTGACACAAACTGCCCCAGTCTCAAAACCACGCTTACCTCACAATTAAGTCTAATGATGTCTTCTCTCTACTGGTTACAAGGCTACCTATATTTGGCTGTGTGTGTTTTGGAGAGTAAATCTCACTGTAAAGTGGCAGGCAGAAAAAAAGGAACAAATTAAGGTCATAAATCTGCACCTTCTCCAACAGCTCCTGAAGGCCCAGTCACTTGTATCGCTCTGGAGTAAGAAAAAGAAGAGTTGGAGTCAAAAGATATATTATTGAGCTGAGCTTTTCTTTCTTTGAGTGTTTAGCTTTTTAAAACATCTGTTGCTTTACAGGATTCAGCGACTGGGACGATCGTCATGCTTTTAAATGTGTATTCACTCAGATCAGAAAACCCACCTGTTACAAACAGAACTCTGGATTTGTGTTATTTCACCTCCTGCTCGCTTAGAGCCGCGCTCAACTCACATTACACACACGTTATCCAACCAATCCAACAGGTCATCAGTCAAGTCAAACAAGTCAAATGTCACTGAGCAGCTTTCAGGGGTTAAGATCCACGGACATTTTCACTTGACATTACCTTTTCTCCCTGGGGAACAGAAGTCTGGGAGGCCATCGGCACCGTAACCAGGCAAGGCTCCTGGGGCCAAAGGATCGGTCTAGGTTTACAGCAGTTGTTGATTTAGCCAGACTTCAGAAATCTAGTGAGCAGTTAATGGAGGTAACAGGCCAGTGGTGTTGAGAGACACTCATAGGTTGACCGGGCGCCTCCTGGCCCTTTCCTGGTGGTCCAAAAGCCCCAGAGCTGGATGTTGTGTTGGCTGGAGGGACCAGAGGCCCAGGGGGACCGGGGACTCAGAACCAGGCAGTCCCTTTACAACAAAGAATGGTCCTTCTCATACTTTGCTTTGACAGTCAGGATACGTTGCGGTACAACTTAGTCAGTTCTCCCTTTACCTCGAACAGATTCCCAGGCCTGAAACCCCGAACCCTTCCATGTCCACAAAAGTCTGGAACACATCAGATGAAATCAGTCGTATTATTCAACAAATCATTAATGAAATCTGTGCAGATTTCGCTGATACCATTGTGTTCAGATTTTGCAGATCATGCCATCAGCGGCAGTAACTATAACTGAATTCTGTTCCTGGAGGTCCTGGAGGCCCTGGAGGTCCCCTTTGGCCAGCTGACCCTTCCACGGTCTCCTGTGAACAAGACTCATTAAGAGAAAATACGCAGCTGTATTCATACAGAGACATCTATTCACAAGTTTATTAACAACTTTTTCACAGTATGTTTTATGTTCTGACCTTGTCTCCCTTTGGGTCCAGTGTCTCCTGGGTTCCTGGAAGCCTGGAGGTCCTTCAGGACCCCTGTGTTGAAGAAACCATACTGTTAGGACACTGAAGATCATCATCATGGACGACAACAATTAAAAGCAAAGTGTAAAGGTCTTAACTTTAACAGTCCATCATCATATAAATATTTGACTGTTGATAAGAGAAAAAAGAAATCATGGGTTTTCCATCCCTCCAGGATCACCCTGTGAGATGGAAGTATGAATATATTCTAGTACACATTCAGAATTAGGATTTTTTTTTCTGGTTTCTCAACATAAAAATCTATCTGCAGTCTACTAACTGGCTCTCCATCAGCTCCTGGTGATCCTGGGACACCTTGTGGTCCAGGTGGTCCTCGGGTCCGGGACTCCTCAAACAACTGAGCCGCTGCCAACTGAGATTTCTGTTGTAGACTCCTGGAGGGCCAGGGAGGGGCCGGGGAATTCAGGGGGTCCAAATACCCTCTTTCCTTTGATAGCCAAAACCTGCACTGCCCCGGGAGACGAAGACGCATCAGCACTCTCAAAAACAGAAGAGGATGCAGTGATGACGTCCCAGAAACCAACACTTGAGATAAACACCACCGAATATCACATTCATGTATTAACAGACCTGTCTCTAGTCAGGGAAGAAGGAGCAGAAGAAGAAGGAGAACAAGAAGAAGAAGAAGAAGAAGAAGGAGAACAAGAAGAAGGAGAAGAAGAAGAAGGAGAAGAAGAAGAAGGAGAAGAAGAAGGAGAACAAGAAAATAAACAAAGAAGAAGAAGAAGAAGAAGCAAGAAGAAGAAGAAGAAGAAGAAGAAGAAGAAGAAGAAGGAGAACAAGAAGAAGAAGGAGGAGGAGGAGGAAGAGAGGAAGAAGAAGAAGAAGAGTAGCAAAGAGCTAAAGTCATTAAATGAGTCTCAGAGACACAAAGAGCCAAACATCACCATAAAGAGAATCATTAACCTACCTTTGCTCCCTTTTCCTGGTTCTCCTGATGAATGAAAACAATGAATAGTAAAGTCGTGCGTCAACAATCTACATCAGCTGTCAACACTGAAAAGGAAGTGACCACTTGTTGGAGAATTTCACCACAGTACTATACTGAGGTCACCCTCGAGGACTTTCTCACTTTACAATCACTGTGACAAATATTTGGCCGAAGAATCCACAAACATATTTTCTGCCTATAGATGTAAATATGTCCAATATAATGTAAACTAGTTTGTTGCATTGTTGATGCTTGTATTAGATTAAAGCCAGTAGTTCTCTAGTGGTCCTTTGGGATATTTCACCAAAGTTCAGGTCTCCCAGTGCAATCCAACTCTCAAACCATATCACACGCCACTGGTCTGGAACAGACTTCAAAAAAACAAAACAACAACAACAAAATCAAACCTTTCTCTCTCCACGGGCTCCACCCCGTGAGCTGGAGCCAGAGCCTGATTCCTTCGCCCGATTGACCCTCGTCTCCTTTCTCTCTCCTCTCTCGGGTCACCTCTCTCTCCTTTAGCCCCAACTCGGTCCTGGAAAAATGACGCATAGAGGACAGGGTCATTAACACCTCATGGAGAGACCTCTCAGAAATGATTAACGCATTGCATCCCCATCCCAAACAATAAACAGGATATTTCCTGCTCCCAAAAGAAGAGGAGAAAGAGGAAAAAGAAAAATTACTTTTGCTTGATGTCGTAGCAAGAATCCCAGTACACAGCTGCAATTTATAAGGCATGTCAACGCTTGGAGGTGGTAACTGAGTGCACAGAGCAATGATAAATTGTCAAAAATGCAAGTGCACTTTCACTTTTATTGCAACTGTTAAAACTTTGTTTCTCCTCCAGTTATTAGTCTGTCACATGATGAAAGACTCGCTTGTGTTGATGTAACATCTAAAAGACTTATTTTATGACTATGTATACAATGAAAATTAGTTCAAGTTAGCCTTTGAGAGTTTCTGTGTTCAGTGGCCCAAAACGTACAACATGCAGTAGATAGTGCCTCAGTGAAATGGAGTCCAGGTTCTGTCAGGGCAGGCTTTTTGATATGTTCCGTTACAGGTGTAATTGATAATGATGCAGGGATTTAATTAACCACTTCCAAGATGCTGGTATTGTGCACTCTGCATTTTACTGGGACACCTCATTGGAACTGAGTCACTGTCTCAACACATCTTTTCCTGAAATTCCAGCTTGTTCCAAAACACACCATCATGATCAGTTTGTGCCAAGATACTACCGACTTGCATCTGTTTATTTTTCTGTCTAAATAAGTTAGGGAGAAATAAATATTTTTGAGTTAATCATCAGCTTTCAACAGCTACAGAAACCATAACCCAGCTAGTTGAGTAACTGGCCTGTAACTACCACCAGTAGACTGTGTGGGATATAGTAAAGCTTCGTCAGTAAGTCTAAGTAAGCGATCAGGTATTTTTGTGAAATAACAAATACAGTGACTTGTCAGTTTTTACCACTGAGTCAGATTAATCTAATTTCTTGCCACATTTTTGCATCAACTTCATGTTTGCTCCTTTATTTTCCAGGAATGGTTTCCGGGAAGGCACCACCCCCAAACCCAGACGCGCTGCAGTGGCCGCCTCCAGCTCATCCTAAAAGACACATTTTTGGTTAAATAAATGTGATGTTAAACAAGAGTTTCAGTCTTGTCTTTTGATCTTTTTACCTTTATGTCCAGCCAGTGATGGCTAAAGACAGAGGTCACGATTGGTGTCAACAGATTGAATATACACATAGTGTCAAGACTTAATTCCCACCTTGGTCCATTCTCATTGTGCAAATCTCAAAAAGTTTCAAATGTTATGTCAAAACTAAGAGCACAACCTGAAATAAAGGGTGTTTTTCAAAATGTATTAATGTTGGAGGTTTTCTTACAATCACCTGCCATGGAAATCCTACCTCTCCAAAGAACATGATTACAGTATACAAAGACTGTGTTTAAATAAATAAAAAAAATAAATTGATCAATGACATCTCACCTTCACTTATTTGGACATAATCACAACTGTCTCATCAGGAGTAAATGCACAAATGTCTTGTACTAAAGGGTAATCCACCTCTGAGAATGTCATGTAAAATGTCATATTTCATGTACAGTTTGGTGAGGCCTTTTCATCAATATCACCACACATAATTAACACAATTGATATAAAGGCACCTTATGAACAGAGGTAATTTATTTGATCTTTTTACATCAAATATACTGTATGTTTACCAATACAGTACTTTTTGCCTCTGGGAAACCATTGGAAAATAATCCTTAAAATCCAAATAATCCTCGAATGCTCTTGCAGCTCTTTGAGACAGAACAGCATTTTGTAATCAAGATACAGAGGAGTCTGCACAGTGAGTGGGATGAGTTTGATCCCTGGGGCTCTGTAACATTCAGAAACACGTACAGGGTCTCAGGCAGAGTCTCTAGCAGCGCTCTTGCAGTTCGAGGAGAAATTGTAATCTGAACCCTTACTGGCAGAGCAGCAGTTTCCAAACATCGTCTACAACAAAACAAGTCTAAATATTTAGCAGGAGCCAAACAATGCTGAAATTTCTATGATGATGACCAGAGGGAAGTCAGTTTACAAATGAGTCAAAAGTTTAAATTTTACGGCCGCAGCTGGAGACCGCCGTGGTGCAGGAAACCAGCAGTGAGAGGCAGTGGAAATGTACAGCTGAGCTCTGCTGAGTTGCTCCCAAGATTTTTTGTGACCTCAAAACATGAAGACATGAAGAAAAGCAGGGAGCGTTGACTGAGGTGTTTCCAGTCAGATAACTATCCCGATTCATGAGAAAACAAAATGTGTTTTCAGAGTTTGCCAGCTTCTGTCTACACACCATATTCCAGTACAACTGCTTTATTTGCTTGAGGACCTGGCAAGTTTAACACGATCTGTAACCTCACACGGTGGTGGGGGAGTACAGCCTAAATCAGAGATAAGCCTGCAGGGATTTTTTGAAGCCGCAGTGTTTGACAACATACTTCTTGGTATTGCTGCAGGGTGTCTCCTCTGTGCTGCCAAAATACTCTCCACCTCTGCAGCTTCACCCTGTTGTTTTTCCACATTCAACGTTAAAGTTGCACTTCTGCCTGTTTTACTACAGCTTATCTCCTTATTTTCTGTACTGTTGCTAAGGTTACTGTGGATGTTGCTTTTACAGAAATATCATAAATCAAAAATGTTTTCTAAGGTGAATATTCATTTTGGCTTTAACCATGTGTATCTTTAGTCTGATGCTCTGTGTTTAGTGCATACCTGTACACAGGGTTGTCATATTTTCATATGAATAGATGAATGTAGAGAGAAACTTTACGTCCTGAAAGTGTTTGTGACATCTGTGTCATTCAAGTTTTACATAATGTAATATAGCTTTCATGGGCTTCTTTAAGTCCAGGGTTGGAGGTGATATCGTCCATTGCATCCACACACAGTCCTGACAGACTTCCTTTACTTTGGCCTTGTGACCTGTGTTGGCGATGTTTCCCTGCTCTCTAAACTGAGTGTCTTTTGTGAAGTTTTCCCTGTTGCAGGTGCAGGTTTTTAGACTGGGATGACTCTGGTTGGTTCAGACTGAAATATCTCAACAAATATTCAGTGTATGGCTCTGTTATGTTAAGGTGTCCCAGTAAACCACCCTGAAACTGAAGCAGCTAAATGGAATTCAGCCATCATTAACTACATCATGTCATCTGTGAAGCAGAAAAGTGTTTTGTTCGCTATGAATGTACAGTATGTTTTCATCCTATCCCACTGTATCATCTCTTGACCCTTAAAAAAATCATATTATAAAATTAGATATCCAAATATGAAGGCAGATATGCGACAGTACAGAGCATTCAACCATGTGTTCATTCAGCCAGCAGGAGGCAATAAAGAGCCGGAGGCGCGCACTTGGCTCATGTCACTGTCCCAGTTTTTCCCATCCCCTTCTGAGGGCAGGTAAAGCGCAGTGCGACGGAGCTGCAGCACTCAGAGAGAGTAAACCTGTTGGTCTGCTGGTCCTGCTGCTCTGTCACTCTCACCGTCTCTCTGTTTAATACCTGCGCCTCTTCCCTACAGAGCTGAACCCACTGAAGTCTGGATTATTGCACTTCTCTTCAGTTTTCTTTTTTGAGTTGGAATGAAATTCTCCTGAACTGAGACTGCTGTAATGAGATGTAAGTATGACTGCTTGTGTGGCTGCGCTGTGTGTTTTTACCTCTCTGCTACCCCCCCCCCCCACCGCTTAACATAAATTGATTCCAAACTTTTGCTGAAGCCTCTGTCCTAGGATCAGTTTGCGCTCTCCTTTTGCTGTTGCGGGAGCCTGCATGCCTGGGTGATGAAGTTACCTCCAACACAGGTAGGTGAGAGGTCAGTGGATTTGGGTGTACTGTTGTGCCTGCATTGTGATTTATATGCCTGCTAGTGTGAGCATTTTAAGAGCCGCTGGGTCTGACGCAGGAAACACACCGAAGAGGGTCTGAATCGATGTGCGTGTGTGCCTGTGTTTTCCTTATCCCTGCTGTTTTATCGGGTGTCCCTCAGAATTTAGGGGGTTAAGGTGGCATCAGGCAACTAGACATTCTTGTTACCCTGATAACAAAGACAGGCCCCGGCAGGCCCGGTCCGGGTGCAACAACATGACTTCATCAACCAGAAGAGGCACTGCAGAAAAGATGATTTGTGTAAGGTCATGTTTGACACCTTATTTCTCTTGTAAGACAGATTATATTCCGGAGAACCAGGCAGTTCGAGGCCTAATTTTTAATTTTTTCAATGCATATCAGCTCCTTTCACAGTCTTCTCACTTAAATAAAAGTGAAGGACAGTAACATAATTTTGCTTATTTTTACATGTGATCCTTTCACTTCCTGAAAGATAAGATTTGAAGACTCAGCACTGCAAAATTTCTCAACATGGATACATTTCTTACCGTGTGTAGACCCCCCCAGACAGACTTTTCCTGCCTGACCTGTGGAGACATGCAGCCTGACCTGTGCAGCCGCAGCCTCCCCCTTACATCCTTTATAAACACAATATACCATCCTGCCCTCGGGCCGCTATTGTCAGCTCTCACACTCTTGAACAAAAAGTTTCACTGCCTCATTCTTTTTAGGACGCCAAGTCCTTTGATTGCCTGGCTGAGACAGTGTGTCATCGTTCCAGTCAAGGCCCACACGAGAGGACTTTCCAAACTGAGACAAACTGAGTCACAGGAGACAAACTTTCTCCATAAACTGTTGACTTAAGAGACAGTGATTCATTTCCACATAATCTGTAGTGCAACAAGTGCATGTGGGGTCAATTTCCCCTCTCACGTGTGACATTTGAACTCTTTCTGACCTATTGAATCAGGCCGCTGGCAGACAGAAAAGGATGGGCGCTGTGTAATCAGAGAAATGGTGTGTTTTTGCATGTGTGGTAAATTATCAGAAGAGCTTGCTGCTGCAGAGCATTTCATCAGAAGAGCTTGCCCTTTACCTGGAAGTTTTTTAGTTTATCACATGGTTCGCATAAAGTGCATGTCTGTAACACTACTCCCTGAGCTATTCAATAATATTATGAACTTAAAGTCATCTGTGCATAAATCAAAGGGTGAAGGAATGCCTAATATAAACAGTCTTATCTGCCACCATGCAGTAATTTAAGAGAATTTAGTTTTTCAGCATGTAAATCCTTTGCCTGTTGTATCTTGTCAGTACAAATGTCAGACAACCTTCTTCCCTCACCCTCCTAATGTTACCGTCTGTAAGAACAAAGGGCTTTTCATGATCATGTGGGTTTTTTTTCCCCACACTCATTTGTTTGAACTGTGAAGAAGAACAGAGGTAGTTATATGTCTATCTGAATCCTAAAATCTTTTCTATCTAAAGGAGTGGTTTTGGTAAATGACGAAAGCTTAGTTTAGGGTTCTCCCCAGGAAGAAACAGCTAGTCTGGCTCTGTCCAGTGGTAACAAAATACACCTACCAGCACCACCAAAAAAGAGATATAACATGTTAACTAGTGAACTTTATGTCACACTTAATAGTATGGGTCTTTAAATTCCTAGTTATTTACCAGGAAGGTTTCTAGGAAGAAATAATTGGCACTAAGCTGAGCATGCATGGCAAGTGTTCAGTTCGACATAGTATGAAGAATAAAGTTTGCAATAATTAGTGAATGATGAATAAATTTTCTCTGAAGGTTGAACTGAGCGGTTCTTTTGAAGGTTTCCCTCTGAAGATCAGCAACTGCTTTTAAACTCAACAGAACTAATTGAACTAAACTAGTCTCTGAACTTTGTCTCTCTTTTTCCTAAAATTACACCTCGGTTCTTTCCAAGACAGTTTTGAGAAATTCTCAGGAAACATGAGAACATAATGGCCGTGCAAAAGAAGCTGTTTCCAGAAGTGGGATTAAATAATTTTACCTGTTTCCAACTCAAACAAACCTCCCACAGGATATGTTTATGTGCCATTTTGATTTGTAATAAAGCAATGCAGGAATTATCTGTCTTTTTTCAAGATGCTGACATCTTTTCCCACAGAACTCCTAAAAACAAGAGCTGTACTAGGAGGGGAATTAAAATGGAATTACCTCACTGACAGATGTTTTTTTTTTTTTTTTTTTTGGTTGATAAAAGCAAGTCCTGAGGGCTTAATCTGAAAGACGCAGAAAAGACAGATGTTTTTGGGGGAGAAATATATCACTGCAAGAAGCAAGACTGCAGTGATATATTATAACTTTTTTCTGTTTCTTACAGTGTCTGAGCTTCATATGTGATCTGCCTGCCAGAGTTTATGTAAGCATTTCTCACGGTCTTTTGACATGAGTTCTTCTTGTTTTCCACAGTGAACCCATGCTGTTATATCCCCTGTCAGCACTGGGGTGTGTGTGTGAGGTATGGCGAAGACAAGTATGAGTGTGACTGTACTCGCACCGGCTACTATGGAGAAAACTGCACTGTCCGTGAGTCCAGTTATCCTCAAGAGATTCTCTTTTATTACTGCACTTTGGGGGAATTTGAAATATTCTGTTATGCCTTTGTACATCAGGGGTCAGATATTTGGCTGATCAAAGGCTTTGTTGTTGTTAAATCAGCAACATATCCTGGCTTACAGAGTTAGGACTTCTTGTCTAGACCCAAATATTTGGAAAAACTGGAGGAACAGGGGCAACTATCAGGAGGAGACCAGCTGGATCTGAGCTTCTCCTGCCAATCTCTCCAGTGAACCACTCTCTAATTATGCTGGTCTGCTTCTTGTTAACAAGGACGCCTCACACACTGTGGTGCTTAATGAGATGTGATGCATTTGGCTGACAGTTATGCAGTTACGTCACACACACGGGGAATAATAACCAATGCTTTGAATGCAGAGGAAAAAAGGAAAAGACAGAGTGGGAGGAGAGGGAAGGAAAAGATTACCAAACAGGATACAGGAAAAGGGACTGAGTGATGACATTTACAGAAACTAATACTTTCATTTCTTACGTAAGGTAGAATAGCCAAATAGATGTGGCCCCATTATTCTACACCAACAGAATCAACTTTAAAACATCTTTATTTAAAACTACATGAATCAGCAAATAAAACATCCTCCATGTGTTTCCAAACTGATTGAGATTTTTGCTTAATAAGTGACTAAAATGTTTTTTTTTTAATCACCATTGCCAATTAATATTCTTTTGTTTGACTCATTTATTAGCTGACTAATCATCACACCAACACAGTGGGTACAATCTCTGCAGGGGTTTTTTTAAAATTGTAATTTGATTAAATACCAATTATTTGAGGAATTCAGCATAAGCGACTGAGCACTCACATCTCAAACTAATTTTCTATTTGATTAACACAAACCAACTGGCACAGAGTAAGCCTGGACTTTTTGGGGCCTTAGGGCTGTTGCCCCCTTTGCCTATTTGGTAATTGACCTTTGCCCCAGGATGCCTGGCCCCATTTTATTCAATTTCATTCACTGAAACGAAGTTCTGATCATTCAACGGTCTATAACCACGCTATTAAAACCAAGCCCAGGTTTTCTGAGTGTCCCATTAGACCGTGATATAATGACTTTGTTATACTGAGTGAATTTCCACTCAAATTCCCAGATGCCTCTGATTTCCAGAAACAAAATGTTGTTTTTCCGTGTATCCTTTCATCACAGCGGAGTTTTGGACAAGAGTGCGTCAGTTCTTCAAGCCCAGTCCAGATGTGGTGCATTACATTCTCACCCATTTCCACTGGCTCTGGGACATCATCAACCGCACCTTCCTACGGGACATTCTCATGCGCCTGGTTCTAACAGGTCAGTCAGCAGTTCATTCAAGGATATTCATTCAAGCCTGTCATGTATTCAGTACATCTGATAACCTATTTTTGTTTGTTTGTTTTTTGTATGAACAGTCAGGTCCAACTTAATACCCAGCCCTCCAACCTACAACTCAAAGTATGGCTACCTCAGCTGGGAATCCTACTATAATCTGAGTTACTACACTCGGCTTCTGCCCCCGGTGCCAGACGATTGCCCTACACCTCTTGGGGTCAAAGGTCAGCCACTCATTTACATTAAGTTTAAAGCTGCATTAATCAATATTTTTGTATCATGATTGGATCAAATGACTACATGTAACGTGAAAGGTGTCACACGTACGGACAAACCAGCAGTAGAGTAGTCTGGAATTCTTCTCAGCACCGTGGATCATTTTAGTGTTTCTCAGCTCATTGTTTTGGTTTTTACAGTCAACACCTTTGCCCACTGCACTCCACCAAACAGCAGGTAGACAAAGTTAGGGACTAGCTGGTGAACACAGTGGAGCATCTAACAGCTGAAAAGCCAGATATTTCCCTCAGGAATTGGTACAGGTACTGTAATTACAGTGAATACAGTAACTGAGTAAATACACTCTTTCCACAAATGGATGGTTTTGATTATTTATGTGACCACATCAGTAATATCAACTGCAAAACATATCCTTTCTCCATTGTTTTGTCAGTGAAACTAAACCTCTCACCACAGTGACATGCACAGAGATTATTGACCTTGGAAAGTTCATAAGTGCAGTGTGATGTGTTAACTGTATCAGTACTGTTTTCGCAGACGCGCTGTTTCAGTATTATGACTAGAGGCGTGGTGTATCTGTGCCCTGCGCTGTGTGTGACGCTGTGGTGTTTCTGTTCAGGCAAGGCTGGGCTGCCTGACCCTGAGCTGCTGGTTGAGAGGCTGCTGAAGAGAAGGACGTTCAGACCCGACCCCCAGGGCACCAACCTCATGTTCGCCTTCTTTGCACAGCACTTCACCCACCAGTTCTTTAAGACCTACAATCGCATGGGCCTGGGCTTCACCAAGGCTCTATCGCATGGGGTTAGTCCATTATGGCTTCTGTCCATTTAACAATAATAACTGTTGTGTGAGGATAAGAACTTAAAATAGCAGAAGCAGCGAGTTAAGTTTTGACGTATTGAATAATAAAAGAATGCATGCAGTAGCCCAGGCATGAAAGAACAGAAGCATGTATAACTTTGTGTAAATCAGCAGGAACAGAAATGACAAATTTAATGCCAAGGTCTCTGGAAGTTCTCTTAACATTTTATGACAGACAGCCTAGCTTGCAGTTGAACTGGCTGGTAAATTATTACTGGATCAGTCAGTATGATCTCAGATTTATCATTGTTAAAAATTTAAGAAAATTTTGGGACATCAAGCATTTAATGTCATTAAATACTGAAAGACTTGTTATACCACAGCAGAACATGTAAGGACATCATGATTTTTTGAGTACCTGACTGAGACTGAGGGAAAGCATATAAGTTGTCAACAAAAGTGGGCCCAGAATGGATCCTTGGGGGACACCACAATCAAACTGACTTGCAGAGTGACATAAATCTGCTAATACAACAGAGAGGGCTAACCTAGCTAGCTAGGGCTTGAGAGATACAAATGTAAGAGCTTTAAAGCAGTCCCCATAGAAAGTGTATTTTTATATTTTTTGTATTATTAAGTGGGGTTATGTGGGCAAGGACAGAGAGGCAGTGATTATTAAACAAAGAGAATTCATCTGCATTTTGTGAAAGTTTTGTTGGAGTGAAAGTAGAAAAAACCTCACAGAATGTGGCTCTAATGTTTGTAGTTAAACAACTCAGAAAAATATTGTATTTATTTACTCTCGTTCTCTCACTTAATTTTTTGTTACCTGTGACACATACAGGTGGATGCAGGGCACATTTATGGAGACAACCTGGAACGTCAACTCCTGCTCAGGCTTCACAAAGACGGAAAACTCAAGTATCAGGTGAAAGAGTTGAAACTATGAATAAAAACAAACATATCCACAAAGATTATATGAAGGTCTTCCTTCAGTTGCAATTTATTATCTTTTTTCCTCCAGGGGTAGAGTAAATTTATAATAGTCATTAATCAAACAAGCAATCTGTTATGTCATTCTGAACAGCATCTGAGATCTCATATCATAGATGTAAATGTAATGGAAAAGGTTATGAAAGACAAGACTTTGCAGTGAGTTGTTCCGTCTAATTATTCATTACTATTTTTTTCCCATTAGTTAATTGACGGCGAGATGTACCCTCCTTCTGTAGTTGATGCACCTGTTAAGATGAGCTACCCTCCTGGAATACCCCCTGAGAGACAGATGGCTATTGGTCAGGAAGTGTTTGGACTCCTCCCTGGTTTGGGAATGTACGCTACACTGTGGCTGAGAGAGCATAACCGAGTCTGTGACATCCTGAAAGCAGAGCATCCCACCTGGGATGACGAACAGCTTTTCCAGACCACACGCCTCATTGTCATTGGTGAATTGGGCACACTCAATAGTTTGATATTTTGGGATATGCATTCACTTGTCTTGTTTTCCTGCTGAGGGTTAGATTGATAACACCTGGTTAGCTTAGCTTAGCATAGAGACTGGAAATAGGGGGAAATTGCTAGCCTGGGTCTGTCCAAAGGTAGCAACATCTGCATACCATTGCCTCTAAAGCTCAAAAATTATATCTCATTTAAGTGGTTAAGTGGTTATGGGGGAGTTATGTGCTGTACTCTGCTGGTTACTTTGCAACTTCATAGTGAGTCAAGACTGCAGGAGGTCACTGCCCTATGCGCAGAAAGAATCTGGCATGTAGCAGTCCATAAAACCACAACTTATTGTTTCACACTTTAGATGTTATACAGATTAGGCAAACAAGATATAACATGATCAAGCTTGAGCCTTAGAGGTCCCAGTAAGTGGATGTTGTTATCTTTGGATAGAGACAGACAAGCTGTTTTCCCGTTTTCAGCCTTTATGATTAATCTGCTGCTGCTGACTAGAGCTTCATATTTAACTCACAGTGAGTGTGAGTGGCATCAATTTTCAGTGTAGCTGTGAAAGCACATCTCCACGTAGGCTCATGAATGATAACTTTGTTGGAGTCAGCTTGAGTGTGAACTTGTCCAGTTGTGACTCAATTTCAGGTTAGCATATTTAAGTTTAATCTCTGTCTCTGCATGTTTCTCTCAGGTGAGACTATAAAAATCGTAATAGAGGAGTATGTGCAGCACCTCAGTGGATACCTGCTGCAGCTGAAGTTTGATCCCACGTTGCTGTTCAACTCCCAATTCCAGTATGGGAACCGTATTGCTCTGGAGTTCAGCCAGCTCTACCACTGGCACCCCTTGATGCCTGACAACTTCTATATTAACAGAGATAAAGTGTCATACACACAGTTCCTCTTCAACACTTCTGTTCTCACACACTACGGCATTGAGAAACTGGTGGATGCTTTCTCTCGGCAAGTTGCTGGCCAGGTAACAAACCACAGACATTAAAACCAACATAATGATGTAACATTCTAAATATGCAATGAGAAATTAATTCTATTTTTAGGGTTGTTTGTTTGTAACCTCCTGTCATAAGTCTTTAACTCATAGACCATTGATTCAAATAGCGTAAAGCGTAAAGTGTTTTTTGGCATTCATACAGTCTTCCTGTTTTGGTGGATTTGCATTCCATGCTTGATTAGGATCTCTAATGCTTTTGTATTGTGTTTTTTGGTGGGAATTGTTGCATTGTGCACAGTGAATTTGCAATGATTCAAATCTCTTTTAAATAAAGCTGATGTCTTACAGATTCTAAAACCTTCATTCACATTGTCATGACATTGACATTCCATTATTTTCAATGATGTAATTTTTCATATTAGATTCTTAGTTCTCAAACCTTCATCCTACAGATTGGCGGAGGCCATAACATCAATGCTGTGGTGACCAAAGTGGCTGTGGGAACCATTAAGGAGTCCCGCCAACTCCGCGTGCAGCCCTTCAACGAGTACAGGAAGCGTTTTAACCTGAAGCCATACACCTCGTTCAGACAATTCACTGGTAAGAAAAACAGCTCTGTGTGCAGACCACACACCACATGCAGCTTTCCAAGCATGTGATTTATGACTTTTACAAGTCCATGAGAGCAGCTGAACACACATTCTTGGAATAAATAGCATCAGCTTGATATCTAGGCATTTGTCAAGAGTACTCTCCATTGCTACTCCTTGTTTTAGCATTGTTTTCCATTGTTTTCATGTGAACGGTAGTGCTGGAGGACATGTTTTAGCCAAGTTCCTCAAATGATCAAGTATTCTGCATTACTTAACACTCACAGCAATGTATAAGTTAGAAAATTGCATCATGTTGTTCTGGCACAGGACAAAGACTCTTTAGCCACATTAGCGGCTCTGTGATGCTTAGACATAGCAGTAGGCCACTTTGAGGTAAATGCTAATGTTAGCATCCTAACATGACGTCTAGTAGATATAATATTTACCATGTTCACCATATCGGTTTAGCATCTTAGCAAGCAAGCATTTGCTAATTAGCACTAAACACAAAGTACAGTGGAGGATGATTGGAATATCAATAGCTTTGCAGGTATTTTGTCATAAACCAAAGTATTGTATAAACTGAAAGTTTCATATAATGATGATTTGTTGAGATAATTCAGTCCAAAGCACAAATGTCAACATGGTGACAATACTCTGGTTGCCATGGATATGAAATGTCAACCTGACTGATTAATTGTACCTTAAGGCCATGCTGCTAGTGAAGCAAAAAAATCTAGAAATGAGTCCTTGATGCACTGTAATATAGATATATGCATTAACTGTGCAACACTTATGATTACCTTTTGCAGATAATGAGGAGATAGCCAGTGCACTTGAGGAATTCTACGGTGACATTGATGGTCTTGAATTTTATCCTGGCTTATTGTTGGAGAGAACACGAGAGGGCGCCATATTTGGAGAGAGCATGGTGGAGATGGGCGCCCCCTTCTCTCTTAAAGGCCTTCTGGGAAACCCTATATGCTCTCCAGATTACTGGAAGCCCAGCACCTTTGGAGGCAAAGTCGGCTTTGACATAGTGAACTCTGCCACGCTAAAGAGGCTGGTCTGCCTGAACACCAGGACGTGTCCTTATGTGGCGTTCAGAGTACCAAAAGAGGAGCAATCACAGACAGGGAAAAGTGACGGTAAAGTAAGGCCTGATGAGCTATGACCATTTGCAGACACCAGAATGTTTTGTTTGAGAGCATATATGAAGGTGAAAGAGGCTGCTGCTAAGAAACAAATGAGAATTGAAGATGCTTATGTGGTAAACATGCAGTAATGCTTGATTGAACAGCACTGGAGAATCACACGGGACGGGAAATCAAACTTGCCTCTTCCTTAATTTGCTCAATCTCTGTGTCACACTTGAACAAACACATCAGCACGGACATAAACATAAGATTTTTGTTTAACGCTTTGTGTCTGAAGACTGAAATACAATCAAAATACATGTTCACACTGTCCAGTAATAAAGGTATGTATTGTCTGTAGGTTTATTTTAAAATAATATTTTTGCAATAATCATTCATTGAAATAAAACTAAACACAAAGTGGGTTATTGTCTGCTTATTTAAGTTGGAAGTTATTAAAATATTAGTCTTTTCTATCCATTGTTCCATACCTCTCATTAGTCTCCATTCCCACTTCCATTTCTCACTCACTGCTTTTCATGAACCCTGTGTTTCTTTTGGCTTGAGCCTGAATGCTAATGGCAACAGAGGACAGACAATAGTGACTCTCTTTCAGGATGCACACCAGACATGCAAAAATGAAGCAATATTATTCTTACAGCTTAGAACATTTAAGTTTAGGTAAACTCTGGTTACATATGGCTTTGTTTATTCGAGAGACCAGCCAGAAAAAACACATAAATCCACAGACACTTGTATGTGCCATATGTCTGTTCAGATGAATTCTTATGTTAACAGAAAGGAGGGTGAACCCATATCCTGTTATTGCTGTCATGGTAGCTTTTGTAAAAATGTTTAAAAGGAAAGTGTAAGAGTAAGGAGCAATTTTGGTGCCACAAGCAGTGGTTGCAGTAGTAGTAGTAGAAGTATGTGAAGAATAATATGTCATTATCATATTGCCCTCTAGTTATGAAGGTTGGAACTGCATAGTAACACTTACAACATCTTTCAAGTATGTATCTCAACAGACTGGCGCCAGCTCTGAATAGGTGGAGCAGCTCTGACTGGAGGAGCAACAAGTAGGAAAAACCCAGTGGTGATAGTTCTTCTCAGGATGATCATTAAAGAAACAGTGGAAACAAAATAAAAATAAAAATAATTTTGTTCACTGAAAAGACCTGTCTCTCTTGTGCCATGATTGTGACCTGTGAGTAAGGGGGAAAGCAGGGTTTCCTGGATGCCTTGGTAGAGGGCATGGCCAGATAAACCCCCTAAACGGGCCTGAGGCAAAAAGTTGTTGCTGGGACCCTGCTGACCTCCACTGTACATGGCAGAAAGAAATCCTTGCAGTCAATCAAATTGTTTAGACCCAAATGATATGGCGTAAACCTGGGGCTTTTGGGGCCCCTGGGAGTTTTGGGTCCCTTGGTGACTGTCCGCTTTACCTGGTTGGTAATTTGGCTATGGAGGAGGTATATCATGGAAGACTGTGTAATGCCATGTATTATAAATCAGTCACTGAACTTTGCGGAAACCACTTCATCTAGAGTGTTATTATTTTCCCATGTGAACATCTGTACACATTTTTAATCACACCAACGAGGTTTCATGTCAATCTTGGGGCCCCAAACTCACTATAATCGCCCATAAATGGCCTTTATACAGACATTAAGAACCGTTTCACGTGTTTCCTACGTCACTGGGGTGGATCCTCGTGTTGCCTTTTTTGCTCTCAGTAAAGTACCAATTTACAGTAGGTTAACTAAAACTATAGCGCAAATTTGCGCATCTTGGGCAATATGTGTGTTTACATTATAGTAGCAAGTATGATAAATTAACAGACACGAATTACTGATGCGATCTCCAGTGTGTCCACGCCTTAATAGCAAGTCTGAGCAAAATGACGACCGTCTACGCGTACGTTTCAAATTTACGACACCTCTGTGCACATTGAAAGCAGCATTATCCGGGGAGCGTCTTGTGGCAGCTAAACCTAGCAGATTAGCCAGAGTGAACTGTGTGAGTTGGTGACATTTTAAGAACATTAGCTGGCCATAAATTCAAGGTAAGACCAAACCCTAACATTCATGAGCAATGGAAATTTTGTATGTGTTTACAGCAGTGCGTAATGTACGTAATTAAACGTTCGTTTCGGTAAAGCTCGTTTACGGCTAGCTAACGTTTACTTAGCGTAAGAACCAGAACATAATATAGCTCGGTTGGCTATCGCTAATTTAACTTACTTTCACAAACGCAGGTAGACTCCGTCGGTTCGGCCCGCGTCCTACTTGATAAACAAGATAATTGGATTGTCTCTATCCTCCTCCCAGTAACGTTAAGATACTTGAGAAAATATCAATAACAGTTAACAGATTGCTAACAATTACTAGCTGATTTAGCTGTCACAGCAGTAGGGAATCTCATAGGTGTTGGCTGCAGGCCCTCGCCTTTTCTGTTTACATATGTTGGAGACATTATATTCAAAGGCAGGGGAGAGATATTATTATTCATTGTCACCTAATGCCAGCCAAAATAAACAAAAGAGCTGTGTGCAGTATTGTGGCATAATATTATCCTCTATTTTACTGCTTAGCCACTATCTATATAAGAAGGGTTTTATAAAGGGAGTCTGCCTCCTCCTCTGTCCATCTGTGCACATGGGCTGGCTTACACACGGCTCAGTGCATCATTAAAGGACTTTAGGCTCAAGTTTTATGAATTGACACACTTAAGTATAAGCTATGTATAGTGTAGGCGTCCTATTTTTGAAATAAGCCCTTTCTGTTTGACCCATGACAGCTCGGATAACTGTCAGTCCGGATTATTATGCTTCACTGATTGAAGTGTTATCTGACTGTTATGTGATAAAAAAGTGTTGTTAATCTGCAGAGGTTTTATTTATGAGGCTGTAGCATTACTAATAAGGCAAATGGCAAGGATGAGCTCTTGGTGATGTTTATAATCAGAATAAACAGAAACATAAGAGTACCATCTTATATGAAAGCAAAAATAATAGTCAAAGTTGAATTAGAGAGATGTATCAGTGTCCTGTTTAACACATAATAACTGCACAGGTGAGCCGTTGTCATGACGACTCTGGATGACAAATTGCTGGGAGAGAAGCTGCAGTACTACTACAGCAGCAGTGAGGATGAAGGCAGCGACAACGAGGATGAGGATGGGGAGAACAAGACCATACGGGACGCTAACGTCGCTGAGCCTGAGATAGACTACAGTGCTGATGGAAGTGCTGTCAACACAGGTAGCACAAACACAACACAAATACAGACCCTAGAGCTGCAACTAACGATTATTTTCACTGTTGATTAACTGGCTGGTTATATATAAAACAGTTTCCCAGAGCCCAAGGTGATGTCTTTAAATGCCTTGTTTTGTCCAACAGTGTAAATCACAAAAGTATTCAGTTGAGTTCAGTGATAAAAGAGCACAGTAAAAAGACACTGCCTAACATGCCTAGACTTTCAACAAAACCACAAACAGTGCTTCAATTAGGGCTGCAATTTCGGAATATTTTCATTGATTAGTCTATACAATGTCACACAATTGTGAGAAATGGTCATCACAGTTTCCCAGAGCTTTAAGTGACATCTTAAAATGACCTGTTTTGTCTGACCAACAGTCAGAAACCAAAAGATATTTGATTTGTTATCATACATGGCCAGAAAAAGCAGCAGATCTTCTCATCTGAGAAGGTGGAACCCACAATTGTTGGGAATTTTAATTTGAATCTAATCAATAAATTGAGTAATAGTTGCTGCTCTAAACAGCAATGAGTGTGATCTAGTTATTGAACATCTGTAGAACAGTCATAAGACTTAAAAATTTTTGTCAGTACAAAACATTGGAGTAGTGTGTTGTCACTTGCATTTATAAAGTAGGGTTTATATTTTACATCACTGGTTTATCATTTATATGAATGTTATATTTATTTAGAGCAAACTACATGTTTACAGTAGTTACTATGATGACAGTGACACTAGCTGTTCCTTCTCAGGACCAAAGGGTGTGATCAATGACTGGAGGAAGTACAAGCAGCTGGAGGTGGAGCAGAAACAAGAGCAGAAGAAAGAGATGGAGAGGCTGATCAAGAAGCTGTCGATGACCTGCCGCTCTGACCTAGACCTGGAAAAAGACAAGGAGAAAGAAAAAGCGCTGCAGGACAAAATTAAAGGCAAAGTAAGTACGATGGGGACAAAATACACACATGGGAAAGAAATGCATGTGGAAAGATCCCTTATTAAATTTCTTGTTCCTCACACCATCCTGGCAGTGCACAGGTGACTCCCTTTTGAAACTGTGCCACACTTGCTAATGGGAAAAGGCTGAAGAAGGGCAAGATATTAATAAGAGACAACCTGATTAACGTAGTGGAATCCCTGCTCCTTCATCCTCTATTTTATGACATTATCTAATTATGGATTCGTTAAGTTATTGGCACATTTCACTTTGCATTAAATTACCTGCCAACTAATTGACACATTTCTTATGTCCTGAGAAAATGTATTTTATTCTTGTCATGGAGTTATAAATAGCCAAAGTAGAGACCAGTGTGAATACATTACAGGGTACGTTGGTGCTTATGTGAAAAGAGCAGTCTGTGGGATGGCTAGCTCTTTCCCTCATTTCCAGTCTTTATGCTGAGCTAAGCTACCAGGCTGCTGGTTGTAGAGTCATATCTGCTCTACAGATATGAGTGTGGTATCAGACTTGTAATCTCTGCAAAACTCCCAGCATGTCGAACTATTGCTTTAACTAACTGTACATGTTTTCCTCTTTGTCTGCTCGACAGATGACCATGCAGGAATACAACATGCTCCAGGAGGAGGAGGATGATGAAGACTTCCTCCAGCATTACCGCATGCAGCGCATTGAAGAGATGCGGCGCCAGCTCTGCCGCGGTAAACGCTTCGAGCAAGTCTACGAGCTCAACAGCGGGGAGGACTTCCTGGAGGCTTTAGACAAGGAGGATAAAAGCACGCTGGTCATGATCCACATCTACGAGCCGGACGTCCCGGGCTGTGAGGCCATGAGTGGCAGCTTGATGTGCCTGGCTCAGGAATACCCGCTGGTCAAGTTCTGCAGCGTACGCAGCTCGGCCATCAGCACCAGCGCACTGTTCAGAGACAGTGCTCTGCCCGCTCTGCTCGTTTACAAAGGAGGAGACCTGATCGGAAACTTTGTGCGGCTCACAGACCAGCTCGGGGAAGATTTCTTCGCTGTAGACCTGGAGGCCCTGCTGCAGGAGTACGGCCTGCTGCCTGACAAGCCCCCCATGGTCCCGAAGACGGTTCGTAATGGAGCCATCATACAGAACACTGTGAGTGATGAGGACTCTGACCTTGATATAGACTAGAGCTGTGATATCTAACATGCATTATATGCTTGGTAAACGTGTACAGAGTCTGCATGGACGATATATCATTTATATATATACCTTTGGACCCCTGTAATGATAAATGGACTGAGCCAGAATTGCCATTTTACTGCTAACACAGAAACATACAACCAGCATTGAAGCAGAACCAAAAGTAAATGCACTCAAAACACAGACATCATGGTCCAGTATGTGTTCATCATTCCATGGTAAACAGAAGTTATATTTAATGACAGTAAATACTAGACATTATCATTATCAAGGACCTCTTATTATGCAGAGTGAGAATGCTGTAGGTGTAGGTTAAATGTTTTGTTTGAGCTGTGACTGTCAACTATTTATTCATTGTGTTAAAACACATTTTCCTGTTTTGTTTCATGTGCATCTTCATTGTATTATATTGTATGTGTCTCACTTCTCTGTAGAATATGAAACTTTCAGCCCTGGTAGACTTCTAGTTAATTTTATAACTTTTATATGTGCTGTACCATTTCAGATAGTAAGAAAAAATTAAAAATAAAGTGTTTGAACTCGCTGCTTGTTGTATTTTTATTTCATCAGAGTTGTCCAAGGTAGGGATGATGCACAAGAAAATAAAAAGTAGCTAGCTCCACTAACCATTCTTTTTATATTGACAGTGGATCAAATGACCATGTGTAGTGTGGAGATGCTCATGGTTAAGAAACCCACAGAGACCCAGCCCTGCAGTTTGTCTCAGCTTCACAGAGTGCTTTAGCTTCTTTCAGCTCGTTGTTTTGGTTTTCCAGTCCAATAACTGTTCTCATCAACTTTGTTTTCAAGCTGTGCTTTCAACAATAAAAGCTCTAATAGATCCCTTTTACACCATCTGCCCAGCATTAAATGGTAGACAGAGAAAGTTAGCAACTAGCTGGTGAACACAGTGGAGCATTTAGCAGCTACAAATCCAGATATTTCCATCTGGAGCTGGTGATGCTAAATGATCCATTTGAAATGATGCATGTAATCCAGCACAATTGATTATCTACCTCACTGTTCACTCTCTTTACAGCTTATCAGAGCTGTATTAAGTTGCTTCTAATGCAAACAAAACATTGCCCTCTGGTAGTGCTTCACATTAAAACTAGCTAAACACAGGAAATGTTTCACGTGATTGGTTATCAAAAATACATGTACAATACACAGCTGCCAATTTTTCAACATCTATGTCTGCTGGATTTGTAAATACCAATAAGGAACTGTTTGCTAACACATTAACCACAACAACTTCATAAGGCAACAACATGTTGTCTTAACAGCTTCTTCCACTGCTCCCCAGTGGCCAAAGATATCAGTGAGTGCAGCTTTAATATCCATTTTCCAATGAGTTAGTCAGTTAATCACCAGCATTTTAGAAATACAGTTTATTGTATTTACAGGGCAGCTCAGATGAATACTGGTATTTACATTTGGACTTGTTAAAGGATCTGTCCCCATGATAATTTGTCAAGGAATCCAAACTACTAATTATTTAATTAATTCCCATTATCATCACTATTATAACAACAAAAGTTTGGTTGGTGGAACAACTCTTACACGAGTAACTGATACATAAAACTTCATCTGCCCACATAATCACAGTGAAAATAATTAGACAAGACACAGGTTTTAACATGCTTTAATTTAGCTTCCCCTGTGATGATACACCAGCATCAGCAGGCTCCTTTCCAGTTCAGTAAATTTCCCAGAAGTGATTTGTCTAACACAGATTGTGGCTAGGTCAACTCCAATCCAATCCTGTCCGCTCAATACTCACTGTGAAGAGCCAGTGTTAGCGCTGATCTCCGTGACAATATCAAAAACTCGCCATTCTGCTATATTCACAGTATGCACAGTATAGTTTGCACTTATCCCCATTGGCCCTGAGATACTAACTTTACTGGAAAACAGCAAAAGTTTGTGTAGCGCCTCAGTGGAAACCAGGCCCATGTAGCCTACAAACAGCTCATGAGCAGCAGGGTGAGACAGGGTAACATCAGCAGCAGGAGGGTTGTTTCATCATGGAGGTGGGGAGCAGCTGAGCCGTGCAGGTCATGTCCACAAAAGGCATGTTCCAGCAGAAGATGAGTTTCTGCGCTGATGCCTGCCGGGAAAGGACAGATACCATCACATCAGCTCATGCAAGGTGCATTTAACAGCTTTCTCTTTATCATCCAGTGTGCAACAAATATGGTGCCACCACAGGGCTCACTTGGTGCCAAGTTGATTAACAAAGCATTTCATTTTCCCTCTGGTGCTATCACGACCTGACAAGTCTAACTGCAGCCTACATGGCCACCAAATCAATGCCAACTAATGGTATGGCTTCTGCCACAGCTTGCCCGCTCAATGCAGTGGACCTGAATTGTTTCCAGGCAGAGTGATGATACACACCATGCTCTGACCATTCGTCCCACAGATGCTGAACATCTTCATGATGCTCGTGGTGTTCGTGATGATCTGGGTCTGAATTAAACACACAGAATAGCTATGTTATTGTCTTTTCAGCACGTCACAACACAGGAAAACAAACTCAAAAATCCATTCATATATAATTCACCCCTCTGGGTGAAGTCAAACGACTGAAAAGAGAAAGCTAAATTGATGTGTAATCTGAGAGAACATGAGTGAATAAAAAGCAGCGGGGAAGAGATTAAAAGAAAACAAAGGAGGACACCAACAGGAAATGAAAGTAAGGGAAATGAATAAAATGAAAGGAAAGAATAGACTGGTAGCTGGTTTGACCTTGGGGGGCAAACATTTTAAACCCATTATGTACTTATGCATGCTCACACAATGCACCAGAGGACATACTGTATATTATACATCCTGTGTGATTAATGTTGTCAATTCGGTTCAGAGGTTTTGTTTGTCAAATGCAGGCTAGCATACTCTAAAGTCAAGATCAGAGACTAGTGAGTAATGAATAATTAATATAAAGGATTTTAAAAATCAATGTTTTTTTTAAAGTATAACAAATAATAATTAAATAATACAAATAAATTATGTATACAACAGAACCATTTGAAGAATATTCAGTACAAAGACTTGTATTGCAGAAATAGAGAAGATTCAGTTCAATATTATCACAAAATATAACTGGCAGTGAACCTGCATAATTTACACAGAACCAGTGACTACTTGTTGAATTATTTTTGCTGAACCTCATATTACGTTTTATTTAATAAATATGATGAATCCCATGAGGAATCCTACTAATTATTACTGTTAATACTATTGAATATTACTGTGCTTCTAATTGGGCTCTACAGCATGTTGCACCACTACATAACTTTCCTGTTAATAACTCCTATCTGTATTTGATATTTTGTATAAAAATGGTAAAGAGTACCAGTTGAGTGAAGCCAGAGCATGCGTTTGAGTTCCCTGAGGGCCTGGGTGAGGTTCTCCAGCTGGTCATGGAGGTGGATGTTCTCCTCTATCAGTGCGTGGATTGTATCCTGTAGTTCAAAGCTCCGGCTCCGCAGGACCAGCAGAGTCAGCAGCATCAAGAAAAGCACCGTCCTTAGTCCACTCATAGCGACCGCAGCACACAGCCTGTCTGTCACATCTTCACAGACACCTCGCCATCCTTTCTCCCACCGTGTATCTAAAATCCCATGTGAAAGAGATGTGCTTCTCTGCAGAAATGATTGGTGCTGGATACATTATCAGCTTAAAGTCAAGGGGAGGTGACAGCAGTTCTGTCTTTCCAAAGCCATGAGTGGAAAGCTGCCAGTGGGTTGCTATAAAATCTATCCAATGTTTCCTCATCAGTGGGCACAGCGGCTACAGCAAGAGGCCTCAATATGCTCAATATGATCAACTTCAAATGAAAATAATATGCTTTAAAATTAAGTGGTGTATATTAAGAACTAGGTTTCAGTTCTCTAGGAATTTATGTAAAATTATCAAAAAATATGGATAGAAAGGGGAGACATTGTCCACAGGGACAGATAGTCAATGCAGACAGATATTCTTATATTTAATTAGTTGCAGACCTGAAACCAGGTGTTTTCAGGTCATTTAAATATTTAAAAAATCAGTAGAACCTTTTGACAAGTATAAAATTGTTATTGTTGTTATAGGCCCTGAATAATTGTGTAGATTTAACTTAACTTGTAACAACATGTGGAGGTTGATCTGGTGCAATTTTTTTTTTTTTTTTTAGCAAAATGCACAATGAATTTCACAGGAATTAGGTCAGTAAAACTGAGTGCCCACTTACTGACCTATTTCCAGCCACAACAGCAAAACCATTTACATCTGAATGTGTTAGTGCAAAGCCAAGTCAACAAAATTATAAGCAGCATTTAACACACTGCACTTACCGTTTTCAAAAAACTGTACTGCTTGCCAGGAATTTACAACCTGTCCAAGTGCTGTGCAGTGCATGTCTTTCCTAGTTGACCACAAATTACACAAATTGTGCATCTTCCTCATTTTTTAACCCTGACTTAATCCTTCATTGAGCAGACTGTGGCTGACCTTACCAGGAAGTTTTGCTCATATACATTTTCTGCATGACAATTTAGCAGTAAATACTTTGGGAATAAGTTGATCTATTACTATGTGAAATGACCGTGGTCATATTTGGGACATCATGCAGAACACAGAAAAACCACAGATGTAACCAAGACCCTGGGACAAGTTAAGACTCGGGACAATGTGATGTTTTTTTCCAAACAAAAAGCTTTTATTTATTTATCATGTGTATCAGTTTATGCTGTCTTGGCAGCCCTGGTGCGCTTCTTCTTGACCACAACAGGCTTCTGGCTCTTCAGAATGGCACTGGCACGGCGCAGGGCAGCCTAGGGGGAAAAAAATACACTCAAATTATGTTGTGATGGTTTGTTTGAGAATTTGAGATTTTGCCATCAAACTAATTACAGCTCACCATGCGCAGGTCCTTCCTGTACTTGTTCTTGCGAATGATGTGCCTCAGGCTGTTGAGGGTGGCGCGGGAGTTCTTGTTGATGGTGATCTTCTCGTAAGAACCGGAAGGTTTGTGCTGACCTGTGTAACAAGAGAACAGGCATTCACACAGTAGTAATAATGATCTAAAAACAACAACCAACCTCAGGCCACAAACACTCTGAGGTTACATAAATCTGCAAGAGCAGAGCTTATCTGCACCAAGATCCTTACAGCTCAGTTCGTGTTAGAATATTCCAGGAATCAGTGAGTGCAGATGTGAATCCTTGAATTCCTGCTCATGACCGCAACCTAACACTGTCTGATCTGATTTGACTTTCTGCAATCTAGACTATGAGCCAACTCTTTGAATCACTTTTGAAAGGGAAGTGGTTTGACTCAAGAAAAGCATCTGGACAAAATATAAAAGTGTCTGCTGTCCCTTAACAATTTAACAATTTCTGGTCAATTTTTCCTTCAACAGAAAAAGACTTTTGATGACATTTAGACAAGCTGGCAGTTTGTCAAATCTACTAGCTTAGTGTCGCTTATATTGTTTTCCATGGAATCATGTGATCAATGACAAACACAGCCTCCGTTTCAACAGTCTTGTGATCATTCCGATCCAATGTTTAAAAAATATCTTGGTTTCTATATTTTATTTATATCCCTTTGAATGTTGGATCAAAAAAACATGTTTATCCTCTCTGTCAGCTGTCCTTGTGAAAAGATTACACTTTAAGGCAGAAGAGGGATAATGTCAAGTCACATACTGTAAGCACTTGGTCAAATAAAGCATTCCCATCAGTGCACAAATGTTTGTAATTTGGCTGGTCTTCATTATTTTTACGGTGTACCTAATGAAGAGTGCTAAACGAGGCATTGAGTAATGAATTTTTTGACAACACAATGGGCTGTGAAGCCTCACTGCACTCCTTATTTTGCCATCACTAATATTAGTGTGTTCATTTAAGTGATTAGAAGATGTCCTATGAATACCAGGTGAAGCCAGTTTATATCCCACACATGCACACAGGAAAAAAAAACATGGAAATGTCTATGACAGCAATCATCATGTATTTACCTGCACGCTTCTTCAGCACGACAACGACACCCTTGCCATCGGCTGCTGGCTGCACACCTACAGTCTTCTTGTGCACCAAACCGTTGAAGCGGAAAGAGTTCCTGGACTTCAGGTTGTTGGGCTCCTGTCACAATCGGATTAAATTCTGATGACCCCACTGAACAGCTTAATTTATGACAGTTGACAAAAAAAAACTTAAATACTTAAGACTGAGGTTCTGCTATGTTAAGTCTATGCTGTGTCCCAAATGTACAGCACATACCAACAGTATGCTGTCAACACTACTCATTGAATGTTGTATGTATTTTGCAGGCAGCACGCAAGAAATCAATGTAGTGTAAGGAATCACACAGTGTGTGCTAGCAGACATTAAAATACCACTACCAATTAAACTTCTCAAGGAGAATACTTTCTAATACTGTCTCAAGCTTACTGTGAGTATGTCCTCCTTCTCCTTTGAGCAGGGCAGTGTTGGACATGAGGACTGACAATCAACAGTAAAGCTACAACAATCAGTCAACTGTCAGAAGACTGAATACTTTTAGAAGATGTTTCCTTGAACGCTAAGAGACTAAAATGGACACTTTTCACTGTTGTCAACTTATACACCAGTACTTTGTCACGCAAAAAACTGTCAAACTAATCGATGATAGAAATTATTAATATTTACAGCCCTAGTCGACCCTGGTTAGCATCAGTAACACACTGTTAGGACACAGGTATGCTTATGTCTGGCGGTGGTGTAAGTTACTTACAGTGCTGTAGGTCTGTCCGTTCCTCTTGATGAGGAAGCTGGAGCAGTTCCTGATGACCATCCACTGCAAATGGGACGACATGATGAACCTGGACAAAACAGGACCACGTGTTAATGAAATTACACTTGACAGGTTACAGACGGAGCTTGAGACCATTATCATGGAAGCTAGCATTACGTGTCTGCTAAGCTTAAAATTTTATTTTCGGTAATCTGCGTGAGTGGATGTATTAAGAGCCAATGTTACACACAGTATAGACATTTAGAATGTATTTGTACTTAAATCTAGAAGGCACTGAGCTGTCGTTTAAATACAGTTTAGTTTTCAAACGTTAGCTCCACGGTTCAGCACGACGAGGCCTACCCGGGGCGACGTGTTCACAAAGATTTAATTCATTTTCTACACTTTACAGGGTCATTTACCGCCACATTTAATGTATAACAGTCAACAAAACAATAATATTTGAGTTTATGAGTCTAAATAGAAGTAGGGAGATAAAACAAACCAACTTTAATGACCGGCTATTAGCAGCTGAAGCGACCACGTTACCTTTTAGCGGAGGAAGAGGACCGGAGAGGGCGGAAACCACTTTACGGAACCTCTGTCTGAGATCCTTGCGCAGCTAAAGTCACCCGTTTTATGAAACATTATCGCTAAAGCCCACATTTTCACACATATAAAATATATATATAGAATATTCATTATCTTTTTAGTAGCGTTTTTGAAGTGTCACGATGTCGTACCAAATGAATGTCATTCTATGGAGTACTAGTTATCTTCAAGCTCAGCGGAGGAACACGTTCGCGCCGTTCTCTGTGACAGCCTGACGTCGTAACCGTGCGCCTGGTGTTTACAGAGAGCTATCAAAAACCCAGCAGGCATCAAATACCATCTGTTCTAGCCTCAAACACAGGAGAGTTATTTTAGACTATAGCATAACTGCATGTCCTGGAGAAGGACAACGTAGCGAAGACGACTACTGCAGTTAAATGTGCAGTTTTGGGCGTCGGTTTAGTAAATTTTGTAGATGAATGCTGGTGTGATTAGAAGATGTGAACACCACAAAGTTGTTAGAGGTGACAATCACCTGGAAAACTGCTCATTTTCAAAGCCGCATGACAGGTTGAAAGCAGTATCTTATTGTGATGGATGAAGAGGAAGATCTGGAAACACTTGGTGAGCAGCTGTACACTCGGATTTACCCCAAACACAAAGACACTGCTGGGAAACTCACAGGTGAGCTGACTTGAATTGTTATGACTCTGAAAATACCACTTGAAAACCAAAGTTTCCAAGTCTGCCTGCGTGTTCCAGGTATGTTGCTGGAGCTGCCAGGTCCTGTCCTGAGTCAGATGCTGCAGGACGAGGCCATGCTGACTGCAGCTGTGGAGAAAGCCCTCAGAACCCTGCAGCTGGAAAAGGAACCCAGGTACAGGAATAGGCAGGAGGGGGCCACACCTCATCTCCTTAATCCATCATCCTGAAAAGACTGGTTTTAGAGAGTATGTCACATGTCCTAATTTCTGAGCCAGATGCATTCCCAGCAGAGGAGTGAGGTAGCCTTTAGATGCTGTTATATCATTTAACTGCCAGAGGGGGTGTCACCATGAACTATAGACCCACCTCATGAATCTTTGACCTTCTAACTTTGGGTTAAAGTATTATTTTGGGAAAGAGGAACAGTTAATATATGTGGATGGTGTATGTCAGACTCCTACAATTGACACACTATGGAACTTATTTGAGTGTCAACGACCTTTAAAAAGCTATATTCTCACCTCTTTGCAGCAGGGTGACGTGTAAGGATGAGGATGATGTGTCCATGTCCTCTGACTCTCTCGGGGAGCAGCTGTTTGAGCTGGTGGACATCTACAACACCGGCCACTCACAGAAAATCACAGGTAAGAAACCCTTCCTCCACCTTATGTTCACTAACCTTATGAAACAGTGAATCAGTCATTTTTTTTAGAACATTTTCAGCTAAACTCTACCAGCTGTGTGCTCTAATGAAGTGGATTTTCACACAAATCAAGCACCTGTTCAGCTAAATTTTGGCTAAAACAGATGTACAATGAAGTTATCTTCAAAGCAACCCCACATAATAAAGGTCACCCCAAGTCTATTTTATCATTTTTGAAACTTGTTACACACATTCATGTCCCCCCTCTGAATTAATTGCGATTACTTTGGTGATCCCATAGCTTTTCATCTAGTGCCACCATCAAGTCAAAATCTGTCTTTGTCCAACACTTTAGTTTCTGATTAAATGCCTACAAAAGCATTGTGTTTAGTGCTAATAAGCAAGTTAGTCACTGTGAGCATGTTGCCATGAAAGCATGAGTATTTAGCTCAAAGCACCACTGTACAGCCTACTTAGATGCAGATTAATTTATGAGCAACTAGTGTGTAATGTATTAAAATATGGTTCCTTCTTTTACCACAGGAATGCTTTTGGAGCAACACAAAGAGGCAGTTTTAAACCTTCTTTCAGATCCAAAACTGCTGGAGGAGCAGGTGACCCTCGCTCTGAAGACACTAAAAGAGTATGTGACTTATTCCTGTTCATAGAACACGCTTGTATTTGCCTACAAGGTCATAATCACACATTCATATCCATTTCATTTTCTATGTTAAAGTGGATTTTCTTACATCTTCAGCCCAGTCATAAAGCCATAATTTTGCAATTTAAACATACAAAATAAAACAATCAAATAAGAGTCAGTATTAATGTACCAATTCCTGTTTGTAATGGTGTTCCTGCTGCTTCCTTTCAGGCAGAACGAGGAGACAGACATCAGTGACTCATCAGATGCTGACGACACAGAGAAACTGGGAGAGAAGCTCTTCTCACTGGTGGAGGAGATGGATCCTCTTCATGCAAATGATATTACAGGTGAGCCGGTGCTCTCTTGGTATTACCTGTTAATACAATTGATTTTATAAGATAATCCTTTATTAGTCCCACAATGGGGAAATTTACAGAAGAAATTTACGCTTACAAATTTATGTAAGCGTAACTAATGATATTTTGTTTGTGTTGCCTCGATCTACCTATCTGTGTAGGTATGCTGCTGGAGATGGACACAGCTGCTCTCCAACAGCTGCTCAGTGACCACACAATGCTGGAGGTCGCTGTTCAGAGAGCACAAGCAGCACTGGACACTTAGAACTGAACTCTACTGAAGAGGACAATGAACTTTTTCAGAATAACACATTAATCATTGCCGATTTCAGATAATATAATGCTGGGAAGAGATAACACATCATTTAAGGAGATCATGGTAATACAAGTTACCTATTATATGACCAACAATATTTATTTTATTAATAACTGAAGGGTTTGGTAGAGCCTCCCTCCAGTTGAAATGAAGTTGATATTACCGCTTTCTAATACGGGTGTTCACTTTGTTAAAACATGATTGTGTTTCTCAGATAAAAGGACAGCACACCAGTGCCAGTGTCAAATGTAAGATAAAACAATATCAGTGTTGCTGCATCTGGGAGCTGGACCTCCAAACCAAGACATCAGAATCATTGTTGCCTGATGAGAATAGTGTGTTGGCTGTATTGGAGGATTTACTGGTAAGGCTATAAAGTAAGTGCTTATGCAAGTGCTGCCAACAGTCATGCTAGAGATGATAACGTATGTGCTTGGTTTTTGTTATCAAACTGTATTCATAATGATGTAACTAAGTTGGTGAAATGTCTTTGCTAAACTTATATTGTCCAGATATTGGATTTCCACTGCCTGTCCCACACACAATACTAATTTAATTTCTTGTTGGAGCTTTGTCAGCTTTGATAATGTTCTTAATATCAGTCAGTTGGGGCTTTTTTGAATCGCATCTGCAAAAAAGACCAGTTTCATTGGATTTTTTGCCTCCCAGCTGACATTTAGACTTTCCTCAGGTACAGATACTTGCCAAGAGATTTAACAAATTTCTAATATTTAATGTAGTCGTTTTTATTTTAAAACACAAAATTCTGTTATGAAACCAGTAGACATTTCTTTCATAGTGCTACAGAGCGCAAAAAAATACCTTTATTACCATTTTGTTTTTACCATTTCTATTTATGGTTTGATGTCAAAAAGTTTACATGAGGAACTCTAAAACACTGGGCAAAACAATGCGACTCTGAAACAAAAGGGGACCTTTTAAAGTCATAACCTGATGTCTACAAAAATCATTGAATCAGAAACATTTGGGATGACAAATGATTGAATTGGAAAAAAAAAAAAGAAAAAAAAACGCCAGTAAATTAAAATGACAAGAAAGTCTTAAGAGTGCAATTAGCTCTCATTTCACAATTTAGATAAAGATTTATTTGTCTGCAGAAGCGGCCAATACAAATGATCAGAATATGAATCCATGTCAACTCTGGTCAATCATAAATGCATTTTGTCAAAGCTATTCAGAAAAACTTAATTGCTCTCCACACACACACAGTCACACACACGCCTTTTTGCCTACAGCTCATAAATACAATCAATCTGATATACAAATATTTGGATAGATTAATTTTTTAGCGATATTTAAAATGCAATTTGTAATCCTGATTCCTGCTGTTCTGAAGACCACCCCTCATTTACGTTGATACTGTCAAATTTCTCAGGAGGAGAAACTGAAGCCTAACTTGGACGAAAGACCCTGACACATCTTCAAAGTGAAGAGTTGCTGATGGGCAGGAGGACATTTAAATAAATATCTGAAACTGGCAGCATCCCTAACACTGCAGACTTCCTCCAACTCTCGGGTTGTGAAGCCGGTTTTGAGTCTCTTTCCCGTGCAATCCAACATCCTTCCAATGACCGGAGGGCGACTGAGGAAAAGCAAACGACACAGCAGACGATGCACTATTGACACAATTCATTCTCACACAAAATGCTATCTCCAGTTGACAGGACACTGAAGAGCTGCGAGTGCACGTACAAATCTGATAGAACGGTATGAAATTTAAAAGGTGCCACTTTCTTTCTATCCATCACGCATACAGTCAATCAAACAAACATGGACATTTGGACTTTAGACACAAAGGGAAACTTAAAACAGGACCTGGGATGACCATTCTGTTGCATTTGAGGGGAAGCTGGACAGCTTAGAGGAGCAACGTATTTATTGTACACTAAATTATGCCTACATGGACATACAGTTTGTGTATGAATTCATCCATGGATTCACTTTTATGTGTGTTAAAACCCATTATACAACTGTCTGTGTGTTCTCTGTTTGGATGCAGGAATAAGCCCTTCAAGGAGACGCCGTGCCTGTTAAAAAATACACCAGTGACAGTTACTGAACTAAAGGAAAAGATGACAGAGTGGTTAAGCTGTTTAACAAAGACTGACATGATGGAGACAGTGATTTTGCTCCTCTTAGGTGCAGGCAAAAAGAAGGGTCCTTAAGACAGAGAGCAGTATGTCCATGTGCTTCCCAGGCAGGATATCACGCAATCCAACAAGTCTGTTTATGCAATCTCTCTGCAAGATGATGTTCACTTCAACACTGGGTACTGGCGCTGACCACCCAAACGACCGGAGCGGAGCCCACCTCCTGTTGGTGCACTTGTCTGAGGAAAAGGAGTAAAAACAACACCAAAGAAAGATTATTATCAAGTGAAAAGGAAGAAAAATGAGGGGGGCTCTTAGAATGGATTTCATCTCCTTTTACCTGTGCAAACTGTGCAGGGTTATAAAAGGTGACACCTCCTGTGGGTGCGGTTCCCTGGGCAGGATGACTCTGTAAAGCACAAACAGAGTTATTTATTACAGTGCGCGCAGTGTTGCTATGCCACTACTTCTACGGGCAGAGACAGAGGAGAGGATGCACTCCCAATGCCACACAATGTTTTGACAATATTCAAAAATGGAAGCAAAGGAAAAAATGGAAACGTAAGGGCAAAGAGGACTTGGATCCACAGTGAGGCAGCATTACAAACCACTGTTTCACTTATTTTAGTAACCATGCAAGCTTAATGGTGGGTTAATGAAGCGATGTGCTCCCATGACATCAAGCAACGTGGGTCGTCCTGCCTAAGTCTCCAGCATACTTCACTCTCTGATTTATGACTCAAAGTTTCCTAGCGACTCTCAGGTGAAGTGGATGATTCACTAGTATAAACAAGACTTTAGAGTCTGTAGCCATGCTAGCAGCTCTGTGAGGCACTAGAGAAAAGGGGATTAAGGGATTACTAAAATCAGTGGACTTCAATCTCTGGGCACCATAAATGAGAGTATGAGCTACGTTGCTAGTGTGGCTATAAATAAGTTGTTTTTGTTGTTCATAACAGATAGAGAGTTAAGTTGGTTGGAGACAGCAGGCAGGTGAGCAGGCAGACATCCTGGGTTAGATGGGCAGCAAAGCTTCAGGTGCAAATGATGATGCGTGCTACTAGTGATGTAGTGAGCTGGGTGGGTGAGCAGGCAGGGGGTGAGGGGGTGGGGCAGTTGGGGGTGAGAGTGGACCATTTGAGGCCCAGCTAGAGGTACCTGGTTTAAATGCTGACTCACTTCGCGTGATAAAGAACTCATTGAGCTAGAACGTGAGAGCTAAAAACAGCAGGAGGGAAATAAACAGTAGACAAAGAAAACAAACAAACAAACAAAAAAAAAACACAAGCCCGTATTAATAATTTCCCATGAATTAGATTAGATTTGTTTACACTATCCACCAGTTCAGAATGAAAATAAATCAGCGTTAGAAAATTATGGTTCTTGAAAAAACAGACATGGACAGAATTAGATTTTAACAGCAAATGGAACAGAGAGTTTACATTTCATCAAGGCTGCGCATTTAGCATGATTATGAGGAAAGATTTTTAAGTTGACATGCATGCATTCTCGTGTTCTTTCATACCCCTTTTACATTAACTTACATTCATACATAAAAGCAAACTGCACGCACTGGCTGTTAGGTGTCGAGCATCATGTTTCAGTGGTGGTATGATGGTACTATGGTAGCTACAGTAGCATTTGACAAAAAACAGTTTCTCTTACCTCCCCAGACTGTGAGCCATCAGGCATGGGAGGACCCTCTGGGGCAGGCGGTAACAACGTTGGGTTGAACATCTGAACAGGTTAAAGAACTTTCATTAGATCAAAGCACCAATACATATTTAAATCTACACTGTATTTCCAGCATTAGAGCAGCAATATGAAAGGTTTTTTTTTAAAACATTAGGTTTACCTGTGGAGCAGCGCTGGTGTTTGGTGAATTCTGCTCCTGATGTCCTCCTTCGCTGCCCTCCAGAGGTTGTTGATCGTTAGGAGCTACATCAGGGATAGAGGAAAAATATTTTACTTCTTCATCTGCAGCCATCAGGGGTAGCTTGCTTGTGACTATAATGGTACACATATAATCTAATAAAGCTTATTTTAAAAAATGGTCCAGGTATTCATTTTATATATGACACGCACCTGAAGTAGGCACAAATAGGTTAGTGGGCATGGGCATTGGTGCCAGAGGAGCAAAGATGTCTGCTGGAGCAGGAGCTAGTCCGCCTGGTTTAGCAGTTCTACTGGGGTTCAGAACATCCACGTATCTACTCTTAGTGCCTGAGAAAACAGAAAGACGTATGAGTGACAAGAACCAGAGCAAACAACAGTGACTAATTTATTAAACAATAACTATACGTTTTTGAAGCCCAACGCCACAGTGAATAACCTTCATCTCACCTGCCTTCCTGGAGAACATGTTGACAGGAGGACCACTGCTCGGGGGTGCAGCAGGCCCTCCAGGGCCAGGCATCGGAGCCATCTTGGGGAAGCCAGAGGGAGGTGGCGGAGGGGGCTTACTCTGACAGATTATAAGAACGCCACACATCAAAACTGGTTGCACTATAAAACTTTCAGTTTCAGTAGCTCAATTTAGAGAAAGACAATCTGCTTAAAAAATATAGACCAATTTTAAAATAATTACAGACCTCCTCCTCAGGCTCGTTCAAGTCGACCCATCTCTGCTTCTTTTCATCCCACACAATCTGATAATTAAAAACAACGTGACATGTAAAAATAGATTAACAAAACCTGTGAACAAATGTCAAACTGAGTACAGACGAGTGCTAAAATAAGACATGCGCGTGTAACAGCTCTATCGTACAGATTTGTTTTTGTCATCTGGCAAGTGGGCCTCATTCTTCCCCCTCCCAGAGATCCAGCTCAGCCAGCCACCAACACCACCACTCTGTGTGTAAAAGAAAGGAAAAATTACAGTGACCACTAGTGAACATTGTAGGAACACTAATAAAAGATTGGAATGCTTATTAGTGAATATGAACCTTCTTCGGGGAGTCTTTCTTGACTTTCTTGGCCTCTTCTTTGCGGGGTTGTTCCGGGATTGAAGGCGGAGGTGGAGAGGCCTGTTTGACAGCTGAGTTGCTACGTTCTCTTCCCGCAGAGTGAGTGGAAGACTCAGAGGTGGTGCGTGAGCGGCGTCCTGGAGCCTGTAGAATCATAAAGCACTGATAAGAATAACATCTTTCTTTTGACCCTTTTGAAGAGAGAGCTTGTTTCTGGGGTTGGAGAATAACTTGCAAAAAACTCTTTGACTGGACAGGCCTCCTTTTTCCATTTTTTTTTCCATTTAAAAGAAGAACCCCCCCCCCCACACACACACACAGACATTGAGTATTTTAAGAGTTTGTAAAATGACACACAAACTCACCATATGTACTGAAGATTGTGTAGAAGTCCTTGATCTCCTCCCAGGACCCTGGGAAAGAAAGACAATGTAGTAAACATCATCTAGTAAACAACAGCAATTACAACTTAATGGAGATTTTTAGTTCAAATAGATGGATACTGACCATGTTAGCCATGTGGTCATAGAAGTCCATCTGAGGTGTGACGGAGCCTCTGGGTGGAGAGGATGACATTGGCTGGGCAGGCTGCATCTCTGGTGGGGCCTGGAGTGGGTGCTCTACATGTGGCATATGCCCAGGAGAAGGGGGCATGTGCTGAGGCATCTGGGGTAGCGGGTGGTTCATCTGCACAGGTGAATGAGGCACCTGAGGGGGCATGTGTGGTGACATTTGGCCCATTTGAGGAGGCTGAGGCTGCTGATGGGCTCCTGGATACATTTCCGATGGGTCGTGTTGAGGCTGGAAGGGAGGAGGGGCAAAGCCAGGATCCTGTGGAGGGTAGCCTGAGACGGGGATCTGGCCTGGTGGTCCGGTGGGGGGCACTGGGTAGAACTGGGGCATATCACTGGGGGGTAAAGGCTGAGGTGGGGCCACCCCCTCTTGAAGGATAGATGTGGGAGCTGAAAGTAAGGAGAAGAGATGAGGTCGGGTGCATTTTGAGATGACAAGAGCACTATGTTGAACACACAAATACGTACCTGGAGGCATCAGCTGCACCCCCTGTGGTGGAGGCCCAGGCAATAATGAGTTCATTAGTGGGTTGTCAGGGGTGGGGCCATCCATCTCCAGTGGCATGCTGTAAGGTTCAGGTGGACTGGGCTGGTCCAAGTCAGAGCTGGGGCTGCTGCACTCGAACTGTGTAGGAGTTGTTCTGTCTGCACTGTAAGTAATCACCCCCGTCTAAAAAAAACAAGACAAGAAATACACAGTTGTACACAACAAGTTTTTTTCTGAAGTCCTTTTTAAAATTTAAAAGGGCAAAATGCTTAATTCTTAGCCCATTTCTCAAGTTATACTAAGAATAAAGTCAAAATATCACATTGAACACGTCTATACTCTGAATAGCACAACTACAACAAATTCCATTATTTTTAATATGTTTTGTTTTTACATTTGCATACATGACTGTGAATACATTCCCCCCACCCCTCCTCACCCTGATCTGTCCATCCAGCTGTCTGAGGTGAATCAGCCATTCAGGTTCATTGAACAACTCCTGCTCAGGCTTCTCCTTTAGTTGAGGATCGAAGAACCGCAGCTTTTCAGAAATCTGTCGACAAGGAACATTAAATGTCATTTGTCAGATTCCAAAAAAGCTGATACATATCTGTAATGACTGAAGAGAGGATGTAGAGAGGGAAAAGACAAGAAAGAGAGTGAGTGCATACCTGTATGATTTGGCTAATAAAAACAGGAGAGTAGTAGGACAGCTGCATGAGGACTGTCCTGGAGATAACTTCACAGTAGTGGAAGGCCTGAGCGCTCAGGCCTGCTTCAGCCAAACGGCATGCATAGATCAACTTGAACACCTAATAAGAGACAATAAGGAGCAGAGTGCAATGTTATTACTCAGTAGTATCATCACGGTGGACATAATTCTACAGTTCATTCATTACTTAGTATATACAACAGAAAAACCTACCTGGAAATTGGGCAGTGAGCAGGGCAGGGAGCCCAGAGATAGAGCATACTCATACGCCTCAGTCCTTTGAATAGCTTCATTGGTTGCAAATTGGTAAAAGGGCAAACTAAAATGAAGAGCGGAAGATATGTTTTATGCAAACTGTAGGATGGTTTAAAAAAAGATCTGTTTCTACTACTGTGCATGTGTGCATCTGTCTCAAACCTGTGATTGGAGCCAATCAGAACCATCTTGGTGCTCTTCTTTGTGTAAACTCCCAGACCAACTTGGGCCATCAAGTAGCAGAAGTGTGCAGCATCAATCAGCCCCTTGGAAGCTGCCAGAACACAAAATGAGTGCATACAGAATGTGAGCTACTGTGTTGCGAAGAATTAAGACCCCTTTTTAGTTCAGTGCAGTGAGTTACTGCCGTTTTGATGCAATCCTACCAAGAGTGTCGCCCATGGTGGTGATGGTGCGGGTATCCAGGTCCAGGGTGTGTGTGAGGTTAGACAGCACCATGGCCAGGTGAGGGCGCCAGTCACCCCACTTCTCCTCTCCACAGCACTACATGAAGACAACACATAACTTCAGTGGCAAAAAACATGCAGGACTACATAGCTATGCAACATCTTCAGGATAATCATAAAAAAATAATGAGGGCTTAAAGAGAGAAGGCCAAAGCAGTACTTACAGTGGCTGATGCAGGCATCCTCCCAGACATCAGCTGGTACACTGTCTGGAGAGGGTCATTGATTGGCAAACTGTTGGCAAACCTAAACAACAAAGACAGAACATTTAAATGTTGCATCTATAAATATGTAAAAAAAAAGAAAAAAAAAGCACAGAATAAAGGTACAGCTGAGCTTACAAGTCACAGCTTAGTGGTACTTTACCTTGTCATGACACGTGCATGTGTCCTGTTGTCCATCTTACTGGCCAACAGCAGGGCGTGGCCCCAGAGACCTCCCTTCATAGCTGCTTCAAGTGCATCCTATTCCACAAAGGTGGAGCACATTTCAGATTTCACCAGATAAGCTGAAGCTGAATGAGCTGAATGAAATGACAATAATACAGTTAAAGAGGGAATTTCTTACCTTTTTGCGGCCAAACAGCAGCAGCTCCCTGAAGCGCTCTGTTTCCTTGCCCACATTCTCTGGGACAGTCATGAAGGTGTCAGATAGGAGGGAGAGCGGTCCGGCTCCCGGCTCCTCCTCAGCTCGTGCCAGTGGTTCATTGTTAAAATCTATCAAGTTGGCTTCATTAGGACTCTTGCCCGGCAGCCAAACAGAGCGATGCTCCTTCAGCAAGAGGTCAGCGATGTCCGTGCCTACCACAGTCTTAAGGAAACAAGTAAGAAAGAGTATGATGACGAGAAAGCTGTTTCGTGCAAATATTTGAAATCACATTCCTGCTTTCAGTTCTCTTTCTGAGAGATTCCCTGTTACATCTGCACAGTCTTACCCCATTCTGTCTACAGAGCAGCATAATGAAGTCCCACAGCAGACGGGCAGAGTCCCTGTCCAAGAGGTTGTTGTCACGAGAACACTCCAGTGCTTTGTTCTGGGAGAACTTTATCACATCAACCTTATGGGTCTCCTCCCTGATGAACAGAATGCAAGAAGTGAGACAGGTTAGAAGTGACTATCCCTCTATGCCATAGAGCTCACATGTTCAAGAACTATTAAAATCATGCTCCTTCATTATGATGAACATTCTTTTTTTTTTAATCACACATATTGTCCTGCTGCAATGAATAATGCAAAATCAGCAGCCACAAAATAGTCCCCATACCCCTGTCTGAGTAATGTTTACTACATATTACAGTGCCCAGCTGTTTCAGGAAATTAAAAATGAAACTCTATAGTCTTGACTAGTTTTTTAAATATTTATGTCTTTAGGAGGAACAAATGGCCTTGGAGCTGACTGCAACAGACAAGCTGGGGCAGTCATAAAGTATTGAGAGAAGGACTAATACACTGTTGTCAAAAATAGAGAATACTGCTAGCCTCATCCCTTTAAGTTAAGTGTCTCTAAGCTATTGGTGATGGATAAAAAGGGCTGAATACACATACTTAACAAGAGGTCCAGGGAAGGCTCGTAGTTCTGCCTGATCTGGGGTATCCTGCAGCATGGTCTGCGAAACACAAATGTGGTTTGAAATACAACTTTATACATCCGTAACATTGTGTAAATACTGACCTGACTTGACACAAAGCTATCATATTTGTCCTGGCAGGTTCTCGAGCAGTATGTCTAACAAGAAGCAGTAGTTGAGGGGAAGCTTATTCTGTTCTGTTTTTTCCGCTGAGTGGACACCAGAATACTGATGATACTTAACAATTTATGACATCAGTGTAATAACAACACTGGCACCCTGTGATTAAATTCCTTCTTGGATGGACAAATATTCCCAGAAGTAGACTGAAGATGCTGAAATGTAATCTGTTTAAAAAAAAACATACCTCCAGGTTGTGGATATCAACAAGAGCAGGCTGCCCAGCTGAGGGGAGATTGGGCAGAACTTGAACCATATGACCACCAGGTCCAAAGCGGGCGCAGCGGTGGGGTATGGTAAACTTCTCTGGGGTTGCAGGACGAGGGGGGGCTAAAGGGAAAAAGAGAGAGTCAGACTAGGAGTATTTGACTGATCTCTGATAAGGACCCCGTTAGCATGTAGAGATCAGTAATGCTTAAAAATGCAGACTGTCTTGAAACTGAGAGCTGTCTACTTACGTTGCTCAGGGGCAATCCAGGTGCTGTCTGCAGTGTACTCAGAGGGATAGAGATACTGGCTGTAGTTCTGGGACGCATCAGCTGGGTTTGGGTACTGTGCATAGGAGTAGTCCACAGCCTGAGGTACTGTGGTGTCATAGACTGCTGACACTAAGTCAGGCTGACTCCTGTATACTTGGCTCTGCAGAGGAGGAAGACAAATAATTATCAAATAAGAAGAAATATAAAACAGAAAAGCAAACTCCTACATACTGCTCACATTTTCAGGACCAACAACACCCAGTTAACAAACTCAGGTTTGAGAATAAGCTGCCAGATCAGTAATCTTTAACTAAAGCCTGTACTGCTGAGAGTTATTGGGATGATGCGAAGGCCTTTGTGTAACTCACAATAGAGTAAGTGTGGGGGGAAATAGAGCAATTCTAGTAAGCACTGCGAGAGCGGCAAGAGGTTAGTCTGAAACATCAGCACATACTTTTCACTCAAGGTATCATGAGCATAAACACCATAAAAAACATGTGATGCAGCCATTATCAGCTGTCCTACTTTCCTAAACATAAGCTATGCGCTGTCTACATAGATGACTGTCCTTAAATTGCCAAGGAATTGTTATGAATGAGGCCGCTGAGAAGCAGGAAGGATCATGGGACTTCTTAAGAGCATAGCTAATAGTACAGAGTAAATGCTACAGGGGGTGTCATGAGAGAGCAACCACTAGCTGCATGTTGGCTGCACCCTCAAAAAGCAATGGTAAACCATAACAGAACAACATCCCTTTAAACAATAATTTCACATTTTGGAAAATAGACTTATTCACTTTCCTGCTCAAAGATAAATGAGAGGATCAATACCACTCTCATATGTATCAATATAAGAGTTGTTTCCAAGTCTGAAGTTAAGCAAAGATGACCAGCTGCTGGCTATAGCTCAGATTTAGCAAGAAAGTGAGTGTTATATTTCATAATGTCAAACTATTTCTTTTTGAGAGCAGATTGATGAGGTACTTCAAAGAATATGATGAGAAAGAATAACAGATCCCAGAGAAACACATCTGTAGTAAAAGAAGGTTCTGAGTTGTTCATGTGCAGGAAACTCATAATGAATGTTAAACACATTCCCACACTTTCCAGCTCATTTCTGACATTCTGAAACTCAAACACAATTTACAGTTGCTCCGTGTGGCAAACACATAGTCTCAACTCGTTCTGATCAGCATTTTATGCCAAATACCTAAAATCCAAATAAAGCCCAAATCAAAACCATAATCTTCAGAACACTTAAATGTAGCAGTTTCAATGTGTTAAAATTAGCTTAATGGCAGTGTGTATAATGCCACCCATTAAGGTATATCAGGGAACTGTGACAGCTTCAACAAGACCAGCACTCTGTACAACTTACAAGATTAACAGTAATGAAAATCAAACTATAATGAAAGCAAAACAAAGCAAACAAAGATATACCACAATGTCAACAGGAAACAGGAAAAGGGAGTGTGGTATAATAAGATCACAGATAAAGCTGATTCAGGAGCAGAGACAGAATAACACAGCATTACCTGTCCTCACTGCCTGTAAAGGTTTTGACAACACGTTATGGCTTTATTTGAGTTCATTAATGACCTGTGAGTAAGGTGTCAAAGAAGGGTGGAGGTAGATGTATGACAGCTGAGGAGCAGCATCTTTTGCCTGAAAGCAGAAACTTAATATGCTTACTCGTGGCTGGAGCTTGAGTGAAGAAAGTACAGTGAAGAAGCACCAGAAATCTTTACCTGTTGTGGACCGTGAGCTGAAGCTGTGTTTGGCTCATGGTGGCTGACAGAACAAAAGTCACCTGCTCGCTGTGGACGCCAAGGCCGTCAAAGTCATCACGATACATTCGCCGAACGTAATCACAAACTGGGATCGCAACCCAGATAGTACCGCCACTGAATAACAAGTAGCCTCTTCCTATGAGTAGAACTGAAAAATAGTAAATGAAATGAATTGAAATGGATAACAGCATATGCAAGTTAGCCAGTACACTGTCTTATAATTAATATGTACCCCTGACAAATGTATACTGATGAACAGCAACCATGCACCAACAGCATTTACAATTTTGAAAAGGGTATCTCTCTGCACACCTGGCAGGACATATATGACGGCAGTAGCTGTCTCTGGCCTCTGTAGCTGTCATCGCACTGCACGTTCAGTGGTGGACTGACTACAAAGTATCCTCTGGGACTGAGGTCATACCGTCCATATTGTGCTTCCCACAAAAAATATGAGAGGGAGAGAGAGAGGTTCATAACAAATAGTGCTTTATACACAATTATTACGTATGCCTGCATGAAATTTATTTTACAAATGTCAAATTCCCAGTGGAATTCAGCAGGGAACATATGTTCTAACCATACTAGAAGTAACTAGCCTAACCCCATGGGTCACACTTCAAATCATAGTTCCTTGGAGTAACTGTATAATAACCAAAAATAAAATTTGCTTGTCTGCAAAATCTTCCATAGCCTGCATCTATGGGAAAAAGTTATAAAGTAGTGATCTAGCTAGGTCGGCAATTGGAACCATCTGTGTTGATACTCTGAGAGTTGAACTGTTGAAGAAACTTAAAACCGGGATGAGTATATTGTTAACTGAAATGAAAACATCAGGACTTTATAAAATGTATATCCCAAAATGATGCATCCAGATTATAAAACAGTTTCACTGATTCTGGATGAGGGCCTCAGTCGTGAGTACTGACCTGCCTTGAGCTTGGCTGTCCTATTGAGGCTCTGTACCAAGTAGTTTGATCACGGTGTCGGTCTCGCCCACTGCACATACTCAGACCCAGTTTGACCCTGTGTTGTCCATCCTGAGAGAGGAAATATTTAAATCTGAATGTCTTTTGCTCATGATTTACATTTTGTACATCTTACATATAAGTACAACAGCATCTACAAGCCAGCATAAAGCACTCTGCCACACTTGATGGGCTGGTCATGTGCCTGTGATCCTCGTGTGTATCATCCAGGAGGATAAGTGCCTCTGCTATCCGGCTCTCCATAATTACTACATTAGCCACCACATTTGTCCTGGTACTGGCGGAGGGGCTCATAGCTCACATACCTGAGGAGGTGGTCGAGGTGAATTGCAAGGCTGAAGACCCTGAGTGCTGCCTCAGCCCTTGGGGGCATGCAGGCAGCAGCAGGCAGGAGGAGAAATGATCACCCTGCAGTTTTCCCCAAAGTGAGCTGATATTACCATGTGGCGCCCACCCACCGGAACAGAGGAGCATCGCCTTGTCCCTGCAATTTGAGAGCCCTGATGTCTTGAAGGTCCCACAGGCGCTGGCGTTTGCAGCTGCTTGGGAGAGTTACTGTACCGTGGGGTTAGATGAAGGCTCGGGGTCTGGAGAAAATCCTCCCATTCCTACTCCTGCTGGAGCACTTTGCATCTGAAGGTGGCAATCCACACAGGAGCGTGGAGGACTGTGTAGAGAGATGAAGGATGGCCAGATGCTTGGTTTTAAGTTTTGTGAGACGGTATAGAAAAAACTGCCAGCTCACCCATTAGCTTGATTAAGACAGAGACAGTAGTAGCTGCTGAGGTTGTGATTAACTTGGAGAACAGAGGCTGGGTTCTAACAAACTGCTGGCCTTGGTAGGCTAATCATGGAGGCTGGGGCGGATGATTCTGATGCCTGTGTTGTCTCAACAGATTGAGGACTCTGGTTAAGGCTGAAGAACTGCTTAATGGTCCAGGGGCAAACAGTGGATTTAGATTGAGGCTACTATGTGACTGGGATTTCACCCCTGCCCCTGTGCAAGCATCTCAAGGTAGTTTGCTCCCCCAAGGCTACTTTGAGGGCTGCTTGAGGTGGGGGCACTGGGAACTACACCGTAATTTGACAGGCGGGGCACCCAAACAGGAATGGTGAGCTAACCAGGATACCTGTGAGAGAAGTTATCCATGCTGCCTTTTGAGAGCCGCTTGGCTCTGCCTCACCTCACCTCTCTTGTAGTCTCCCCAGGTTCCTCGAGGCTGCTGTGAAGTTGGCTGGACTGGGGGGCCGAGGCCCAGGGCCATCCTCTTGGAGGTTGAACAGAATACTCAGCACCTGGGCCTCAGAAAGGCAGAACTACAAAGGGGAAGTGGCCAGAGACGTTATGCCCAGGCCCAGGACCATTCCTAGGGTTCTCAGAGGCAAGGAGGGCCCTATCTAGATGAAGGCCTATTTAGAAATGAAACCCGTCCACATCAGTGGCTCAGTGAGGTGGGGCCTCACTCCAAGCTCACAGCAGCAAGTGTCCTGGGGCTATAAATATCATAAGCACATTCTGGGTGGGCTGCCCAGGGTTGCTGGTGTGAGAATCTGCACCCCTCTGCTACAATTTTAGCCATATCAACTTCATAGCAGGACGCACCTTGGAGTTGCCCATGTGGAGCCAAGGTCTGAAGAGCCATAGCATCACTGAGATAACAGTCATTTGGGAGGGCCAGGGAGGCTGAACGGTCGGCTGAGCTCTGTCAAAAATCTGCACCTCCAGCTGGTGGCAGAGTCAAATCTGCTCAAAGTAACTTCCAGGGTCAGTAGACAGGTTAGCATCATCAGTGAGACGAGGGCTTTCCCAAGCAGCGGTGCCTACCACCCTGCCGTCACTAGTGCCAGTTCCACTCCCATGGCCATGCTATAGTTGGATGACACATCACAGATCTCTATTGGTCTCGAATAGAATCTGCGTCTCCAGTTAGCCCTGCTCAAACTGGTCTACTTCATGGAGTTGCAGGATGGGTAGGATTCACTATGGCTCTACTGGCAATACCTGGTCTGGATGCACCCAAATTCTCTATATTGGCCGTGACTGGGAATCGGGGGCCTGACATTTCCGTGACGGGCTGACGCCACTGCTCTGCGTAGCGGCAATGCAAATTGATCCGGTAAGAGGGAGCCCTTGATAATCCAAAGGGCACCTGCATGGCCACTGTGGGCTCCAGGGGTTGCTGTGGATGCTGAAAGGATCCAGGATACCATCTACTGCCTTATTTCGTCTCCAGCCAGTTTCTGCCTTCCAAGCATCATTGTCTCTGAAGAACATTGAGAGTGTACTAGACTCTGAGAGTGGACTGGGGCTGGGCAGCTGTAGAACTAGGCCCGGGCCCAGAGCTGGACGTGATTCTGAGATCCCACCCAGAGTCAGGCTGGGCTGAGGAATATCAGTCCCAGCCTGCAGTGGCAGCCAGAGTCCTGTGGAGGCTGACTGAACCCAGAGCCGTAAAGGGGAGCCTGACTGTGCACCTATTTGGAAGTGGAATTATGTTGCTGAAGCATTTGGCCAGGCCATTGAGTACTATGGGGTACAGAAATCAAGAGAGGGAGCCTGAATTGGGATGTAAGGGCTAGTTGAGGGTAGGAAGTGCCGTGATGGGGCGAAAGTGGGAGGCACCTGGGACTGCAAGGCACAGCCGGTGGGAGGCCTGTAGGCTGCTAATTGGAACTGATGGAGGCCACTCCGTGATCTGGGCCTGCCTGAGGGAGGTGGTGGGAGGAAACTGGCTGAAGGGCCCAAGTTGAGGGAAGTGGCCAGTTCCTTGGTTGTAAAAGTGTCTGACTAGGTGCTGGGGCTGAGGGAGACAGGTGGCCTGTGGGTTGGGAACCTGGGGTTCGTTCTCTTTGACCAAAGCAGTCTCTGTTCAGTATGGGAGGATGGCATCTGCAGGATTGGAACAGGGCACTAGGATGCTGTACTGTGAGGGCTAAACAGTGTCACCCTGGCAGAGATTTATGGGGGACCAGGAGGAGCAATCGTGGACATCTCCAGTGTCTGTGGTTGTGGAGGCAGCCTCCAACCAGCCTGAGAGTACATGTGTTAGGTGGGGCCAGCGGTGGAGGCTGCTGTTCGGCATTGCCGGGAGACCACCTGCAGCCATAGGGGGAGGCGCCCAATGTGCCAAAAGGGTCTGTCATGGGTTGAGCAGTAGTGCACGTGCAGCTGCTGCTGGTGCTTGTGGAGGTCTGAATATCCTGGAACATATTGGGCCCAGAAGTGGAGGCCAGAGGCCCCGAGCAGTCTGCGGAGGGCTGCAGCGCCAGCAGAGCTAACGGTAATCCTGCGACCAGGTCAGCCTCAGAGTTCACTGAAGAGACAGAAGTCAGGCGGTTGAGTAAAGAAAAGCAAAAGGGAGTGAGCACAATACTACACATGCCTCTCTCTTTGATGGACTTACCACACCTTTGTTTGTATAATAACTAGTGGATCCTATTAACTAAAGGTACAAACGCAGCAATTTCTACAAGTGTGCCCTAAGATGCTGCTAGGGATTAAGAATAAGTATAGTACTGGAGTTACTCAAACTCTGCGTGCTCTGGGTATTTCTGTAATTTCCATATGAAAAACAATAAAAAAACCCATGCCATAGATGAGAAGAAAATATCCGTAAGGAAAGTAGATGCCTGTTTGTGTTTCAAATCAGCATTCAAACTAAAAGTATTCTTGAGTAATATCACTGAACCCAGTGCACTGACTTAGCTGGCTTATAATAAAATGAAATTTGTAATTACACCTGCTTTGTTCATAGAGACAGCTTGCCAGAGGTTATTCCTGAGTCGGCCTCTAGTAACTACTACAACAAGACCGCATGGTGCCACTGAAATTACAATGGTTCCCGGATTGTGTATGACGAAAAACAATAATCTGGTAAAGATAAAGGGACGCTTGATCTAAGGATTGAACCTCTTCAAACAGGAACTCACCATGTACTGCCATCAAACAAGGTTTATCGTCCTGTCATAGCGGTGTGCACCTTTACTGTTTTTGTTGGTAACGTTTGTTATCAGCAAGACTGTAATAAAATACAGACAACATGCAAAGCATAAGATAGTGAGACTACGGACTGGTGAGGATTTAACTCCGGGATACATGGTTAACGTCTATCCGTTGCACTGAAGCCCAGGGAAGCACTGGACTGGACACCGAGTACTTGACATGTTAGAAAGGGAGACTGATAACAGACAGAGCTAGCAGGCGTTAACCTGGCCAGATGGCACCCAAACGTGATCCCGGATCTTTCAAGCGCCCCGGTTATAATTTCACCAAGGACTGTTGCAGTTCGTACTAACGTTACGCCGCCGAAGTGCCAACTTACCGACAATCAATAAGGGAAGGAAACCAGCAACGTTAACCTATGGAGGTATACGCCATCGACTTCTTGATCATTATCCGACTGCCGAAACTAACCGGTGGCTAACCCGTTTGATCGAGCATGACTTAAGCATCGCCATATATTAAGCCGCCACGAGGAAAGGTCCAGAGTGCTCGGCCTGGGTTACTAACGGTAACGCTTACACTGCCCTGCGCGTCCTAAACGCTGACCCGGCAAAAAACACTGATACCCAAAGTCGCCTGGTTTTAGCTCAGCCAGGACTTCTGTTACAGAAGTCTGACAACGAACGACTTATCCTTTTCGAGACCTTAACACCGACAGGGCACACGCTGAGCAGAAACAAGTCACTGGCCACTTCGTCGAGTATAATTTAAATAGGTTCACCGTCTGGTCACAGAAGCGTTAAGATTCGCTGCTTTCAGTTAGCACCCCGCCGGGCTAACCAGCCGGCGCTAACTGGCAGGGACACAGTTTCAGTCAGCCAGCGTAGACAATTTATTAAAATAGTCGGAGGAAGTTACCGTTAATGGCGGTGATTTACCCTTACCTGATGTCGTGGTACGTACAGATATAAACAAATTTTACAAATGTGCAGGAGAGTGAGTCCATACACCGCCACCATCTTCTAATGAACACATCCTCTAGGCCATGTGTACAAGCAGCGTCACGGGCCAAATAACCATTGGTGTCACCTGTACAGGGCGGGGGCCACAGTGGATCCATTCTGTGCATTTATCTTGATCACACCTGCGGTTTCCAAGAAGTGAGAATTTATCACCACCAAGCACTTTGTTGCACCTGGTACTAATTTGAGTTGGCCCCTCTGCTCTCAAAACAGCCTCGCAAAGTACTTTGTGGCAGCGGATGGTACAAGATGGAAACATTTTGAGACTTGTCCACGTTGACATGTTCGTATAACCTAATTTCTGCAGATTTTGCCAGCTGTACATTCATGCTGAGAATATCCTGTTCTATCACATCCTCAAGGCGCCTTGATTCAGATCCAGGAGTGGGGTAAGGTACACTGAATTCATTGTCACATTCATGGAACTAGTTATATTGACTTTTGCTTTGTGACATGCTGTATGTAACTATTAGAAGATGTAAATTGTGGCTATAAAATTTGTAGCTACAATCAACAACAATACTCACCTTGGTTCTTGTTCATACCATGATTTATTGGCATTATACTAAAAAGTCCAAGGCCAAAAACCATGGATTGTTGCAGGTTAAAGTCCATGATTCATATCCATGGTATCTTAGTACGGAGCACTATCAGATCTAGATTGTGTTTTCATCCGTCCAGTTTTGGTGAGCCCGTGTTCATCGCTGTTATAGCCCTTCCACCCCTCAGTGTTCGTCATGTTGCACTGAGATGGTTTTCTCTCTCACCAGAGTTATAGATAGTGGCTATATGAGTATACTATCCTCTGTCAGCTCCAAACTAGCTTACGGTATCCTCTGACCTCCTCATGAATAAGGCGTATTTTAACCATAGAATCGATGTTTCCATTTTTTATTTATTTATTTTTGTTCCATTCCACCATTGGAGTGAGGTCCTTGCGTGAAACTTATGGAGATCATGGTTTTAGAAATACTGTCTGGTACCTGTCTGGCGCGCTATTAACTGCTGTTATGTCACTGAAACTCAAATTTTTTCCATTCTAATATTTGATGTGATTCATTAACTGAACTCTCCTGACCTGTATCTGCATGGTTTCTGAAATTCAATACATGATTATTGATTGATAATTGCATGAATACAGGTTACGCTACTCACTGGGGGGCAATAATGGTATTTTCCATAGGTCGACATCTTCTTCACTAGATAAACCATGTTAACCAGATTAACCAAACTTGGTCAAAATATAAATATATGTGTATAAATATATATATATATATAGTTTGGATCTATTTCGGTAACCAGTGCCATGCAATTGCAACATGTTGTAAAATTTCTATGGACTAGACACTGATAATTAACAAGAGTAATCAGCAGTATATCTAAACACCACTTAGCCCCACTTTCCAACTCATTGGCTTAGGTCTGTTGTTACAGAATGCAGAAATAAATGGCGGTGAGTTCTGCAAATATGTTTGTTTGGTACTTGAATGAAGATATGGTGGACTGTGGAAAAACTATAGAAATGGAGTGTGGTTCTAGGGAAAATTGAATACAAATGTGTTGGTGGGAGTTTAAATGTCATTAGGGTAAATGATATGATTATGGCTAGGAATTTGGCAACACCTGATTATGTCCTATTCTTAAAAACATTATGAATGTTATAACATGTTACTATAATTTTATTCAAAGCTGTAGACCACACTATTGGCTCTTTACAGATAAGTGAAGATGAGGATCTTGTATATTGTGAGCCAAATTAGATAGGAAGAGAAATTCACCTGTATTCCCAGAATCGTCCTTTATAGTATTAAACACTTGAACTCCTTAACTATATTATGTTGATAAAAAACAAAGATTTACCATCATATACTACGGAAAATAAGCCAAATAATAAACAAAAAAGTGATAATATAATTTTTTTGCACTGGAAACCTATTCCAGCCAACTGTTTTTCCTCTGCTATTTGGCCTGATGCTGCAAAGTAGCCCTGGAGTACTAACTGATGTGTGAATGACCAGTGTCCTATAAGTACGCAGGCTGGAAAGGAGCCTGCATCCTAGACGCGAATCTCCAGATGTTGCACAAATACAGCCAAAACTGTAAATTCCAAAGTATAGGTTTGAGTCCTGCACCAAGGCTACAATACTGCTCTTGACAGTCCAGTGGCTCCCAGTGATCTTGCTGTAGACAATCCTGAAAATGTGTCCCCAACTTGCGTGATCTTTGAGGTCTGAAAGCTGAAAAATCTATTCCCTTGAATGTATTGAGCTCCAGTGGACGCCTATTACAGAGAGTTTTAATTGCAGATATGGCACTACAGCACAGAGTCAGAGGATACACACTGTGCAATAAAGAAAAATACCAAGGGTGAATCTTCACAAAATATGGCAATATCTCGTAAATTGTTATAGATATTACAAAACCAGTCTGTATGATATTGTCATCATTAATCATAGGGAGATATTTTACAGTATTAAATTCCCATGCATGCTTTGATATAAAAGCACATTGCTGGAAAACAACACGATGGGTAGTCTGACTGCGTCGGCAAGTGATGACGCTTGCTCTTATTGATCAAAGTGGCCAGGGGAAGGCTCTAAAGATGTGGAAAGAATAATATTTGACCTATAAACAGGAAGACCATTCTTAAGTTTCATGATTTAGTGATAACAATTAGAATATATTCCACCTTTGTAGCACATGATCTAAGTTTCATTTAAACCACTAATCCCATGAGGCCTTGAGCTACGTAAATATACAGAGGGCGCATAACCCACTTGTGCAATCTGTAAAAGTCATCACTATCACCAGAGGTAATGGAAACCACCTTGAAAAGCTGTGGTCAAACAACAAAGATGCACGGCTCTCAGTGGAGTTCAAACGCCTCCCTCGCTTACACGTGAGCATTTATGCCCCTGCCTACACACCTCCTTCTCTACTGACCAACACCCGAAACTTCACCTCCCACTCAGACTGTGTCTGAGACCAGGGTCAGGCAGGTTGGAACAGAATCACACGGTGCCTGAAACCCCTGGCTTGTCCCTCTTGGTGCAGAAAAGCTGTTGAGAATCCTTGTTTCCATTCAGTGAACCCTAGCTACTGAGCACATGAAAACTTGTCTCAACATAGTATAATAACTCGTACAAACTGGGTAACACAAAACCGCATAGAGACTTTAGATTTTATATGATGGTGCCAATACAGGGATTTATTACATGTTTACCCAGTTTATACATAAAGATATTCAGTAAAAGGTTATCAGCACTACATACAAGGGAGGCTAATGTATAAGCAAATAGTGAAATGACAATATGGTAAAAAGACAATAAAAAATATATATTTAATTATATATAAAAATATGTTCCTATAGTTAAGTATACACTGACCATTAATTAACACTTAAAAATGTCTTCACATCTACTCCAACCACATTATAGATATTATAAGCATTTATCAAGTTGACACAGTGCTTGTAATGTTAATGGGTGGTTAGCAACTATAACCAGGATGAAAGTGCTGATCAGTTGCCCCACTACGTGCAGGTATGCTATGTACGCCTTTCTCACACTCCACCCAATTATGCAAACATTCAAATTTCGTACCTAGATGTGCACCATAACCACAAGTACTTTTACAGTTTCTATTTTATGTTTGTCTCTGTCAAGCTACAGACAATTTAATCCATTCTAAGAGCAGTGATAAAGAAATGAAATACTAGAGGATGACTAGGACTTATCAGTTGTGTCATTGCATTTTAAAAAGTTAGTTTGGATGAATGGCCACTAACAAGAATATCTTGTGTAAAGAAATATTCTACCTATAAATTTCTTAAACAATCTTTAGAATTTTAAAAGGCCCACATTAATCATCAGCTCTGATATAAATTAAAAGTGGAAGCTGTATCTCAAAAACAAAAGGCACTCTGCAAAACTCACTACTTCAGTGCACAATTGACCTTGTGGCAATTAGCAGCATCTGTGGCCTACACACCTGGGAGTATGTGTTGACACTGCTGTCAACCTGAGACTCTGCTCACCAGTCATTAAGGTTGTGTTTACAGGAAAACCAGAGAGTGTTAATGCCTGTTAACCACTGTCAAACTCCTGATAAGCCCTGAATATCAGCCTGAGCCCTGTGGTTTTTGTGAATGACACGGGGTCCTTGAACAACAGCTGAGTGAGTTCTCCGTGCTGAGGCACGTATGTTTGCACTAGCTGTCAAATCAGGCAGGTGTGATGCACTGAGATAGGAAACACAGCATAGAGGGATCATTTTGAATAGTCAGAGGAAGGAAAATGACAAACATTTAGGTCTAGTGTCCCATCTCATCTTTTGCTTTCTAGATCCACCCCTCAATTCTAATTCGCATCTCTCTCTCACATACACACGCATACAAATACATTTGTGGTTATTAGAGTGATAAGATCGTATTGGTAGGTAAAATTTGGTTTTACACTACAGGATGCAAAGATTAGGATAATGGTAGAGAACACCTATCAGAGAATCTCACATCCCTCTTCTCATAATAAACCAGTGTTCAAGTCTGAGATTTCACGCCCGTGATGAGAAACCCATTCCCATGTTGCTTTATATTTATATTATTTGCATGGATGCAGTCTTCACAGTTACCCAATGTCCTAAGTACATTTGATCAGCGGTGGGAGAGCATTTTCGAACCATTTATGTAAGAATAAAACAATCAATCAAACAAACAAAAGTACCACAAGTAAAGTCCCACATTTAAAAATCCTACTTATAGTAAAATAAATGGACAGAAGTATGACTACCAAAATGTAATTTCAAGATTCAAAAGTAAAAGTACTCACTCACAGCAGAATGTCACCTTCAGTGTTAAATTATTTTATATATTATTATTGATACTGGTGCATTAATTAAATTACTTCACAAACAGTTAAACAATGTAATATGTTTTAGAATGAAATTACAGGGTTTTATATAAAATGTCATCTGTAAAGTAACTAGTTACTACATCTGTCAGATAAATGTAGTATAGTAAAAATACAGTATGAAATGTGGTGGAGAGGTATAAATGGTCAAGCAAAGTACAAGTACCTAAGAACTGTAGGCTGCTTTGATATCACATTCCAACACTGTATATGATACTTTATTGCTTTGTCATTATGATATGATGATGGATATCTTCAGATTCACATAATGAAGCAGCCGCGACACAGCTGCTGCCGATTTTATCGGCGTGGCTGTCATATCATGAATTTTCCCCAAGATACTTTGTATAATCTATACATGTTGACAACAAGCCTTTATCCTGACCCCCGACAGATCCTGTGATATTATCAAGTCTTGTCAGTGGCAGCTTTTCTCCCATGAGGAGTTGTAGGTTTTGTGTGATCTCCTGTGTTGCCCAGTTAACAAAAACTAGAAATATCACTGATTTGCACCTTGAATTTAAATCTTCTTCAGCAATAAAAGCACTGATGCATCAGTTCATCTGCAGCGTAATAAAAACTAGCGATACTAGTCTTTTCAGTATACAGTGTTACTAAGTAGCAAGAAAAGGTGTTAGTGTCACTTTAATTACATTAACAATGGCCCCATTTAGGAAGCCGTGACATGAACCACACATGGCTGTGCCTGGCACCAATCAAATGCGGTCGTTGTTAGCGGAAAATACACCTGTGTTTTTAAGGTGAAAAGGACTATTCCACAAAGTATGCCTACAGCAGAATGGTGAGTCAAGAAACAATCAGCCAGCTGTGGCCCTTGGAAACGCTGATGGGGGCGTTGTTGCTCAGATGATCAATTATTTGACAATGGGGAATTAGCTGACTTATTGGAGATAGTCATGGAAAGTACTGGAATAAAATGGCATACATTGCTCCGTTGACTTTGAATTAGGCTTCCATGATGAGACACTTAATTCTAGATTTTAGAGAGTTAAGTCTAAAATTGATATGTTTTAATATGTTACATGTTGATCCAGCAGTTCCCTGTTCCCGTGTATGTTAGTGAAAGTGTGTAGTGGGAGCAAATGAATGGCAGATTGAAGGGAAAACAATAAGATTACTCTAGTGGCCCTGTATCATATTCAACCATCAATCAGACTGACGCGCACTTATCAAGTATTAGAAAATTATGATAATTTTGTTTTCGTGGTTGATTAAAGTAGAGTTATGGGTAAGAGATGATGGAGGAAAGCAATGTTTTTACAAGTGGAAGATGGATTGTTTCATACAGAGGGAGAGATTGAGGGTGGAGGACAAAAGAGCGAGAGTGTAGACGCCACATCTGTTCCTGCCACTCCCTAGGGGCCTGGGAGCATGGGAACTCCAGCAGTTCAATGGTTGCAAATAGTTTGCCAGAAGTGCAGTTCATTTATCAATTTAAAAGGTAAATGAAGCTAAGTATGGTCTGAATGTTGATTTGGGGGGTAAAAGGATGCTCTGGGGAGTTCAATCTTGGGGTTCCACCCATCATCCAGTTGCTAGATAAAAGTAACTCAGCATGGCGAAGCTTTGGGTTCGCAGGGTAAAAGCATCTTGTCATCAGTATTTCATGCACGCTGGGATCTGGTTCGTAACACATCAAATGCAAGTATCCTTGAATCTGGGGCTTCCTGTCTGGGCGTGCTTGTGGCTCGCACGGTGCTCAGTTCACAAAGAGGGTTTTGAGTTTCCTCATCGTCTTTGTTCCGCTGGCCCCCAGAATGGCAGACCACTACACTTAACAAGCCTATTTCACAGAGGCTGACCTCCTTTTCCACGGCGTCAGCTGGGTCGCCCATTCACCCTTTCTCACCTACCCCCATTGCATGTCATCGAAGTATTTATCAATAAGCATTTAGAGGTTAGCTTCACCATGGCAGCTGTTGGCACCATAGCCCCCTCGGGCGCGGCTGGGCCGACGGCACGCAGGCCACTGCTCACACACCTCTCCAGCGCCCCGAGACGCCCTCCTTCCTCTCGCCCCTCTACTTGGCCTGCCAGCCCCCAATCGCATCGGATACCATCACTTAATGAAGACATATTCTGGCTTTTAATTGATGGCCTTGGTTGGAAAGCTCATCGTCTGAGGACAATGTAGCTCCCAGTTGAACAAATTTAAAATAACAAGAGCATCCACTAAGGTGTGTTTACTGTTTATATACGGACATGGACAGACTTTGATTCATTCTATAGCCAACTAATTATGTCTGTCATTAGCAGGATTATGCTCCGTTTCTTGCATTTCCATGTCACCTCTCACTGACTGGGTCAGACAACTGTACAACCATCAGGGCTCAAGGAAACTCAATGATGTCCCAGCTCAGGACTGCATAGACTTGCTTTCAGCCATGCTAGCAGCATGACTCTAGAATGGCAGTTGGTCAGTTGGTTGATCCACCACTTTGTCCAGACCGAAATATCTTGAAAACTAGGATGCATTAAGGTGCATCTAGTACAGTATATCTCATGGTCCCCAGAGAGACTGAACTCTACTGACATGGACTTTCCTAGAAGTTTCAAAGCACTAGCATGGATTAGGGATGCTAATTAGCAGGCTGAGCTTGAGGTGTGTTACACATTGAGCTCCCAGCACCACTGTGCGCTTTCAAGTACAACCAAACAGAGACACTTAGCATGGTAATTATTGTTGTTTAGGAGAAAGAGATCTAGATAATGAGAGCAGAGGAATGAAACAATCACAGTTTGGATGATGATAAGATGAGAATGACGGTGCAGGGAAGACGAAAGGAGAGAGTTTATAATATACCACTTTATAAAAGATGGTGGAGTGGAAAGAGTGTTAGCGTGACTTATCTCTCTGTGGCAATAGGTTCTGTAATCAGATGTGCTTCGCTAATCAGCCAATAAACCAGCCAGCAGGACTTCAGATGACGAAGTTGTCACCTTCTGCTGCGGCATGATATGCAAGAGGGACATATGACAATCTCTTATAAATAAACTTCCATTTGAGGACATTTTCTGAGATCCTAACATGTTAGTGTTACTATATGCTTCTTACCACCCTGAAGCTGTGATCAGACCTGTGGATTGGCAGATGGCCGTGGTTTTTGGAGAGACAGAGGAGATTAGACAAGGCATCTCATTCCCACCCCACCCCAGAGAATCTAGTGAGTCTTGGGAGAGTGTTGTAGCCAAGGTCAAGTGATAGTTGGTCGACCCCCATCCATGCCTATATTTGATGAAAGTGATACTACAGCTGAGTTGCCTGTTACCTCAGGGTTAATTTGGAGCGTCTAATATCTACTTTGCTGGATGGATTTGTAATGAACGGAACTGGGGGTAAATG